>JZKD02S1674696.1:7783-21932 GCA_000966675.3 Picea glauca
TATCATACATATGAGCACCAACTCATAATGAGGCTACAACCTCAGTTTTGCAAGATGCTACTTGCTGAGAGCACCAACTCTCTATTTTCTCTAGCACCCACTAGAAGGAAGCACCGACTCCCTGGTTTCTCTAGAACCAACTAGAAGGAAGAACCAACTCCCCGAGTGTTTCTAGCACCAACTGGATGGAAGCACCAACTTCCAATAATACAGACACCAACCTGTATAACAGAGAACAAGAGTTCTCCCTTGCACCACCCTGCCACTTTGGTTTCTCCGGCTGTAACCAGATGGAAGCTACAACTCCCTGTGTTCAAGAAACCACTTAAACCTATGAGGACAACAGTCCTCCCTAGCACCTCCCTTCCACCGTGAAATATAAATATTTTCTACTGAAACTTATTATAGTGATATAATGTTCAACAATGGCTTACCAGACTCATCATTGTTCTGCTGCATTTCGTTGCTCTGTCTGCCTCACTGCCTTCCTGCACACATGACTTTCACTGTCTGTTCTTCTACTTTTTATGCTCTGTGCGCCATGTCCATTCACTACAAAGTTCCTCTTCTGTTCAATTCAGCTACTGCACTCTCCTCCTTCTTCACACATGAATCACCTTCAACAACAACAACCACAACAACTCCAACAGCAACAACAACAACCATAACAACTCCAACAGCAACAACAACCTCATCTCTTCTCTGTACCCTGTACTTATAGCTTCTGTGCACCTTGTGCATGCAATGTGTGCAATACCTCTACATACTCACACTGCGCCGATATCCTCCACCTCTTGAGTGCTCTGCCTGATCATCATGGTAACTCTTCAGCTTCTCTGGTGGTTTTCCCATGCGTTCAACATCACTGGGTGTTATGCTGAGATTTCTCAGCCTCTCTGGCAGTTGAGACTCTTCGTCTTCTCTGTGACAGTCGAGCTCACCTTCTCTGTTTCAGTTACAGGCCTTAATGCCCATCCAACTTTCAATCTCCTTCATGAACATCTTCATCCCTCTTGAAGATTCCCAGAGGCTCTTCACCTTCTCTGTCAATCATCCCCAAGTGTCTTCAAGTCCTCTGGCTAAAACCATTAGTGGTTTCTGGCAGTTATACTATGTCGTGCTACAGTAGCCCTCCGATCTTTTTCAAATTCACCTGCACCATTGGATTGATTCCATGGGATCTTGCATTCATTTCGGCATTTTGACATTCGGTAATTTGACATTCGTGTGGCCATGTGTCTCAACATCCCCAGTCGCGATCCCTGAAAACGAGCTTGGTTTATCTAACTCTTTCCTCCATCTCTCACTGATGTGACCAAGGGCTGTGACCACAGCCTTATGCATAAGGCGCTTTCCTGATTTTTCATTTCGTGAGTCTGGAGATGAGGCATCTCGACTCTCCAAGTCACGATCCCCGATACCCCAAAATGGTGTGGGATCAATGGTCCCGATCAACACTTGATCTGACGGTTCAGATCATTTCACGATTTTGCATATCGCGATTTCGACATTCCTGTGGTGAATGTTCTTGTCACTTCCAAATCCCGATCCACAAAACTCCATAAAGAAGTCGTATCAACGGTCTAGATCACATCTTGATTTGACGGTTGCAATTAAGTCACGATTTCGCATATCGCGATATCGGCTAATATTCTTTGACATCTTCAACACTTGATCCTCGAAACCCTGAAAGGGACTTGGATCAATGGTCCAAGTTCTATCTTGATTCAATGGCTGCGATTAAGTCGCAATTTTGCATATCGCGAAATCGAGATTCCTGTGGACGATATTACTTGACATCTGCAACTCTCGATCCGTGAAACTTCGAAATGGACTGGGATCAACGGTCCAGATCAAACCTTGATCTGACGGCTCAGATTAAGTCGTGATTTCAGATATCGCGATTTTGAGAGGTTAGGGAACATCGTTCCTTTAACTCTCCAGTCAATGAACTGATGATCTATTCCCACGTGTCTTGCTTGAAGATGGACGGTCCTCCTTCTTTCGGGATTTTGTGAGCCCTCTACTCCTTGCAATTTAAAGAACGTGCAGGTTCTCCTCGATCCAGCGGTGGTCGGACCCTGCACTCGGATCTAACGCCCGAGATCTATCCTCCATATTTGCGCACTCTTCTTGTCTACATTGAGATCTGACGGTCATCGGGAATTCGAGATGGGATCCAATGATCACTGACGCTTCTCCTCCAAGCTTACGCATCCTCCTTACTTGGAAGAATTTATAAGTGTCAAAGGCCTCAACCTTTGATCTGCCTGTGATCCTAAGTACGCTATCTCCCTTAAGCTTTAGCCATGAGTTAACCTCATCCCTGGTGCACACCTACGCATTGCATTCGACTCTACGCTAATTCCTCCTGAGCTTACGTTGTTCCTGTTTTTCCATCGATGCACACTCTGATCCTGGCATCAATGACAAGCTTACTTTGCCTGATAACCTACCAACAATCCTCTGCACTATATCTTCTGAACTTATCGAGCTTTCTCTGCAGTGTCTTCCTAAAATACTTCTGATGCCCGTCTATTACATTCTTCCTATACTCATGCCATCTTCACTGTTGTACTTGCCATCAATGACAAGAATACACTACCTGTTAAACATTTGCCAACAGAAGTATGTCATGAATGACATGTATCATAGACATCTTTTTGTTAATTCACTGATACCACATCTGAAATACCCTTTGAGGTAACATAAGTTTCAAACTCAGGCAGAGGCTCTACAGGCAACCTAACAACTAGAACAAAACTAGTATCAGAAGACAAATCCTACAATAGAAGAGCTAAAGGAGGATTCAAAGAACGTCACATTTCAACTGAACCAGAATAAGCGCAAAGAGAAAAGAGAAGTTGTTTTGTGTACCACATGAAGGACAAAAGGACATTATAAGAATGAGTTCTCAACTTTTGCGCAATATATGGCAACAAGGATACCAAACCCATTGCCAATACGAGGACCATGGTGTGATATCTGTAAAACACATGGGCATGATCCATATCATTGTCCAATGATGCATAAGTACCAAAGAATACCCAATAATTCATACTGCAATTCTTGCAAATCAATGGGCCACGAGGATAAAGATTTTAGGACAATGGACTTGATGAGAGAGAGAACTTCATATATGTATAGGGTGCATGCATAAATGATGATAGGGAAAGATGCACCACAGTTCAACCATGTACCACCTCCATATAATAATATGCAATAGTAGTACAACAATGTGCAACTTGAGTATAACAATGCACAACCACAATATAACCCCATGCAGTATAATCAGGTGCCTTAGTACAACGCACCATGAGGAGATTGAGGTGGATACATAGGTGGAGGGATACATAGAGGAGGATTTGGAAGAGGAAGAGGTCTAGTAGTTTTCCACAACTGCCAACAACTAGGACATTATGCAAGGGAATGTTCACTCCCACCTATGAAATGTATGTACTATCACACAACAAACCATGATACAAAGGAATGCCCAACACTTTTGGGGAAGATTCAAGAAAAAAGAAACCAGAAAAATCAGAATGTTTAATAGATTTACACAGAAGCCAGAGATGATGGGAGGAATATCAACATAGTTACGCGTGGAGGATATAAGACAGGAGCTGACACAGTAAGACATGAACCAACGCAACACCAATGGGTGAAGAAGAATACTGAATCACATAAACAATTTGATGCGGGGAAAGAAAAAAGAAACATTCAAGGAGGCCAGACATGAGTTCCTCAAACAAGATGTTGTGTCTACATCAGCTGCACAACATACTCAGAACATACCAATGTACGAGATTCCCTTATCAATGGATCACACTAGCAAAGTACCACCTATAGCTCAAGTAAGTACCATAAAGACTTTTCTGCAATTCTGTGTTAAACTACTGAATGATCCATCATCTGTTAAAGTTTTTCAAAATATGTTAGAAAGATATAACATAGATAAAGAGAGGAAGTTAGAATAGAAAACAGTCAATCACCTCCATACGAGAAGGAGGACAAGCAGAGAATTCAGACTAAATTCTAACATTGGAGATTTCAATATGGGGGATATCATAATGGATTTAGGCTCTGAGGTAAATGTGTTACCCAACAAGACATGGCAGTGAATGGGATAGCCCACACTAGGATATTCACCCGTCCAATTGAAGTTAGCAAACCAACACATATTTCTACCAATTGGAAGACTAAAAGGTGTGATCGTAGATCTAGATGGAGTGCACACTACATAAGAATTTGAAGTAATAGAAATAGTGGATGGCACGACACCTTATCCAACATTTCTTGGAATGGATTGGGAATTTGATAACAATGCCATAATCAAATTGAAGACAAGGAAGATGAAATTTGAATCAAGAGAATATAGAGTCATTGCGCCCTTATACCTTTCAGAAGGAGAAAGGTTTGTAGAACCTACTTGTTTGGATCTAGAAGAGACAAACCAGTTGTACAGAACCACCACGCGCAAAGAAAATTATGTTAACCCAACTGTAGATGGGGTACTTAGCTCGAGGTGCATGAAATCATGTGATTTTGACTCAGATATAGGTTTGGATAATTGGCAATAAATATTACATGAAGTGTCTACAAGAATGTGTGCAAGAATAGACCGCGCAATAAGATGGGTGAGTACTGAGATAAGAGAACCTCCCAGTTTTCATGGCATAATTGAATTAGAAGAATTCCTAACAAGGTATGAAGATGAAGTGTTATAAAATCATAGGCTCTTATCCCTGGACATTTCACTCAAGGAAACACCTGCAAGATGGTGGGGTGCACACAAAGAAACAATTAAGGACTGGTACCAATGTAAGCGACTATTGCACATCATATTCGACGTAGAACATGGAAGAAATAAAGTGAAGAGATATGATGAACATGGGACACCAAAAAAACATTTGGGGAAATGAAAGACACAATGGAGGATGATGCCACCATAGGAATGGCCTCATCACTTCATCCACACATTGGAAGGAGTTCCAGAAAACTGGTATGTAGACGAGGAACTGCGCAGAGGTGCTGCAGAATGGACAACATTACAACATAAATTTATAGTAACCTTCTCATTTGAACATGAGAAACCCAACATGGATTCAACACCGAAGCAGATAAGATGTGTGATATTTATTGATGAACCAGAGGTTGAACTCATGACAGAATACCAACAACAAAATAGGCAGACAATGAAATAACTACTTTCATGCTATCATGTGCAAGAAGAAGCACCAGATGAAGTTGATCCACATAAAATTAATATTACATAAGTTGAAGGTGAAAGAGAGGCGGAAGGTCCATATTTGGAATAAAAAGTATTTTCCGCACCTATCAAGGTGAATAAAGTCAACATTGGGACAAATGAGAATCCCAAAATGGCCAGCATTGGAGACTACTGGGATGAACAAACAATAGAAAGGATAACAAAGTTATTGCGCGAGTACAGTGACCTGTTCCCAACAACCTTTATAGAGATGAAAGGAATAGAAAGAGAGTTGGGATAGATGAAGATACCTCTCAAACCTGATGCTATATCTGTCAGAAAGAGACCGTATAGACTAAATCCAATATATAAGTAGAAAGTGAAAGCACAAATTGATAGAATGTTGGAAGCTGGTATCATAGAACTAGTGTAGGAATATGAATGGATAATCCCTAAGGTAGTTCAAGAGAATAAACAAGGGGGGATAAGGATTTGTGTAGATCTAAGGACATTGAATGATGCTTGCCTACATGAACCTTTCCCTACACCTTTTACAGATGAAGCCCTAGATAATGTGGGAGGCCAAGAAGCTTATTCATTTATAGATGGATTCTCAGGCTACCATCAGATCAAGATAGCCCCAGAAGACAGGTACAAGATCACTTTTGCAACAAAATGGGGATCCTATCAGTACACAGTTATGCCTTTTGGGATGAAGAATGCACCAGCCATAATCTCAAGGGTAGTCATAGATTCTTTTAAGAAGTTCATACATCAATTTTTAGTGGTGTATCTGAATGAATGGATTGTATATAATCTATTAAAAGATCATGTGGAAGTATTAAGGATAATGTTGGAAAGATGCAGGAAGTTTCAGATATCATTGAATATCAAGAAGTGCATCTTTGGGACACCTTTTGGAATACTATTGGGCCATATAGTATGTGAACAAGGCTTGCTATTAGATCCTGCCAATATTGCAATTATTATCAATTTACCACCACCAAAATCAGTGTGTCAATTGAGAGAAACATTGGGACATACAGTCTACTACAATTGTTTCTATAAAAGGCTATGCGTAGATCACTCTGCCAATGCAAAAAATGTTAAAGAAGGATACTAATTTTCAATGGAATGAGGAATGTCTACAAGGTTTGGACACCCTAAAAGAAAAAATGGTCACAACACCTATTCTGGTGCATCCAGGAGCAGGATATTTGGACCACCCTATAACATTTGCAAGAAGAAAACTGTCAGAATCAAATAAGAACTACAATACTACAAAAAGAGAAGGCCTAGCTATGGTCTATGCACTTCAGAAGTTCAAACATTACTTATTGGGAAAACACTTCAAGATGTTTACAGATCATTTATCCCTCAAATATTTAATCAGCAAGCCAAGGTTGTGGGGGGGGGGGAGAATCTATAGATGACTGTTATTATTTCAATAATTTGATTTTGAAGTGATAGTCAAAACAAGGAAGCTGAATGCATGACCTGATCATCTGTCAAGGATAATGAATGGACAAGAACCTACAAGCTTGGAAGACAACTTCCCTGATGCACAATTATTTTCAGCTCAAATAGCTGATGAATATTTTGCTGATATTATTGAATATTTGAGTACAAGGATTGTGCCACAAGAATTTAACACTACATAGAAGAAAAATATGGTAGTCATATATGAAGATTACCAATTGATTGCAGAACACTTATACAAAATGGGCACAGCCAAAATTTTGAGAAGATGTGTACTAGAACATGAAAGGCCTAGGATTTTGGCAGAAGATCATGAGTGAATAGCTGGAGGACATTATGCAGGAAAATATACTGCATAGAAGGTATTGCGTGTAGGACTATGGTGGCCAACAATTCACAGAGATGCTAAGGAATATTTCCAGAGATGTGATGTTTGTCAGAGGGTTGGTAAACCTAATAGAAGGGATGGGATGCCCCTAAGACAACAAGTAACTTTTCAGGTATTTGACAAAAGGGAAATAGACTTTGTGGGGCCAATCCATCCACCAACAAAAAGGTCAAGAGAGAGATATATCATTACTGTGAAAAAATATTTAACAAGATGGGAAGAAGCAACACATGTCAAAGACTGCAATGTAGAGACAACAACACACTTCCTGTTTGGGCAAGTGATCACTAGATTTGGCTGTCCAAAGATTTTGACGAGTGAACAAGGTACTCACTTTATCAACAGTACTATCAAGGCTATGACTAATGAGTTTGAATCCTATCATCACAAGGATACACCATACCATTCTCAAGCAAATGGAATAGTAGGAGCCTTCAATAAGATCTTGGAGAATGCTATGAAAAATATCTGTAATGTCAACATGGATGATTGGGATTTGAAGATACCATCATTAATATGGGTATACAAGACTACATGTAAGAAGATGATAGGACATGCACCATTCATATTGGTTTATGGGCAAGAAGCAGTAGTACCATTATAATTTCTGGTACCTAGTATGCACGTAGCAATAATCACCAACATGAAAGAAAGAGGCAAAATAAAGAAAAGGCTCAATCAACTATTGGAGATGGAAGAGGATAGGATTTTGGCAGGATTTCACTAAGAAGTACAAAAAGCAAGAGGCAAATCTTGGCATGAAAAACATATCAAGAGAAATAGTTTCAAGGAGGGAGACCTAGTCTTGGTCTATGACAATAAATTTTTTCAGTGTCCGTGTAAATTCAAAATGCATTGGCTGGGGCCATATGAAGTGAAGACTGTCACAGATGGGGGATATTTATAGTTAAAAGACTTTGGAGGCACAGAGATGAAAGGAATGATCAATGGGAGTCAACTGAAAATGTAAAAAGACAATCGACCTCCTATCACTTCAAATTTACAGCGCAGTAAGAAAACGTGTACATAGTGTATTATAGTAGAAGCTAGGACAAAAAAACGACCAAAATACATAAAAAGGAGAAAAAGAGGGAAAAAGAAATACAAAAATAGAAAAGAAAGAAAATACAAAAACAATGGGGAAAAGTTGCGCACAGTA
Organism: Picea glauca; assembly: GCA_000966675.3. Taxonomy (NCBI): domain Eukaryota; kingdom Viridiplantae; phylum Streptophyta; class Pinopsida; order Pinales; family Pinaceae; genus Picea; species Picea glauca. Next base: position 16,019 of record JZKD02S1674696.1, read on the forward strand.
ACTACCGCGACAAACATCAGAAGACTGGGCGTAGTAAAAAGTGAGCTTGGTGCAAATGCATGCAAAAAGTAAAAGTGAACATAACATGGTCTATAATAGGCATAAAAGTGTAGAGTTATTCAACACTTAGCAAATTTCGAGATCAGAGTGAGAAAGAGAACCCGTGCCCTAGTTTTCAATCACCGAAGTAGTAAGCCAAGGTCACAATAGTTACAAAGTATGACACCACCGAAGTTTGGGTCGCCAAGCAAATTTTTCAAGGTCACCCGACAAAGCTAAAGGCACAAAGAGAGTATGCAACAACCTGAGAATAAAGTCGAACTTGAGGACGTGACCACCTCGGACCCATAATCAATTATCTTGATGCAGGTCGAGGAATATCTCCCTATAATGAAACAAGGAGAGATAGGGTAGATCTCTAGGGACAGAAATAGGGGTTCAAACCCTAACCCTGAGATGTCAGCAAGACCATATGACATAATGGGACCACGACAGTCCCAGGCACAAGAAAAGTATTGGTCGAAGACATCACTGATCGGCTATAGTCAGCTAGGGAAGAAGAGGGCACAAAAGCAATAGAGGCAAACACGTCTACTGCGGGGAAGAAAAGAAAGACCCTTGACAAATGGAAATTACCCTTCCATTCCTTCCAAAAACAATCCCCACTATCGATGACATGTTGGGGAAGGTACCAAAGTTGAGGTACATGGACCATAACATGTGCGACATGACCAAATTTCCAGAATTGGTCGAGGAAAAATATATGATCAATACATGGGAGATTGGACCCCTAGGAAGGCCATTGCTAGAGCTCGTACAATGGATTACGGGGTTGTATAACTCAGGTATAATGAACCTCTTGGACATACCACATTTTGGGCGCTGTAAGAATGTTGGCCTGTGCATCAAGAAACTGGTCGCCTAGGTCTGTGGAGGAATTCTTTGGATGGATAAACCAATACAGATCGATGTGGCATTAATTTCTAAAATAATAGGATTTCCTACAGTCGACGCACCGCCGAAAGACTTCTTAGAAAACAAAGCGCGTGAGAAAGAACTGGAGGAGCAAGTGAAGGCATAGTTCGACATGACCAAGGGGAATAGAGGCATCATCATCAAAGAAATCAATGAAAACACCAAAAGATTCACCAATAAGCTAATGGAATGCAAGATGCTAAGAAAATGTCATAGAGAGGAGTTCCAGCATGAGTGATCCTAGTAGCAGCGCAGTGCGTGAAGAGGATGAAGTTTAGCTGGGCACCGTACCTGTTGAACCAATTCTTGCTTGATTGTTGCGACAATCAAGATAATGGAACTCAGTTCCATTACTCCTTGTTAATGATATTGATAGCTCTGGAAAGGTGGCAGGATCCTAAGTTCTAACATTTTTGGATAGGGTAGGGAAGTGCTACATGACCAGGTATGAGTCTCTCTGGTAGGAAAAGGATAACAAGATGCATTAGGAAAAAAACACTGTGTTTTACATGCTTCTAGAAGAAATATAACAACGCACAACAAACGTATGGAGCATACCTATGGAGTTTGCGGAGGAAATATAGGGGATAGATAAATTCAAGGAATCCCGACATCACCTATGGATCCAAGCCACGGGGGATCCAAAAAAGGAATGGTTGAAGATGCAATATTGTGTCACCAGACAAGAGGTGGAGTGGATTATCAAGGAATAGCCCGTGCAGTGGCAGTCACCTGCAAAAAAACCAACTATGAGGATAGGCACGACATAGTCCTCCAAGCCTAAGAAAAAGGATGACATGGGCTCATCAACGAGGGAATGTAGCCTGACGGATAACACTTGAACAACTACAACACGAACTCTACCAAGTGGGAGTAGTGTAGTACCAAAAAGGCCGAGGAGAACACCCACAACAACAAGAACATGAATTCGAGCACAGACGGGGCCAAAAGAGACCATACATGATTAAGAGGAAGGAGGCCAAGAAACAACGACAGAGGAACAACCCTCACAAACGACAAGGAAGCCTTCTCAAGGAAAATATGCACGCAAAAAGAGGAAGTACGAAACAAAGGACCTCGACATCACCCTGACATGGGATGATGGAGAGATCTTCGCAAACAAGGTCCAAGACAAGAGCGATGAAGTGGTCATAACAAGAGAGGCACAGAGGGAGAAAATTATGGCTAAGCTGCTAGAGGTTCATGTAAACATCCAACATCTACAGAACTGGGCTGAGTCACAAGCCACTGCACAACCACAGGAGGAGACATAGAGGCCACCTGTGCAAAGAGAATGTGAGCAGACCGCACAATTCATCGTCCAAGGTAGGGAGACATTCACGATAACGATGCAGAAACCCCTAGAATAGGTGGAACAAGTAGAGTTGGTGATGGTGCGAATCCCCATAAAGGCCTTATATGAGCTACAAGATAACGTCATGCAGGAATTACACTCTAGGGATCACATAGATGCCACAAATATAGAGGTGGGATCATGTAGATGCCACAAATATAGAGGTGGGAAGAGGGGTCACATATATGCTCCAGATCACATGCAACCAGTTGACTGCTGAAAAAGAAGAGGAGAAGGAACACACAGATAGGCTAGAGAAGGGATTGACAATGACATACAACCAAATCCCCAACAATGTGAAGGCAACAAAGAGAAGCGCAAAGGAGAAGATCAACCTCATCGTGCAGACAATTGACCAGTACAGGCAAGATATGGAGGATATAAAAGAGAAGCATAATCCCATGACCCTTCCTGAGGTCCAAGAGCAGAGGAAAGCATAAGCTGCACTCTAACTAGTAGAAATGGAGAAACAAGTCAACACAACAACATGATTGTTTGACAAAGCAACGCAACTTTGGACAATGCTGGAGGAGGATGAGAAGGTCAAGCAGTGGGAACAAGAGGAAGAAAGGATAAGTGAAACAATCCAAGGCCTCAAGAAGAGGAAAAAGACAATGAGCATCATAGAGCATCTGAAAGGAACATAAGATATGAAGAAGTTGCAGGCAAAGCTAAAAGAAACACAAGTGTAGAGGCAGGAAAGACAGGTGCAAATGGAACCCCTTCAAGAACAAGCAACACAGATGATCGCGTAGATGGAGGAGGAGAAGCAGAACATGGCGCAAGAAAAGGTAGAGTGTGCAACAATGAACCAAGAGGAGATCACAACACAAGTGTTAGAAGCGCTTGCAGAGAAGGCCGTGCAGGTCCAGTAAAGAGGAAGGTAAATTGTAGGCAATTTCCACATACTAGCATAGGTTTTTGAGGGAGCGTGCACTGCCTAGGTGGCTTGGGATAAGCTATATGTTAGTGTTGGGGTCTTGTTGGGTGCAGGCCAATTTTGAGGAAAAGTCCAATTTTGGAAAATAAAGCTTAAATTTGGAAAAAGATCGTTGGCAGGAAAAGAAACACGAGTGAAGGAAATCCACATGCAAAGGAGGAAACCCTGCAAGGCACGCATGTAGAAAAACCTAACCACATTAGGGTTAGGGTTTTTTTAAGAAATTGTAACGATTGATAAGATGAAAAATGAGTATAAATAAGTACCTAGGAGGTCTAGGTCGAAGTTCCATAATGTTAGAGAATACTTTTTTTCTTGGCTAGGAGAATGACTGTAAGATCACAAACCTTTTTGTAAGATTTTGAGCTGTAGGAGAGTCAAGTAGCTAGATATTGAGGGTTAGATCGTAGGCTAAGGAGCTTGGTGCGATCTAGTCCACCTCACAGAGGTTGTGGAACCTGTTTTGTGGTTGTATAGTCAAAATTGTAGTGCACGCAACACCATATCTTACAGAAATCCAAATAAAGAGCCTAAGAAGCCAAATCTTTGTGGATGTAGCCTAGAAGGGGGTGAACCACTGTAAAACTTGTGTCATGTGTGTTGTCTATTGTGTATTTACTTTCTCTCGGTAGTTAGAATATGAATGGATGAATGAATGCTTATGTTAAATCTATTGGAATGCATGCATATAAGTAACCGATGAACGAATCTTAAGAATATAAAAAAAGAACAACGAGATCAAGGCCTTAGAGGATGAGCTGCAATCCCAGATCCCCAATATTTTCTAGACTACAAGCATCTGAGCATTACAGTCACCCATAAGACTATATTGGGTGAGACTGTGCAGTACATTATGTGTGATGTGTTGCCTTTTGCTTTACTAGGAGGGCCGATAGTTTTAGAGGGATTTGTTGGAAACCTGTTAGATCTGAACCTGGGTCATCCCAAGAAGTGGATAGAAAGAGAGAGTAATAACCAACACATCTTTATATTGAAGATTATGCTACTATCAACAATGAAAAATGTTTTGATAGAGGCCTCCAAGGCTCAATAGATTTTGTTCAAGGAAACCCCTTCAAATGCTTCAATGTATCTCAACCATGTATTAACCATTCATGGAATATTATTATTGGGAAAACACCACTTTTTGATATATATATATATATATATATATATATATAATTGTTTGACTATGTTACAATGATTCTTTGATGGTACCCACTCTAGTGAAATCCTTGTAAATTTTCCTTTGTAATGATGTTAAAGAGTTCCTCGCTGCAACTTCTCTTATGTATAACAAAAAGCATGACTCATTGTATCTTGATTTCTTGCAATTTGAGCATTGCAACTACAAGTCGATCCAATGAAGGAAACATTATGAATAAATTGATGCAAGAAGGATATTAGACTATTAGAAAAAAATTGTTATAGATATTGCTCTCCCTTGACCCATGATTAGAGAGGACCATGTTTGTAGTGTCCTTTGCATTCATAGTGTCATGTCCTTGAATACAATCATATCCATATCTTGAATTACATTCAAAAACTTTTAATACATTTTTGTTTTTCCTTTGAGCACCTTCCCAAAACTATAAATTAATATTAAATTCATATCTGTCCTTAGATTAAAAACATAGATGATGTTATCCTCAATGTTCTAACTTCTTATCACCAACCTAGATGAAGAAACTTGACTGAAATAATAAGTATAAATGACAAAGAACTAAACATAGTATAATTTTTGTGTGAGAAAAAACATAGTATCATTTGCATTTACTGTGGATAAAAAAACAACAAAAGAATAATCAACGATAACTAAATTTAACTATTGAATCAATTGAAGGGAACAATTTTTATGGGTAAGTAAAGAATAAAATTGAGAATGGGTCTACTATCTTACCTGGACATAGACTGAGAAATATATGAAATGTTTTCTATAAGAGGACCACCACAGAAAATGCCTCCCAATGCCGACTTTCATCATATGCATATGTGAAGAGAATAAGATGGAGATCCACACCGAGTCGTGACTTGAGCATATGACCATATAGAGAAATATTCCATGCATCTTATTAGTTGGTGAATTGTCAATGGAAGGCATTAAATAGGGAAACATTGTTCCCCATCACCGATGATTCCATGGAATGTGGATGATTTCTAAGTAAAAAATACATAAGAACCATAAATTGGGGGTGAATGCAACTGTAACTTATATTTGCAAGAGGGGTAAAGGGAAAAATCACTCCCAAAAGACCCCCTTCCTAGGAATTAGGGGTGAATGCAACCGTAACCTAGATTTTCAAGAAGAGTAAAGGGTTAAATCATTCTTGGAGCCCCCAATCTTGGAAAGCGAGGAGCGAATGAAGGAGTCAGTTCAAATTTGGGAGGTAGAAAATGTTTTTTCTAGATGCTTTCCATGATAAATATAGGACGGTTAACTATTTGTTAGTTTTTTTAAAATAAATGGTGGGAAGAAATAATAAATCCTTTCTTTGCAAAAAATTCTCCCATTGAAAATTTCAAACCCCATAATTTCTCCCATAAAATTATTTATGGTCTCTAAGGCATGATCAAGCCCTCAAAACAAGAAAAGATGCACCACAAGGAAATGAAGACCCATCTTCAAGTCAAATTATCACCCAAAA
>JZKD02S1674696.1:62569-75060 GCA_000966675.3 Picea glauca
TGAATTTTATTATTTCAATAATTTGATTTTCAAGTGATAGTCAAACCAAGGAAGCTGAATGTAGGACTTCATCATTTGTCAAGGGTAACGAATGGAGAAGAACCTACCAACTTGGAAGACAACTTCCTTGATGCACAATTATTTTTAGTTCAAATAGCTGACGAATATTTTGCTAATATTATGGAATATTTGAGTACAGGGATTTCACCACAAGAGTTTAACACTGCGCAGAAGAAAAATATGGTAGTGAGATCTGTCTATTACCAATTGATTGCAGGAAACTTATACAAAATGGGTGCAGACAACATTTTGAGAAGATGTGTACTAGAACATGAAAGGCCTAGGATTTTGGCAGAAGCTCATGAGGGAATAACTGGAGGACATTATGTAGGAAAATATAATGCGCATAAGGTATTGCGTGTAGGACTATCGTGGAAAAAAATTCATAGAGATGTTAGGGAATATTTCCATATATGTGATGTCTGTTAGAGGGTTGGTAAACCCAATAGAAGGGATGGGATGCCCCTAAGACCACAAGTAACTTTGCAGGTATTTTACAAATGGGAAATAGAATTTGTGGGGCCAATCCATCCACCAACAAAAAGGTCAGGAGAGAGATATATCATTACTGCGACAAAATACTTAACAAGATGGAAAAAAGCAGCACCAGTCAAACACTGCATCACAAAGACAACAACACACTTCTTGTTTGAGCATGTGATCACTAGATTTGGCTTTCCAAGGATTTTGATGAGTGACCAAGGTACTCATTTTATCAACAATACTATCAAGGCTATGACTGAGGAGTTTGAATTCTATGATCAGAAGAGTACACCTTACCATCCTCAAGTAAATGGAACAGTGGAAGCCTTTAATAAGATATTAGAGAATGATCTGACAAAGATTTACAATGTCAACATCGATGATTGGGATTTGAAGATACCAGCAGTACTATGGGCATATAGGACTACATGTAAGAAGCTGACATGACATGCACCATTCAGATTGGTGTATGGGAAATAAGCAATATTGCCATTATAATTTCTGGTACCTAGTATGTACATAGCAACAATCACCAACATGACCTAAAGAGGCACAGTAAATAAAAGGCTCAATCAACTATTGGAGATGGAAGAGGATACGATTTTGGTAGGATTTGACCAAGAAGTACAAAAATCAAGAGACAAATCTTGGCATGACAGGCATATCAAGAGGAAGAGTTTCAAGGAGGGAGACCTAGTGTTGCTCTATGACGGTAAAATTTTTAGTGTCCATGTAAATTCATAATGCATTGGTTGGGGCCATATGAAGTGAAGACTGCCACAGATGGGGGATATGTATAGTTAAAAGACTTGGGAGGCACCTAGCTAAAAGGAATGATCAATGGGAGTCGAATGAAAATGTACAAAGACAGTTGACCTCCTAGCACTTAAAAGTTATAGCGCAGTAAGAAAACATGTACATAGTGCATTATAGTAGAAGCTAGGACACAAAAGTGAAAAAAATATATAAAAAGGAGAAAAAGAGGGAGAAAGAAATACAAAAATAGAAAAGAAAGAAAATACAAAAATAGTGGGGAAAAGTTGTGTGCAGTAACTACCGCTCCAAAATCAAAAGACTGTGCGTAGTAAAAAGTGAACTCGGTGCAAATGCATGCAAAAAGTAAAAGTGAACATAACCTGGTTTATAAAAGGCGGAAAAGTGTAGATTTATTCAACACTTAGCAAATTTTGAGATCAAAGTGAGAAAGAGAACTTGTGCCCTAGTTTTCAATCACCGAAGTAGCAAGATGAGGTCACAATAGTTACAAAGGATGACTCCATCGAAGTTTGGGTCTTTAGGCCATTTTGTTAGGGTCACCCGACAAGGCCAAATGAGCAAAGAGAGGATGAAAAATCCTGATAATATAGTCGAGCTCAAGGACGTGACAACCTTGAACCCATAATCAATTATCCCAATGCATGTCGAGGAAGATCTCCCTACAATGCAGAAAGGAGAGATAGGGTAGAGCTCTAGGGATGGAAACAAGGGTTCAAACCCTAACCCCGAGATGTCGACGATACCATATGACATAGTGGGACCGCGACAGTCCTAGGCACAAGAAGAAGTATTGGTCGAAGACATCACTGATCGACTAGAGTTAGCTGGGGAAGAAGAGGGCACAAAAGAAAGAGAGTAAAACATGTCTGCTGTGGGGAAGAAAAGAAAGACCCCTGAAAATATGGAAATTACCCTTCCATTCCTTCCAGAAATAGTCCCCACTATCGATGACATGTTGGGGAAGGTACCAAAGTTGAGGTACGTGGACCATGACATGCACAACACGACCAAATTTCCAGAATCGGCCGAGAAAAACTATCTGATCAACACATGGGAGATTGGACCCCTAGAAGGCTAGTGCTAGAGCCCATGTAGTGGATTACAGAGCTGTATAACTTAAGCATAATGAACCTCTTGGAGATACCACATTTTGGGTGTGGTAAAAATGTTGGTCTGTGTGTCAAGCAACTGGTCGTTTAGGTCCATGGAGGTATTCTTTGGATGGATAGACTAGTACAGATCGATGTGGCATTAATTGCCAAAATAACAGGATTTCCTACAGTCGACGCGCTACCAGAAAACTTATTGGAAAAAAAAGTGCGTGAGAAAGAACCGAAAGAGAAAGTGAAGGCATAGTTCGACATGACCAGGGGAAATAGAAGAATCATCATCAAATAAATCAATGATGATTCCACAAGTTTCACCAATAAGCTAATGGCATGAAAGCTGCTAAGAAAATATTAGAGAGAGGAAGCACCAACAAGAGTGATCCTAGTAGAAGCACAGTACGCAAAGGGGATGAATTTTAGCTGAGCATCATACCTACTGAACCAATTCCTGCTTGACTGCCATGACATGAAGGACAGTGGAACTGAGTTCCATTACTCATGGTTAATGATATCGATAGCTCTGGCAGGGTGGAAGGAGCCTAAGTTCACAAAATTCGTGGATAAGGTAGGGAAGTTCTACACAACTAGGTATGAGTCTCTCTAGCAGACAAAGGATAAGAAGATGCATCAGACAAACAACATTGTGTTTTCTATGTTGCTAGAAGAAATATAGCATCGCACAAAAAACGTGTGGTGCATACCTATGCAGCTTTTGGAGGAAACAAAGGGGATAGCTAAATTCAAGGCATCCCTGCATCACTTATGGATCCAAGCCGTGAGGGATACAGAAAAGGCATGGTTGAATATGCAATATTGCATCACCAGACAAGAGGTGGAGTGGATTATCAAGGACTGGTCTGCGCAGTGGAAGTCACCTGCAGCAAAACCAACTATGAGGATAGGCATGATGTCGTCCTACAAGCTTAAGGAAAAGGCCGATGCAGGCTCAACTGCGAGGGCATGTAGCTCGATGGATAACACTCGAACTACTACAACATGAACCCTACCAAGTGGGAGCAGGGAAATACCAAAAAGGTTGAGGAGAACGCCCACAACAATAAGAACAGGAAGTCGGGCACAGATGGGGCCAAAGGAGACCATACAGGCTCAAGAGGAAGGAGGTCAAGAAACAACGACAGAGGAACAACCCTAAAAAATGACAAGGAATCCCACGCAAGGAAAATATGCACACAAAAAGATGAAGTACGAAACAGAGGACCGAAACATGACCCTCACATTGGATGATGCAGATATCATCGTGGATAAGCTCAAAGACATGAGCAAGTAAGTGGTCAAAACACCAGAGGCGCAGAGGGAGAAAATTATGGCTAAGTTGTTAAAGGTTCACGTAAACATCCAACATCTACGAAACCGTGCTGAGTCATAGACCACTGCATGATCACATGAAGAGACATAGAGGTCACCTGCGCAAAGAGAAGGCGAGCAGACCGCACAATTCATTGTCCAAGGTAGGGAGATATTCACGATAACGATGTAGAAACCCCTAGAATAGGTGGAACAAGTAGAGTTGGTGATGGCATGGATCCCCACAAAGGCCTTATATGGGCTACAAACTAGAATCATGCGGGAAGTACACTCTAGGGATCGCATAGATGCCACAAATATAGAGGTTGGAAGAGGAGTCACATATATGCTCCATATCACATCCAACCAGTTGACCGCTGGAAAGAAAGAGGAGAAGGAATGTGTAGATAGGCTAGAGCAAGGATTGACAACAACATATAACTAAATCCCCAACAACATGTAGGAAACAAAGAGAAGCACATAGGAGAAGATCAACTTCATTGCGTAGAAAATTAACCAGTACAGGCAAGAGATCGAGGAGATAAAATAGAAACTTAATCCCATGACCCTGCCTGAGGTCCAAGAACAGAGGAAAGAAAAAGATGCACTCCAACTGGCAGAAATGGAGAAACAAGTCAACACAACAAGAGGATTGTTTAACAAAGCAACACAACTTTGGACAATGTTGGAGGAGGATGAGAAGGTCAAGCAGTGGGTCCAGGAGGAAGAAAGGATAAGTGAAACGATCCAAAACCTCAAGTAGAGGAAAAAGAAAATGAGCATCATAGGGTATATGAAAGGAATGCAAGAGATCAAGAAGTTGCATACATAACTAAAAGCAACGCAGACGCGGAGGTAGGAAAGACAGGTGCAGATGGAACCCCTTCAAGAACAAGAAACGCAGATGATTGCACAATTGGAGGAGGAGAAAAAGAACATGGGCCAAGCATAGGCAGGGTGCATAACAATGATCCAGGAGGAGATCACAGTGCAAGTGTTAGAAGTGCTTGCAGAGAAGGCTGCACAGGTCTTGGAAAGAGGAAGGAAAATTGTAGGAAAGTTCCAGATCCTAGCAGAGGTTTTTGAGGGAGTGTGCACTGCCTAGGTGGCTTGGGACGAGCCATGTGTCAGCTTTGGGGGCCTGTTGGGAATGTGCCAATTTTGAGGAAAAGTCCAATTTTGGAAAATAAAGATTAAATTTGGAAAAAGATAGCTGGGAGGAAAAGAAACACATGTGAAGAAAAACCACATGCAAATGAGGAAGGCATGCAAGACGTGCATGCAGGAAAACCTAACCATGTTAGGGTTAGGGTTTTTGTAATAGATTGTAATGATTGATAAGATGAAAAATGAGTATAAATAAGTACCTAAGAGGTCTAGGTCGGAGTTCTAGAATGTTAGAGAATAATTTTTTTCTTGGCTAGGAGAACAACTGTAAGATCATACACCTTTTTGTAAGATGTTGATCTGTAGGAGAGTCAAGTAGCTAGATATTGAGGGTTATATCACAAGATGAGGAGCCTGGTGCTATCTAGTCCACCTCATAGAGGTTGTGGAACCTATTTTGTGGTTTTATAGTAAGAATTGTAGTGCTCATAGTGTCATATCTTGCAAAAATCCAAATAAAGAGCCTAAGAAGCCATATCTTTGTGGACGTAGCACAGGAGGGGTTGAACCACCGTAAAACTTGTGTCATGTGTGTTGTGTATTTACTTTCTCTCGGTAGTTAGAATATGAATGGATGAATGAATTCTTATGTTAAATCTATTGGAATGCATGCATAGAAATAACCGATGAACGGGTCTTAAGAATAGAAAAAAGGAACAATCAGATCAAGGCCTTAGAGGATGAGTTGCAATCCGAGATCCAAAATATTTTCTAGACTACAAGCATATGAACATTGTAGTCACCCATAAGACTATCTCAGGTGAGACTGCACAGTACATTCAGTGCATTGTGTTGCCTTCTAGTTTACTAGAAAGGCTAATAGTTTTATAGGGCTTTATTGGAAACCTGTTAGATTTGAACCTGGGTCAACCCAAGAAGTACATAGAAAGAGAGAGTAATAACCAACACATATTTATATTGAATATTATGCTACTATCAACAATGAAAAATGTTTTGAAAGAGGCCTCCAAGGCTCAATAGATTTTGTTAAATGAAACCCCTTCAAATGCTTCAATGTATATCAACCATGTATTAACTATTCGTGGAATATTGTTATTGGGAAAACACCACTTTTTGATCTTTAATATATATATATATATATATATATATATATATATATATATATATATATATATATATATATATAATTGTTTGATTGTGTTACAATGATTCTCTAATGGTACCCACTCTTGTGAAATCCTTGTAAATTTTCCTTTGTAATGATGTTAAAGAGTTCCTCGCTGCAACTTCTCTTATGTATAACAAAAATCATGAACCATCGTATCTTGATTTCCTGCAGTTTGAGCCTTGCAACTACAGGTCGATCCAATGAAGGAAACATTATGAATAAATTGATGCAAGAAGGATATTAGATTATTAGACAAATTTTATTATAGAGATTTCTCTCCCTCTACCCATGCTTAGAGAGGACCATGTTTATAGTGTCCTTTGCATTCATAGTGTCATGTCCTCGAATACAATCATATCCATATACTGAATTACATTCACAAATGTTTTATACATTTTTTTTTCCCTTTGAGCACCTTCCCCAAACTATAAATTAATATTAAATTCATATCTATCATTAGATTAACAACATAGATGATGTTATCCTCAATGTTCTAACTTCTTCATCACCAACCTAGATGAAGAAACTTGACGGAAATAATAAGTATAAAATGACAAAGAACAAAACATAGTATCGTTTGTGTGTTAGAAAAAATATAGTATCATTTTCATTTAGTGTGATAAGAAGAATAATCAACGATAACTAAATTTAACTACTCAATTAATTGAAGGGGAAATTTTTTATGGGCAAGTAAAGAATAAAACTGATAATGGCTGTACTATCTTACCTGGACTTAGACTGAGAAATATATGAAATGTTGTCTATAAGAGGACCACAAATCTTCCATGCATCTTATTATTTGGTGAGTTTTCAATGGAAGGCATTAAATAGGGAAAAAATGTTCCCCATCACCCATGATTCACTAGATGTGGATGATTTCTAAGTAAAAAATACATTTGAACCATAAATTGGGGGTGAATGCAAATGTAACCTATATTTGCAAGAAGGGTGAAGGGAAAAATCACTCCCTAAAGCCTCCCTTCCTAGGAATTAGGGGTCAATGCAACCATAACCTAGATTTTCAAGAAGGGTAAAGGGTTGAATCATTCTTGGAGCCTCAAATCCTGGAAATCGAGGAGAAGGAGCAAATGAAGGATTCAGTTCGAATTTGGGAGGTAGAAAATGGTTTCTCTAAATGCTTCCCATGATAAATACAGGATGGTTAACTATTTGTTAGTTTTTTTTTTAAATAAATGGTGTAAAAAAATAATAAACCCTTTCTTTGCAAAAAATTCTCCCATTGAAAATTTCAAACCCCATAATTTCTCTAGTGGGTGAAATGTCTCCCCTAAAATGATTTATGGTCTCCAAGGCATGATCAAGTCATCAAAATAAGAAAAGATGCACCACAAGGCAAGGAAGACCCATCTCGAAGTCAAATTATCACCCAAAACAACCACATGGATGTCATAAACCTCACACGTGTGGATTAACCCTCAAATCAAGTGGAGGACACCTCTAAAACTGGTAAAAGAAGAGGAGAATTTTATAACTTCCAAAGTGGCATGTGTAGAGGATGTTGTAGAGTGCAAATATAGCCCAAATGTGTCATTCAGGATGTGACCAATGCCTCTGAATATCTTTGCTTCCTCGAGAACTATGACATTTCCTTGGGAGAAGTGAAAAAAAGTGAACATATGTAGAACCATCTCTGATAATAGATGGCCAAAGGGTGATAAATACATAAGATAGGGATCCATGCTTATCAATACGATAAGTGTGCTATGCATAGGTGTGAAAGCCTTTACAAAAAACAACAATTTTACATCAAATACAAAGGGGTAAGAGATCATGCATCCCCCCTAGATCATGTGTCCTAGTATATCCACCCCAAGATGGTTTTGTACCTAACCTAGATCATAAATGAATGACATGGTGAGAGTTACCAAAACCAAGGGGCAATCGACCATAACTGTGACTGGCCACATGGGATCTGGAGATACCACATAATCCCCTAAAAGTACATAGAACATCTAAGCATGGTCCAATACAGTACATGAGTGTAACTACAACCACACTTTTGAATCATCATGGTACACTAAGGCACACAATCTGCTCATATTGTAGTAAACTTCAAAGATATAAGTGATAATCCACCATAAAACTTCATAAAAAACCCTAAACACCAAATATATCAAAGCATTCACCATGAACGACACCAATAATATATAGAAAAGAACTCTTACTACAGGGTAACACCATCAAATACTCTTTATGGAAGGAATCACTCCACAAGCCATGCTTGCTATAAGATAATATGATTCAACACATCTCCAATACATTGATACATATATGTGTTTATACTTTCTCATGAGTATTCATTGGGGTTTTATGCCAACTACCCTTGATTATTATTATATTATTTCCTTTCAATTATATAGTGGGCATATTATTTAATTTTAATTACATAATGGACATATTCCATTATTATGGCCACATTACATTTATTATCTCCTTGGATACCTCTCTAGATACCCCATATTATCTTCTCTAGATACATTACAATCTTTCTAAGTATCTCATAATATCCTCGCTAGATTCATAATATCCTAGCTAGATACATTACACATATGATGATCCACATATAGCTAAAAAGTATAGAATATACTAAGGAGAATTTGAAATGTAACACCTTTCACCTTTCCTTTCATGCATTTTATCTCTCAATTCTTTACCCTTCACCTTTCCTTTACTTTTATCATCCACATTTTATGCTTTCCCCTTAGTTGGATATTCTTTTATCGAATTTATCATAAATGCCTTAGGCTAAAGGTTATACGAATTCATGATTTTTCCGGGGATATTTGCCCGAACTCCGGTGAGAAATTGCTGGATTTGTGGATTTGAGTGATTATTTCAATATAATCAGAGTGAGTTGAGAGTTTTTCAACTTGCTGAATCCATTTCTGCATTTAAAAATGAATTTTGAACAACACAAAATAGTGATTCCTGTAAATTTATATCACCAAATTCAATCATTTCGTAGAACAGCGAACCAACACAAATTTGTGACTTATGTTTGTCCTCCTAATAGTTTATCATAACTGATGCATATGACATATGTCAGCTGATGTAGTTTATCATAACTGATGCATATGACATTTGTCGGCTGCTAGATATACTGTTATCTAATCTATCAAACACATTTGTCACTTGTGTTTGTCCACTGAAATATAAATATTTTAGTTTAAGTTTAACATCACGATGCATGTAACATTTGTCGGCTTAAATATAAATATTCCTCAACTACATCTCCCTATCATTCATAGTTTCGCAGCAAGAAGATATCTCCCCGGCCATTGAAAAGACTAAACATACTTTCATTCCATAACCCGAAAGTCGAATCATATTTGCGGGCCAGTTTTCTTATCCTCATATTAAGATGGGAGACGCCGCCAACGGTAACAACCGACAGCCAGAGAGAGGTATAGTTCTGCATATCATGAGACAAATAGAAGCCGAGCATAGAGCAGACATAATTCCTTCACAAAACCCAAAAATAACCGAACAACGCCATAGAATGGAAATTGAAGATGCCGAACATTATTTGGTCTCTAGTATCACTGTCGGATTAGTTAGTACAGTGTATCCATATACACTGCAGGACTGTATCCACGACCGTTGGGAATTCGAGAATTTAGTAGAAAATGTTGAAATTCTTGAACTAGACGATGGTAGATGGTTTGAAGAGAACGCCGAAATATTGAGAGAAGAAATCGATAGGATAACTGTATTGGGGGAGAATACTATTCTTTTACGCGGTATATGGGATTTCGGCCATGTATGCGATTCCGGCGACGAACAATTAGATGGGCATCCCTTCAGTCTGCAAATTGTATGGAATTCGAAATTCAATTGGCGTGAGATGATACAACGCCTAGAGAATAATGCGTATATTTTCGATTTCAAACATGAAGTTATTAATCTCAACAAGGATCTGATAGACGACTTAAATGCTTTAATTACTGCATCACCGGCGATGGGATATTTGTCAACAGTGATCGTTTCCCATGACAATGGAGATGATTCGTTGTGTGCGATTTGTCATGAATTGCTTTCCACTGAGGAGTATGCAAAACAATTGCCCTGCAACCATCGTTATCATTCGGGTTGCATATACCCATGGTTTCGTTGCAAATTCTCATGTCCAACGTGCAGAGACAAGAAAGTGGCAGACTTAATAGGCCAGGCTACGGAAGAAGATATTTCTTTGATGACCTGACTTTTCCGGAAATCAAATCACTTCATGTTACTTTCTACGTTGCAATCGTTACCAATTTATGCTTTCGAGTCTTCAACAAAAGAATTTAAGTTATCACCTTCTCTTTTGTAATGTGACACATCAACGGATGACCTTTTCACTTCATCCATGTTTTTATATGCCTTATGTTTTGCATCCTTCTATATCTTCTTTTCTATTTTTGTGTTTTTTAACATGTTTAGATTTAAATTTTGTACCATGTTACATATTTAATTGAGATTTAAATTTGGTACCATGTTGTATATTTAGATTAAATATGTGACTGATGTGGTGAGTTAGTTACGTAAATTGAATATTTAAATATTTAAGTTTAATATGTAAGATAGGTTATTTCGTATTTTATTGTTAAGTTTAATTTTTAAATAATCAAATTTATATATTTGGAATTGTTGATTATATTAACAAATTATTAAAAATAAGATTGTATATATTATAATAATAATAATAATAATCTATTTTTAAGGTTACGCAACAAGAAGGTATACATACCCTACCCCCTCTGGATTTGAACCTGTGACCTCTTAAGAGGAAACACATGTTCTTAACCATTAAGCCCATTATATACTAATAACAATATTTCTTAAAATAATAAATGGTATAAACATTAATTAATAATTATGTAAAAAAATTTTTTTTGATGAAACATTTTAATTATAGATTCGAATAAAAAATTTAAATAACCATTTTTGTATAATCAATATGATGGAAGAAAATTAAATTTATACATATTATATATCATTTTAAATATTTTATAAAGTAATGCATTCATGATGGATATCTTATATTTATATCCAAATACAATCATTATTATTGCATAAACCATAAACAATGTTTCTACAAGTTTTTACTTTCTACAATTTATTATCACTTGGTGAGGACCCTTCAATATGTGCATCATAGTTGTTTGTATCAATTGTCACTAAATATGACACAAATTTTTACTATGGAAAACCTAGTAGGAGAAAAGATGGTTCACTTTTTCATTAGCCACCAATTATTTTATGGTATGAGTAGGAGTGTGGAGGAGGTGCTAACAAAGGAGAGAGACATAAGCATATTGTACAAGAATTTAAAATACCATAGTGTCTCATACCTTCATAGTAAGCTTGGAAATCTTTGTATTTTGTAAATTGTAATCTCCATAATATGAGAACATAGATGGAGCAATCCTTTATTGAATGTTGGTTTTCCTATATGGGTTTCTATGGAAAATATTTGTGTTCCATTGTGTGTGTCTTGCTATTGTAGTCCATTTAATATGTCATAGTAGTTAAAGAATCTGAATGAAATGACTTCATTTTAAAATTCTATATTGAAGAATTAAGAAATACAAAAAGATAGTCGCATAATCAAGCATTGACTAACTATAGTTTTTTAAAGTTTAGATCTGTTTTGGTAAGTCAACCATTGGAATATCTAAGGAGGTTTATAGATCACTAACACCAAACAAAGGATAGAAACACCTCTTCCATATCAAATGACACATTATCTTTTCCTTTCATACAATTGCACTCCAAGAATCATTTCATCAATAGACTTGATTTTTCCACAAGCACCATGCTTGCACAAACAATAGATAATGCTATATGCTATGAGCAATTTGCACAACAATAAACAAAAGGGTGAATGCTATCACGAAAAATCACCATGAGTATAATAGCCCCAATTAGATCCCTAGAATGGAAATGGAAATGTATACATGATGAAAGAATGAGAAATGAACAATGTAATATGTAAATATAAACTGAATAAAAAAAAAGACATCACTAGTTGTAAATGAAGAAATACAGAAACATGGGTTGAAAATGGAGGTACATGGGCTTCCTGTGAATACATGTGGAATCTCCCATTCATGAAAATATAATCCTTGTATTTTGGTTAGGAAAGGGAATTATTTTTTCATTCTTCCTTAGGTGGGGGGTGGGGGGGAGATGTCTCATAGCCCATGTGTGGGTTGATTATTGCATGTATGAAATAATGAAATTACGTGAATTAAATTCCATGAACCCATAAAGGAAACCATGTCTAGGTGCCAAGAAAATATATGTGATTGAGTTAAATTAGTTAGAGCCAAGAATCCAACTTAATGAGAACTAACAATATATATATTGTTAGTTAAACATCCCTGACTTGTGGGATTGGCCTATAGCTGAGATGTCACGACACAGGAGCATCTAAGTTGTCAAAATCACCTAAGGAA
>JZKD02S1674696.1:101659-111691 GCA_000966675.3 Picea glauca
GGGACAGGGTGGAGACAGGTGGATGGGCAACGGATCTGGGCTGAGATTTGGTGCAAAGCCAAGGGAATTTCCCAAACTATCATACCACTCTATTCTATAAGCCCAAGGAGAGGATAGAGGAGGGAGTTCCTAAGTGATAGCTCATTCATAAGGGAGTTCTAGAGTGGAGGCATGGACAAGAGCCCGAGGCAAGTTCTAAGGAGATTTCCTACCATGACCCCGCAAGCCTCTGCCCCTTTCATTATACCAAGCCACCCCGCACTTAGATTTTCCTTGCTGGTACGACATCCGGAGGAAAATGAACTAGAGGTGGAGCGGAGGGAAGATATCGAAACGGTGGAGGAATGGAGGGGTAATATTGAACCAGAGGCGAAGAAAAACGTGGACAAAAATGTGACTGGAAGGAGCTAGAGGCGAGGGATGAAAATGGGCCAAAGGCTCCACCGGCATGGAACAAAATCCATGAATCTGGGGCTTGTGATGGGACTGGTTAGGAGGCCAACCCATCGCATTAACCACCTTTGAAAGTTGGAGCACCATTTCCATAACTGGCTTTGTGCGAGGATCAAAGTGGGGGTACATTGATAGATAAAATGAATACATGGCTTAAATGCTTGGCGGGAGTGCATTTTGCGGTGGCGTGATGATGTGTGGGTTGTGGCCATGTGTCCGTCGAGTGTGGCCAAGTGTCCCACTTGTCCAATTGTGCAATGTTCCCAATGACACCCCATCCGGGGTAGTCTTTTTTAGTTTTTAATTGATAACAAAAAATGAATTATATTTTTTTGCTAAATATTTAAAAATAGTATTATTTAACTACAATTGTTTTCTATGTATTGAAGTAAAGGTAAAAAAAAATGTTAAAAATAATATTTTCCACTATATTTAAAAAGTATGGAACCATAAATTGATTAAGGACACATAACTACATGAAAAATATTAATTTTAAAAATAAATAAATAGTGTATACCATTTTTATCATTGTATGAAGCATGGAAACATGATTAAAAACAACATCAAACAAAAAAACAAAAAAAATAGAAAAGTTTGAAAATAGATGAAAACACACCGTTGAGAAAAAAAATTGAACAATTTGAAAATAGATGAAAAACCAAGCATTTAAAAAAAAAGTGGAAACATTATGTATCAAAAAATTTAAATATCAAAAAACCACCTAAAAAGGGAGGGGGGGTGCTACCAGTAGCACCATTTTTAAAAACAGGGTAAAAAACTTGACCCCCCAAAAAACGAGAACTTTGTAGAGTTCTCGTTAAGTTGGTAACTATGTTGAAACAAACTTGGATATTTAATATAGGCTTGAGAGGTATCCCAATAAACTAGTTCCAAGCAAGGAAATTTGGTTAGCATACCTTGTTCTGCATGTAAGAAGCATCACAAGCCTTTACCCCTGTATTCTATCAATTAACTATGATATATATAATGCACACAACCACCATTGGCAGACCATTCAATGCTTGAAAAAAACTAGTTTACAATTCGAAAGGGTGACAAATATGAAAACACAATGCATTGATTTGAATACACAAATTAAGTCACCCCAACTCCAAGCTACCGAGAGTATATTTAAGAGGAAAATAAGGAAAGTATACAACATAATAAAGGTATGATTTCCAAATATTTGAATCCCCTATCACAATTATCTTTTAGGAGCCCTTAGAACAAGGAAGAGCATCACAAATTAGCATGGTCAACAAATTAACAGACATAGTGAGGTGAACAAGGCATAAAGAGAGAATGGAAACCAATCATCTTGATAGTTTTAGTTATTAGCAATAGAAGGAAAAATTTCCTCATACAACAATTGAAATATAGGTTGAGGAATATTATCAGTATTTACACAATATTCTTTCCTCCAAACCTGTACATTAACCAAGTCCAAACAAATATTGTCACATGATCCAAACTGGAATTATGATTATAGGGATTCGGAGGTAGGGCCCTTATTTACAGTAGGTTGTTAAACCTCTTCTCTTGGCTAGATAACAAGCTCATTACCCCTAAATTTCTAGAGCAACAAGAGATAGAGGAAAGCCAAAGAGGGAAAAATATATATTTCTCCTCTTCATCGAGAGTTCCATATCTAATTTTAATCATGCTTTGTATTTATGAAGGAAGTACTTTAGATATTTTGTACAATTGGGCTATCAAATAATACAAATATTTTTTTCCATGAAATAGTTCACCAATTACTTTAATAGATAAGGGGAACTCATCATAGGCATAAAAAAAATATTTAACTACTTTAAATCCCACTACAGGATTTGGCTAGTGGAAGGCATGCCAACAATTAAGATTTTGAGAATGTTCTCTCTTGAGGATTGTCAATTTGTAAATGCATGACCCTCAAATTCCCGAGATGGTAAAATCATTGTTATTTCAATACATAGCTAAAATTAGGCAACCAAGATGAGGGGCAGTGAAGGAAAGATGTCCCTCACCAATCAAAATAATGTATGCAACTACTCACCATGATCCACATCATCTAAAATTATGGGTTTGAAAACATGAGAGATGGGGTCTGAACATCACCATGCCTTGATTGATTCCATACATTAGCTGATCCACTCCATTCAAATCCTTGTAAAGTTTCCTTTGTAATCATGTTAAATATCTCTTACCCGCAACTTCTCTCATGTAAAACAAAAAGAAGGAATGATTATATCCTAATTTCCTACAGTTTGAACATTGCAACTACAGGTTGTTCCTAAAACTTCTCCCCTGTTGAATAAGGATTTGAACATGGTTTGTTGTAAGGTGGAATCCAACATAATTCATGGGCCATTAGTCAACAAGTTCTTAGAGGGGAAAATCATATTGTTTCCCACCCAAAATCATTATTACGAGCACCTATGGAGCACCCTAAGGGAAAAATAAACATGCTTTTGACAAGATTGTGTACAATCAAATACTCATCAAAGAGGAAAAGAATAGGGACCTTCTTGCAAAACTTTCAAACTTTTGAAGTTGTTATCATGGTCATGAAAAATCCATTATGTATGAGCTTGAAAGATTTTCTAGTCCTTGTTTCTTTATCTGTCTATCATATGTGAGTAGAGGATAATAGCTTAGAGACTAAACAATTTGTAGGAGGTTTTATTTGTAAATAAGAGAATTTTTTTTAATATGCTGCAATGGAAAATTTTAGGTATTTGTTTGTCAATCTCAAAACAAGGCTCATTCTAAACATTTTTTCCTACTCAACAATGCACAGGACAAGTTTTGTTGTACACTGGATTCTAACATAAACCATGGAGTATTAGTCAACAATCTATTATAGGGATTTTTTCCATTCCTCACGTGCCTGTAATTGCTGGTTTCATTTTGGAAAACATCATTATCTTAATCATGGGAACAATTGATCCTAGGAAAGGAACTCACTAGACTAA
Organism: Picea glauca; assembly: GCA_000966675.3. NCBI lineage: Eukaryota > Viridiplantae > Streptophyta > Pinopsida > Pinales > Pinaceae > Picea > Picea glauca. The sequence goes on from JZKD02S1674696.1 coordinate 105,067, forward strand.
CTCCTCCAAATCCCTAATCTGAAAGATTGGGTTGTAAATGATATGGAGCAATGCTTCTTAGATAATATACTATTGGATGGTTGTAAGTTTTTCTCTGCATAAAGTGTTAAAACTATAGGAAGGATGTAGCAAAGACTTGGGCCTTTTTTTGGCTATGATTGTTGTATATAGTGTAAAAATGTGAATAGTATTAGCTCGATACATTTTAGTGAGATCTCTAGAAAGTTTTGCAAAGTGATGCATTTATGGGATTAAGAATATAATCAAAATGGCCCAACCCTGAATAAACATCATGAATTGGTTTATGTGGGAAAGGATTAGAGTTGAACTAAGTAGTACTGCGAGAAGAGGTAGTGGAAGAAGGATCAAATTATTATATTTATTAATTTTAGAGCTAGATTGATAAAATTGTTTTGGCATGGAGTGAAATTAAGTGAATGAAAATCAACACAAGAAGATACAAGTGAGAAGGATAATTACATAAACTCATGAAGCAGAAAACAAATTTACACCACATCAAGGATGACAACAAATATTTCATCATTTTTTCTATTTATTTTGAAATTGAAAATTTATTTTTTATTGAAGAAATCTATAGATAGACACAAGTGAGATTAAATAACTACCACAACTATATCTACTAGTCACAAAATATGATCTCCTTATGCTATAGTAGCTCTATTTCCTAGTTTCATTTCATTCATTTTTGTTCCATCTTGTTAGGCATAGGGCAATTTTGAGGAAAAGTCTAAGGAGCCTGGTGTGATCTAGTCTGCCTCACAGGCTAAGGAGCCTGGTGTGATCTAGTCTGCCTCACAAAGGTTGTGGAACCTGTTTTGTGGTTGTATAGTCGTAATTGTAGTGCGTGTAGCGCCATATCTTGCAGAAATCAAAATAAAGAGCCTAATAATATGGATCTTTGTGGACGTATCCCAGGAGGGGGTGAAACATGGTAAAACTTGTGTCATGTGTGTTGTGTATTATGTATTTTATTTCTTTTGGTAGTTAGAATATGAATGGATGAATGAATGATTCTCTTAAATCTATTGGAATGCATGCATAGAAGTAACTGATGAATGAATATTAAGAATAGAAAAAAGGAACAACTAGATTAAGGCCTTAGAGGATGAGTTTCAATCCCATATCCCCACTCTTTCCTAGACGGTAAGCATCTAAGTGTTGCAGTCACCCATAAGACTATATCAGGTGAGACTGTGCAGTACATTCGGTGTGTTGTGTTGTCTTCTGGTTTACCAGGAGGGTTGATAGTTTTAGATGGATTTGTTGGAACCATATTAGATCTGAACTTAGGTCAGCACAAGAATTAGATAGAAAGAGATATTAATAACCAACAAATGGTTTCGTTTCCGGCCGGAATTGCATGGGATTGAGTGAGTGGGTCCCGTGAAAGAATCGTGAAGAGAATGAAGGTATATAAAAAGATAAATGTTCATACCTTGGAAGGAAACGAAGGAGGAAATCAAAATATGGTTGGAAACAAAGGAGCTTCAATTTCCATAGAAGGATAATAAAAAACCTAAGTTAACACTGCACAAATATCTGGACAAGTACGTGTTTAGTGACCTGCATGAGGTATTTTTCTGTGATTTCCTGCATGTTGAAGGAGTGGATATTGAGGATGAAATAAAACCACCCTACAAATTGAATTATAGAACTAGAGTGGAATCTCGTGGAGATCGTGTAGTTACAACAAGTTAACAAAGAATTCACACACATAGTAGATTTCTAGATAGATAGTATTGTTGCAGGATTTATCACAGAATTTGTAGTAGATACCACAAAGTCTTATAGTGCAACAAAGAAAGAGTTTTTGAAAGTACCTAGAGGTAGGTATATTAGGTCTCTCTATACTTCAATAAATATCTTATTGTATAAAAAAGGTGTAATGACTATGGAAGCAAACAACTAAACTTCCTTGCGTGCATGGGGGAATGGGGGAAGCACTAACAAGAGGTGGGGAATGGAGGAAGAAATGGATAAGGGAAAGAAGGAGGAGGCCATGCAACCAATCATGATGGAGGAAGATTATATCAATCATATCATGGCAACAACTGGAAAAACACACAGTGGAGTACCCTACCAATATAAGATGAATAATAAGAAGAGAGCCATATCAGATAGAGAGGGCTTGGAAAGTGATGAAGACGAGGTATAGGATATTCGTGTTATGGAGAATATTGAGGAAATATTGCGTGCAACATATGAAAGGAAGACAAGAGGTCTAAGGGTAGGAACAAAAGGAAAAACTCCCATCCATGTCAGTGTTAGTGTCGAACCCATAACTACATGTGCGACTAATACACTAGAAAGAACACTACCATTTAGACAATCAAATTTTAGTGGAAGAAATACAACAAGAAGTACATCCAATCAAGGAGAAACAACTGGAGGAACCAATTAAGGAAATAGTAGTCAAGTATCTACACTGCATGGAGGTAGCAGTTAATAACAGTTCAAGATGGCAGGACATGATCCCACCATTAGATTACCATAATCTAGGGGAGAAGCATTAGAGGATCCCACAAAGCACTTATTCATCTGTGAGAATATCTGGGAAGCAAAATAGATTACATATGAGGATACAAAACTTGCGTAGTTAGCTATCATGCTAAGAGACCGTGCACTGGATTGGTACATGAGCCTAGATGTGAAGAGTCCACCAGGAACAACACAAACTATTGCATATGTGAATAATTTGTTGATAAATGAATTTCAGAAGCCTAGCTTAGAACATCAGTACATGAATGAGATGATTAAATTTAGACAAAAACCAAGCGAGTTTGTGTGGGAGATTGATCATAGGTTCAAATGGTTGAAGGGTAAGTTGAAGTATGTCATGATTTTCATGTAGCATAGACATATTTTTTTGAATTCACTACTACCACATATGAAATACCCTTTTAGGAAACATAAGTTTCAAAATCAGGCAGAGGATCTACAAGCAACCTTACAACTAGAATAAAACCAGTATCAGAAGAAAGATCCCGCAATAGAAGAGCTAAAGGAGGATATGAATAACCTCACATTTCAACTGAACCTGAATAAGGTAAAATAGAAAAGAGAAGTTATTTTGTGTACCATATGCAAGACAGAAGGACATCATAAGAATGAGTGCTCAACTTTTGTGCAGTATATGGAAACAAGGCTACCAAACCCACTGCCAATAGGAGGACCATGGTGTGATATCTGTAAAACACATGGGAATGATCCATATCATTGTCCAATGATGCATAAGTACCATATAATACCCAAGAATTCATACTGCAATTCTTGAAAATCGGTGGGCCACGAGGATAAAGATTGTAGGACAATGGAATTGATGAGGGAGAGAACTTCAGATACATATAAGGTGTAGGAAGAAATGATGACAGGGAAAGCTGCACCATAGTTCAACCAGGTACCACCTCCATATAATAATACACAACACTAGTACAACACTACGCAACCTGAGTATAACAACGTGCAACCATAATATAACCCTGTGCAGTATAATCATGTGCCTAAGTACAATGCACCACGAGGAGATCGAGGTGGATACATATGTGGAGAATGAGGTAGATGAGTATTTGGAAGAGGCAAAGGTCCAATAGTGTTCCACAACTACCAAAATCTAGGACATTATGCAAGGGAATGTCCACTCCCACTTGTGACATATATGTACTATCGCACAACAGACCATGATACAGAGGAATGCCCGACACTTTTGTGAAAGATTCAAGAAAAAATAAACTAGAACAATTAGAATGTTCAGTGGATTTATGCAGAAGCCAAATATGATGGGAGGAACATCAACATAGTTACGCGTGGAAGAGCTAAGACAAGAGCTGACAAAGTAATACATGAACCAACACAACACCAATGGGTGAAGAAGAATATTGAATCACATAAACAGTTTGATGTGGGGAAAGGAAAAGAAACATTCAAGGAGGCCAGACATGAGTTCCTCAAACAAGATTTTTTGTCTACATCATCTGCACAACATACTCATAACATACCAATGTACGATATGCCCTTATCAATGGATCACACTAGCGAAGTACCACCTATAGCGCAAGTAAGTACCATAAAGACTTTTCTGCAATCCTGTGTTAAACTACTGCATGATCCATCATCTTTTTTTTTTTTTTCAAAATATGTTTGAAAGATATAACACAAAGGAAGAGAAGATTTTAGAACATAAAATAGTCAATCACCTCCATACGAGCAGGAGGACAAGAAGAGAATTCAGACTGAATTCCAACATTGGAGATTTCAATATGGGTGATATCATACTGGATTTAGGATCTGAGGTAAATGTGTTACCCAAGAAGACATGTTAGTGAATGGGATAGACCACACTAGGTTATTCACCTATCAAGTTGAATTTAGCAAACCAACATAGATTTCTACCAATTGGAAGGCTAAAAAGTGTGATAGTAGATCTAGATGGAGTGTGCACTAAGGAAGAATTTGAAGTAATAGAAATAGTGGATGGCACAACACCTTATCCAACATTGCTTGGAATGGACTGGGCATTTGATAACCAGACCATAATAAACTTGAAGACAAGGAAGATGACATTTGAATTACGAGAATATAGAGTCATTGCACCATTAGACCATTCAGAAGGAGAAAGGTTTGTAGAACCAACTTGTCGGGATCTAGAAGAGATAAAATAGTTGTACAGAACCACCAGGCGCGAAGAAACTTATGTTAACCCAACTGCAGATGGGTTACTCAGCTCTAGGAGAATGACATCACATGATTTCAACTCAGATACAAGTTTGGATAATTGGCAACAGATATTACATGAAGTGTCTACAAGAAGGTGTGCAAGAAGAGACCGCACAGTAATATGTATGGGTACTGAGTTAAGAGAACCTCCTATTTTTCATGGTATAAATGACTTAGAAGAATTCATAACAAGGTATGAAGATGAAGTTTTATAAAATTAGAGGATCTTATCCCTGGACATTGCACTCAAGGAAACACCTGCAATATGGTGGGGTGCACACAAAGAAACAGTTAAGGATTGGTACGAATGTAAACTACTACTTCACATCATATTCGATGCAGAACATGGAAGCAATAAAGTGCAAAGATATGATGGACATGGGACACCAACAAAAAAATTGGAGAAATGAAAGACACAATGGAGGATGATACCACCAGAGGAATGGCCTCATCACTTCATCCACACATTGGAAGGAATTCCATAAAATTGGTATGTAGACCAGGAACTGCATAGAGGCACTACATAATGGACAACATTACAACAAAACTTTATAGTAACCTTCTCATTTGAACATGAGAACCCCAAAATGGATTCAACACTGAAGAAGATAAGAGGTGTGATACTTATTGATGAACAATAGGTTGAACTCATGACATAATACCAACAACAGAATAGGAAGACAATGAAATAAATACTGTCATGCTATCATGTGGAGGAAGAAGCACCAGATGAAGATGATCCGTGTAACATTAATATTACATAAGTTGAAGGTGAAAGAGAGGTGGAAGGTCCATATTTGGAATAAAAAGTATTTTCTTCACCTATCAAGGTGAATAAAGTCAACATTGGGACAATTGAGAATCCCAAAATGGCCAGCATTGGAGACTACTGGGATAAACAAACAATAGAAAGGATAACATAGTTATTGCGTGAGTATAGTGACATGTTCCCAACAACCTTTACAGAGATGAAAGGCATAGCAGGAGAGTTGGGAGAGATGAAGATACCTCTCAAACCCAATGCTATATCTATCAGACAGAGACCATATAGACTAAATCCAATATATAAGCAGAAAGTGAAAGCACAATTTGTCAGAATGTTGGAAGATGGTATCATACAATGTAGTGACCATAGTAAGTTATATTATAAATTTAATACAATTTAACATATAATTCCTTTCAATTTACATAAATGATTCATTCACCAACATATAAGCAAAATATTCAGCAGAGATTAAATTTTATCTACAGCATGAAAATAACTCAGCAATTCATATTTAAAAATACCTGCTTGTGATGCTAAATCCCACTGCTCCGTTGGTCCAATGCTGAAGTTGAAACTGTGTCAAACACTGCCCAAAACTGAGTTTCCCCCCCTGCCATCTAGGAGAAGCCTGTCCAGCTCCTTAGCTCCAGGATACCATAAGGATATCCTGGCCCCCATGCCAAAAACCCCCAGCAAACTGGTGCCCCCTGATTTTGATTCACTCAAAACCCCCAAAGCCAAACTCCTCACACCAAATATCTCCACAGAAAATATCCCACAGAAATATATCCTCCTCTCAAAATGCTTCCTGCCTCCCCCCCCAAAGAATCCCCTACCCATAAGACTCTTCCCCATCATATCCTCCTTCACTGACTCTCCTCCCCTCATTAATTTCCTTATCTCCCCCTTTAATATCTTATCCCCTTCATTAATATCTTATACCTTTCTTTGATGTCTTATCCCCTCCCGCATGCGTAAAACGTTTAATTAAACAAATTAAAATTATTAATCCCCTTAAATTTATTACCCATGTCATTGAATGTGATATGTAATTAATTAATTAATTGATTAATTAATCAAAAGTTATAAACAATTAATTAATAAATAAATATTTAATTAATATTA
>JZKD02S1674696.1:122121-133045 GCA_000966675.3 Picea glauca
CCCTCGACTCCTATTTATACTAAAAAGAAGCATCTAGAGGAAGATCCTTCTAGAAGCGGAAGCTTCTATTAGGTCTTCTTACATCCGCCTTATTCTATTTTATTGAAAGGTATTAGTAATATTGAACTTTATTACATCCGAATACATTGATCCGCCTTTTCTCAAGCATCACTTAACCTTCATAGTTGAGATAAAGCGTAATGACACTTTTGTCCGTACACCCTGGATCTGTACTGGCCCTCCTTCATCGTCGACACAAAGCACCCTCTTTGAGAAACAATCTACCAAAGCTCGATGAGCTACTAACCAATCCATTCCAATGATTAGGTCGTATGCCCTAAGAGCAGTGACATATACCTTCAAACTGGTAGTACACACTCCTAGGTCTACTATACAATTATCAACACTAGGTCCTACCACTTGTTTTTCCCCCGAAGTGATCTCGAACTGTTTAAAGTCATCGTGCTCGTAGGCTGCCAACCCACTCTTTTTTAATGCAAAAGGTGAAATGAAACTGTCTGTTGCACCAGAATCAAATAAAATCTTAACATTGATATGATTTGGCGTACCTGACAACTCCACCACCATGGATTGATGTTCGGCCTGGCGATTATTAACCACTGCGTAAATCTAGTGGCTTCTACTTGCTCTCCCCATCGGTGCGTTTCCTTCTCTATGCACGAACCCTGATTGTAACTTTGGGTAGTCATGCTGGTAATGGGGTCCTCTGCACCCCCAATAGGTAACACGAGATTGAACCTGCACATTGTTATGTGACTGTCTCTAAAATGAGTTCCTTCCCCTGGAACCCCTACCCCTACTAACTGTTCCCTAAGATGGTCGTGGACCTGTCTGCGTCGTTGGTGATGAACGAGATGCTGCACTCGCTGCCATTGAAATCCCTGCGGTTACTGTCCTTGGTGCAACTCTGTTACCATATGGAGGTGGCCTTGAGCCCCCTCCCCTAGGAAATGTCCTAGGGGCCTTCCCCACGAATCTAGGATGATGCAGAAAGATCGGTCTCGTACCTCCGGTTAAGTTCATGTGTTCCTCCGCATAACGTGCATTTTCCACAGCTTCCGCTACTGAACACGGTTTCCACATCCGCACCATAGCTCTTATTTTAGGGTTCAATCCAAAGACGAAGAACTCTGCCTGTCATTGGTCATTATCCATATATGAAACATATTTGACCAATTCCATAAATTGGATCTCATATTCTTCTATAGTTCTATTTCCCTGTACTAAGGCATGAAATTCCCCTACCTATTGTTCCTCATAGTACGCTGGCAGATATTTCCTTCAGAACCTCTCCTCGAAAATTTCCCAAGATACTATGTCTGGGGTAAGGTGTAGTTGTCTTTCCAGGTTGCCCCACTAGTTCAAGGCACTGTCTCTTAACTGAAAAATTGTGATCTTCACCTTTGAGTTGGACGCATAGTCCTTTAAGGAAAAACACCTTGTCATGCCTTCCAACCATGCTTCTGTGCGTTCACTGGCGCGACCCCTGGCAAACTCTGGAAGTTTGATCTTCTACAATTCTTGCGTGATGTCTTCGAGTGGAGGTCCTCCCCTTGAATCCCTTGATGCTTCTGGATTACCTCTCCAGATAGTGGGGGTTCCACTTCGGTCCCTGCTGGTTGTCGCCCCTTTAATGTCTCATTTGTGGCCTCCAACGAGCGCAGTATGAGAGCTAGTTTGGGCGATGGTCGCGGCACTGGTGGTGTTGGCAGTTCCTACGATGACGCTCTTCTACCTTGACTCCCTCGAGTCCTAACCATCCTGTATTATTTAACCTGCATCAACCAAATTTGTCAGGGTGAGTTCAAGGACGTTTCAAATTGGTGCTACTTAAAATAGAAATAGGGTTAGGCGTAAGTTTTTCTTTACTTGTCTGTAAACAAATGTTACTCTCTTTAGGGGGTTGGCTGGGTTAGGATTAGGATTAGGATTAAGCATCTAAGCTTGATTTCTTCACCTAAGAAAACTATTGACTCTCTTGTTCGGTAGCTACGCTAGCCTTGCGCCATACTCGCCAATTCCTCTTGCTTACTCTCCTAGTGCGTATGCCGCCTCCTTCCCACTTGTCCTAGTCTAAGTCCTTTAAACTTTTCACTTGCATCTAATTATCCTTTGATTCTTGAATCATGAGATTTCCTAGGTGCATTGTACATATGCGTTGAATTGCGTGTCTCGATGGTTGTAGGTGAGAGTCTTTAAGGATTGTAGAGTGGCTTTCGGCATTGGAACTTAGCGCTTGTGCGCTGTGGTTATGTATTGCTTCCTGACTTGTGGTCGTATGATGTAGTGAGCCTGAGGTGATGCATTGAATATTAGTGTTTGACTTTGACTGGTGGAATGGAGTGGAGGGACTTGGCGCTTGGCTCGATGATTTGTGTGTATGGTCTCGTGAGCTTAGCGCTTGGATAATCAAAGATTATTTTTCAGGATAGTACTTTTCTACTATTGATAATTAAACTATTTATATGTGAATTTATTTGTAAAAGTGATATGTGTGGCGCATTGGTGTTAGTGCTCTTCTTAAGGTGCTTCTCTTGGTGGGTGGTCTTGGGTTCAAAACCTGTGGACCCTCTAACATTTTACTTACCTTTAATGTAGTTTAACGTTACACTAAATACACAATTAATTTAATTAATTGTTTTTTTAACATATATAAATAAACAATTTAACAAATAACATATATAAACAATTTAACAAATAACAAATATAAATATTTTATGATAATCAATAATAAATAAATAAGAAAATAAAATGTAACTAAAATAAAAGAAAATATAATTTGCGTAAATAATTTTAAAAAAAATTCCTTTTAAATATCTAAAGGGAGGGCATGCATGAAGCCCACGTGCCACCCTCATTCCCTCTAGCTCTTCATACCTAAACCCTAAACTATTCCTTAACCCTAATTCCTATTTTCATTATTATTTCTTCTGGCGAGGTTTCTGGTTACGCGGTCGGCCGCCATGTCCGTTCCCTTTGCATCTTTTCTTTTTGGTGGTTCTCTCGCTGAACTGGTACACAATTAGTTCTTCCTTGGTCTCCTTCCTTGTTTGTCAGGTGATTGCTTGTATTGTGTGTGTTCCAGGGTTTTTTGTTTTTTTGGTTTATTTTGTTTATTAATAAAAAAAAATTGTTTTGTTTCCTTTGTGCAGCGTGTGGCTCCTCCTCCTCGACAGCTTGGGCGTTTTTATCTGTGGAGAGTGGAGGCGACTGTACAATGTACAGGCTGGGTGTTTGTGCAAAGTAAAAAGCCCTGGTGATTGTGCTGTTTCACCTGCTCAAAAAAATTGTGTGTTTTTTTTTAGGTGATTTCTTGGCCAGGGAATAACTTAGGAAAAAGTAGAAAATTGTCGATTTCTCATTTTTGTTTTGTTTTACATATATTTTTCTGACTTATTTGGAATCGGTGGTGGGTGATTAGAGGTAGCTCGTGGATGCATTGAGCAAGTAATTCCCCTTGTGGGCTCATCCTTTGGATTTGGTGTTGGCTTGTAAGCACAAGTTGACGTCGATGGTTTCTACAAAACTTGGAGATGGGGCATCAAGCCCATTAATTTTTTTCTTTGCCAGACGCGCGGTGCAAGAACAGGCCCGTGGGCTCCTTCCTTTGGTGTCTTGGTCACGGGCCTTGGGCGCATTATCGTGGCTCGAATCTCTTTTGCACGAGAATCCATAAGAGCAGCTATAGTACCCTAACGTTTTCACTATTCTTTGGAAAAAATGGAAATGGATGAAAGATCCTTGGAAGCCTCCATCCTCAGAAGCCCATATGCAGAAACGTCCCTTGCAAGCCTACATCTCTGATTATTCTCTGCACTGCTTTGCATGCTATCCTGACATCCTCAGTCTGAGATCTGTCTCGGTTGTACATAAACGCCTCCACTAGCCTGCCCTCTGTTCGTGTAACCATTGCTCAGATTCCAAATTTGGATATTCAAAGTCAATGGATGTATCATTCTATGTAGATGTATCATTCCATGGCACCATGCATTCAACTAATTTGTGCTCCACCATTGGTACATGAAAACCAATTCGTTCTTACATGTGTCATTGTTTCTAGGGGAAACCCTAATTCGTAGAACCCTAATTTCGTCTACTGTCTGACAGAAATCACGCCAGTCAACTGGTCACCCATCATCTGCAAACCCTCCTCACACTGGTGGTATGATCACCTTTCATAGTGGCCTTCTTCACAGTGTATACACTCACATTCTTGACAGTCGTATTCGAATTGTTTACTTGGCGACCATAGTTTGTTTGATTCCTTGTTCTGGGAGTATTCACCCTCCATTAGATCTCCCATACATCGCACATTTGAACTAATTGGGTGGAAACCCACGTGTGCCAGGATCGTTGTAATTGTTGTCCATTGTGGCTACAACAAACCACCATAAATATGAGCATAATTTCTATGATTTAATTCATCTTTTGTGTTTAAAGGGCTCAACAAATTGCCACCTTCAACCCACGGGCGTAACACAGGAAAGTGCAGAAGAAAATCAGGAAGTCCGTATCTCTTAAAGAGAAACCCTCCATTACTCTAAACATAAATTCCCAGGTGACTCATTGAGGGCCGAGAAAGGATCGAGAAAATAGAAGCGTTTGCAAGGTTTCTTTTGTTGTTTTATAATTTTACAATATTGGAAATCTGTCGACGGTTTTTGGATTCGACCAAAATCTGGTCAGATTTAGCTGGAAAATCCATACGCTGTACATTGTAGAGTTCCCTTTTGGAGTTTTGTAGGTTGAAACCCTAAAATTTCGTAGAGATTTAGTTGGAATGGCCCCTATGTCTTTGCCTCCCGGGTTTAGATTTCATCCAACGGATGAAGAATTAGTAGCTTATTACTTGAAAAGGAAAGTTCATGGTTGGAAGATAGAGCTTGAGATTATTCCCGAGGTTGATATCTATAAGCGTGAGCCATGGGACTTTCCTGAGAATTCCTTTCTTCCATAAAAATATCTGGAGTGGTATATATTTTTTTTTTACTGGCTGTGTGAGTTATATTTTTTTTTTTTTACAATCTCAGTGCATGATCTTTGACTCTTACAGGTTCCTTCGTTGGCGCTTGGGTGTTTGGCTTGTATGTTATAGGTTTTTTATTTTTTATTTTGTTCCAATTGTCTGGTAGCCATTGTACCTATTAAACAGTGGAATTGCCATATAATTATTCTCAAGTTTAAATTTTCTATTGTTAGCAGGTTTTCAAAGGGGAAAATTAATAGAACAGGTGCCTTTTGATTCGTGTGTTTGATATTTATTTTTGGGTATTTCTTTGCAGGTTAGTGGAGCTGGAGATTTGAGTCTGAGCTTGGCCCTAATTTATATTTACAATTACATATATATTCTCATATATAGATTATTTAGGGATTGTTTAGGATTTCAGGGAAAAAGGGTTTCAATATAACGAGTTAGGGGTTATTTAAATTTCTAGGTTAGTGTTGAACAATTCCTTACTCATTCTTACAAGAGGGTAGGTGGATAGGCCCTTTAAGGCTCCATTTCTTCAAACTGAAGCTTTGATACCATGTGTAGTGACCATACTAAGTTAAATTATAAATTTAATACAATTTAACATATAATTCCTTTCAATTTACATAAATGATTCATTCACCAACATATAAGCAAAATATTTAGCAGAGATTAAATTTTATCTATAGCATGAAAATAACTCAGCAATTCATAATTAAAAATACATGCTTGTGATGCTAAATCCCACTGCTCTATTGGTCCAATGCTGAAGTTGAAACTGTGTCAAACATTGCCCAAAACTGAGTTTTCCTCCCTGCCAGCTAGGAGCATCTTGTCCGGCTCCCTAGCTCTAGGATACCGCAAGGATATCCTGGCCCTTGTGCCCAAAACCCCCAGCAAACTGGTGCCCCCTGCTTCTGATTCACCAAAAACCCCCAAAGCCAAACTCCTCACACCAAACATCTCCAAAGAAAATCTCCCACAGAAATATATCCTCCTCTCAAAATGCTTCCTGCCTCCCCCCCCAAAGAATCCCCTACCCATAAGACTCTTCCCCATCATATTCTCCTTCACCGACTCTCCTCCCCTCATTAATTTCCTTATCTCCCCCTTTAATATCTTATCCCCTTCATTAATATCTTATCCCCTTCTTTAATGTCTTATCCCCTCCCGCATACGTAAATCATTTAATTAAACAAATTAAAATTATCAAGCCCCTTAAATTTATTACCCATGTCATTGAATGTGATATGTAATTAATTAATTAATCAAAAGTTATAAACAATTAATTAATAAATAAATATTTAATTAATATTATTAATGCTAATCACTGTTTAATTAAAACCATATTAGGACAATTAATTATCTAATTAATTTTACTTAATAATCCCTAAGCATACATTCAACTAGGGTTGTTACATACAACTAGTGGAGGAATATGAATGGATAATCCCTATGGTAGTTCAAGAGAATAAACAAGGGGGGATAAGGATTTCTGTAGATATGAGGAAAATGAATGATTCTTTCCTACATGAACCTTTCCCTGCACCTTTTATAGATTAAGTCCTAGAGAATGTGGGAGGCCAAGAATCTTATTCATTTACAGATGGATTCTCAAGATACCATCAGATCAATATATCCCCAGAAGACAGGTACAAGACCACTTTTGCAACAGAATGGGGATCCTATCAGTACATAGTTATGCCTTTTGGGATGAATAATGCACTAGCCATATTATCAAGAGTATTCATAGATTATTTTAAGGTTTTCATACATAATTTTTTAGAGGTGTATCTGGATGACTGGACTGTATATAGTCTATTAAAAGATCATGTGGAAGTATTAAGTCTAATGTTGGAAATATGCAGGCAGTGTCAGATATCATTGAATATCAATAAGTGCATATTTGGGACACTTTTTGGAATACTATTGGGCCATATAGTATGTAAACAAGGTTTGATAGTAGATCCTGCCAATATTGATTACCACCACCAAAATCACTGCACCAGTTGAGAGCAACATTGGGACATACAGGCTACTACAAAAAAATTATAAAAGGGTATGCGCAGATCACTGCACCAATGGAAAAATGTTAAATAAGGATACTAATTTTCAATGGAATGATGACTGCCAACAAATTTTGGACACACTACAAGAAAAAATGGTCACAACATCTATTCTAGCATTTCTAGACTGGGAAAATGCTTTTCATGTTCATGTAGATGCATCAACTATAACACTTGGAACAATTATGGCGCAGCTAGAAGTAGGATATTTGGAGCACCCTATAGCATTTGCAAGAAGAAATTTGTCAGAATCAGAGCATAAATACAATACTACATAAAGAGAAGGCCTAGATATGGTCTATGCACTTCAAAATTTCATACATTACTTACTAGGAAAACACTTCAAGATGTTTACATATCATTCAGCCCTCAAATATTTAGTCAGCAAGCCAATGTTGCGCAGGGGGGGGGAGGATCTGTAGATGACTTTTATTATTTCAATAATTTGATTTTGAAGTGATAATCAAACCAAGGAAGATGAATGTAGGACCTGATCATCTATCAAGGGTAATGAATGGAGAAGAAACTACCAACTTGGAATACAACTTCCCTGATGCACAATTATTTTTAGTTCAAATGGCTAATGAATATTTTGCTAATATTATGGAATATTTGAGTAAAAGGATTGTGCCACAATAGTTTAACACTGCGCAAAAGAAAAATATGGTAGTCAGATTTGTAGATTACCAAATGATTGCAGGACACTTATACAAAATGGGTGCAGACAACATTTTGAGAAGATGTGTACTAGAACATGAAAGGCCTAGGATTTTGACAAAATATCATGAGGGAATAGCTAGAGGAAATTATGTAGGAAAATATATTGTGCATAAGGTATTCCTTGCAAGACTATGGTGGAAAAATATTCACAGATATGTTAAGGAATATTGCCATATATGTGATGTCTTTCATAGGGTTGGTAAACCCAATAGAAGGGATGGGATGCCCCTAAGACCACAAGTAACTTTGCAGGTATTTGAAAAATGGGAAATAGAATTTGTGGGGCCAATCCATCCATAGAAAAAAGGTCAGGAGAGAGATATATCATTACTGCGACAAAATACTTAACAAGATGGGTAGAAGCAACACCATTCAAAGAATGCAACGCAGAGACAACAACACACTTCTTGTTTGAGCATGTGATCACTAGATTTGGATTTCCAAGGATTTTGATGAGTGACCAAGGTACTCACTTTATCAACAATACTATAAAGGTTATGACTAAGGATTTTGAATTCTATCATCAGAAGAGTACACCATACCATCCTCAAGCAAATGGAACAGTGGAAGCCTTTAATAAGATCTAGGATAATGCTCTGACAAAGATCTGCAATGTCAACATGGATGATTGGGATTTGAAGACAACAGTAGTACTATGGGCATACATGACTACATGTAAGAAGGAGACAGGACATGCACCATTCACATTGTTGTATGGGAAAGAAGCAATAGTACCATTAGAATTGTTGGTACCCAGTCTGCACGTAGCAACAATCGCCAACATGACATAAAGAGGAACAATAAAGAAAAGGCTCAATCAACTATTGGAGATGGAAGAGGATAGGATTTTGGAAGGATTTAACCAAGAAGTACAGAAATAAAGAGACAAATCTTAGCATGGCAGGCATATCAAGAGGAAGAGTTTCAAGGAGGGAGACCTAGTCTTGCTCTATGACAGTAAATTTTTTAAGTATCCGTGTAAATTCAGAATGCATTGGATGGGGCCATATGAAGTGAAGAATGTCATAGATGGGGGATCTGTATAGTTAAAAGACTTGGGAGGCACAGAGATGAAAGGAATGATCAATGGGAGTCGAATAAAACTGTACAAAGACAGTCGACCTCCTAGCACTTAAAAGTTACAACACAGTAAGAAAACATGTACGTAGTGCATTATAGTAGAATCTAGGACATAAAAGTGACAAAAATATATAAAAAGGAGAAAAAGAGGGAGAAAGAAATACAAAAATAGAAATGAAAGAAAATAGAAAAACAATGGGGAAAATTTGCACATAGTAACTACCACAACAAACATCAAAAGACCGCATGTAGTAAAAAGTGAACTTGGCGCAAATGCATGCAAAAAGTAAAAGTGAACATAGACTGGTCTATAAAAGGTGGAAAAGTGTAGAGTTATTCAACACTTAGAAAATTTCAAGATCAAAGTGAGAAAGAGAACCCATGTCCTAGTTTTCAATCACTGAAGTAGCAAGCTGATGTCACAATAGTTACAAAGGATGACTCCACCAAAGTTTGGGTCACCAAGCCAGTTTGTTAGGGTCACCTGACAAGGCTAAAGGCACAAAGAGAGGATGAAAAAGCCTGAGAATATAGTCGAGCTCGAGGACATGACCAGCTTAGACTCATAATCAATTAGCCCGACGTAGGTCAAGGAAGATCTCCCTACAATGTAGCAAGGAGAGATAGGGTGGAGCTCTACGGATGGAAATAGGGGTTCAAACCCTAACCCCGAGATGCCGATGATACCATATGGAACAGTGGGACCACGACAGTCCCAGACACAAGAAGAAGTATCGGTCGAAGACATCACCGATAGGCTAGAGTTAGCTGGGGAAGAAGAGGGCACAAAAGCAAGAGAGTAAAACAAGTCTGTTGCGGGGAAGAAAAGAAAGACCCCTGAAAATATGGAAATTACCCTTCCATTCCTTCCAGAAATAGTCCCCACTATTGATGACATGTTGGGGAAGGTACCAAAGTTGAGGTACATGGACCATGACGTGCATGACATGACCAAATTTCTAGAAATGGCCGAGGAAAACTATTTGATCAACACATGGGAGATTGGACCCCTAGAAGGCCAGTGCTAGAGCCCGCGCAATGGATTACAGGGTTGTATAACTTAGGCATAATGAACCTCTTGGACATACCACATTTTGGGCGTGGTAATAATGTCGGTCTGTGCATCAAGAAGCTATTTGCTTAAGTCCATGGAGGAATTCTTTGGATGGATAGACTAGTACAGATCGATGTGGCATTAATTGCCAAAATAACAAGTTTTCCTATAGTTGGCGCACCGTCGAAAGACTTATTGGGAAAAAAAGTGCGTGAGAAATAACTGGAGGAGAAAGTGAAGGTGTAGTTTGACGGGACCATGGGGAATAGAGGAATCATCATCAAATAAATCAACGATGACGCCAAAAGTTTAACCAATAAGCTAATGGCATGCAAGATGCTAAGAAAATATCTCACAGAGGAAGCGCCAACAAGAGTGATCCCAGTAGAATCGCAGTGCACGAAGGGGATGAAGTTCAGCTGGGCGTCGCACCTACTGAACCAATTCCTTCTTGACTATCATGACACGCGGGACAATGGAACTGAGTTCCATTACTCATGGTTAATGATGTTGATAGCTCTAGTAGGGTGGCAGGAGCCTAAGTTCGCAGCATACCTAGATAAGGTAGGGAAGTGCTACACGACCAGGTATGAGTCCCTCTAACAGGTGAAGGATAACATGATGCATCAGGAAAACAACATTGTGTTTTATATGTTGTTAAAAGAAATATAGTAGCACATAAAAAATGTATGGTGCATACCTACGGATTTCACGGAGGAAACAAAGGGGATAGCTAAATTCAAGGAATCCCTACATCATCTATGGATCCAAGCCGCGAAAGATACAAAAAAGGCATGGTTGAATATGCAATATTGCGTCACCAGACAAGAGGTGGAGTGGATTATCAAGGATTGTCCTGCGCAGTGGAAGTCACCTACAACAAAACCAACTACAAGGATAGGCACTATGTAGTCCTCTAAACCTAAGGAAAAGGCCGATGCAGGCTCATCAACAAGGGAAGGTAGCTTGAAGGATAACACTCGAACAACTACAACATGAACCCTACCAAGT
>JZKD02S1674696.1:145950-180289 GCA_000966675.3 Picea glauca
AGTTCAAGTTCTAAATCTAATGAGAAGAAAAATGTTCATAAGAATAAACATGAAATTCCATTGTTGAAACTTGATGTAAAATTTGAGTTTCCCATATATGATGGTGAAGTAAATGTAGAAAAACTTGACAAATGGATCAGGCAGATGGAGGTATACTGCAATTTGCAACAAATCAAGGATGAGGCCACACAAATCAAGTTGGCATCTTTGAGGATTGCAGGTACAACTCTTATCTGGTGGCAAAGCAAGCTACAAAAAGGAACACAACATGTGGGTAATGTATTTCCATCATGGAAGAGTTTCATTTCTGCACTTAGGAAACAATTCTATCCTTTGGGTTATAAATAAAAAGCAATAATTGAATGGCAATGTTTAAAACTAAGAAAAGGACAAACAGTGCAAGAATACATCGATGGATTTCGAAAAATGGCATTAATGTTAGATATCCCTCTACAAACACAAGAAACTCTTATGAAGTATATAGGAGGTTTACCTGTGCATATTAGAAACATTGTTTTCATGTTTGGACCCACTAACCTTGATGATGTTTCTTTTCAAGCTACGTATATTGAAGCAGGGAAAGCAGGTGTGTCAGGGGAATCATCGTCTTCAAAGAAAGAAGACAAGAGGAAAAGGCATGGCAAGAATACAAATGTTGTGACAAAGAAGGAAGGAAAACCCTCTTGCAAGCATTGCAAGAAAGAGGGACATGATGAGGACAGATGTTGGTAGTTGCATCCCGAGAAGAGGCCAAAGTGGTTCAAATAAAAGAAGGGAACACAAACAGTGGCAACAACATCTAAACCCACAGACTTGGGATCAGATTCAGGTGATGATTCAAAGATTTCATTGGTTGGTATGACAGGTAAATTTGGTGAAGACATTGATTGTAGAAGCAAGTTGTTTCATATAAGGGTAATCATGCGACACACTAAGATAGACACATTAATCGACAGTGGATCTCAAGCTAATCTAATCTCAGAAGAATTGGTTAAGCAATTGGGGTTAACAACACAACTGCATCATAAGCCTTACACACTAAAATGGATAAGCAATCATCATCAGATGCACATAACAAAGCAGTGCACAATCAAATTTTCAATTTCATCTAAGTATGTGGATGAAGTAACTTGTGATGTTGTGTCGTTAAGAGAATGTGGAATGGTCTTAGGTAGCCCATATTTATATGATCGTAAGGCAATCTTCTACAGGACAAAGAATCAATATCAAGTCACTAAAGCAGGTCATGATTATGTGGTTCATGCTCATCATGTAAATAAAACACTTCAAACAATGGAACAATTAACGACGACAGTGCAAGAAAGAAACAAACCAATAATTGTTTCAAATGAAGTAATTGATCTTAAGAAAGAACAAGACATGGTTTTTGAATGGAAAATCAATCATAAATTGCTTCAAGATAAGCTCATGTCGTGCATATATTTTAAGTATATCAGCTCATTTGCAGTCATCTTTTTGATACTGTCATTAGCAATGTTTTCTACATGGATGATAGTGGCTTCAGTAAGATGCAACAGGGTTCAAATGGCTAAAAATATACTGTCAGTTGTCATGATTGTGTTACAATTGATCTTGATGAGATAGGTGCACAGGACAGAGTTCAGAGACAGAGAACAAGTCAGGTGGCCTATCCCGAGCTTGTTGACTGGTCAGTAACCTTTTGGGGACCAAAAGGTCTTTTTGTGGGGAGGTGTGATCCGAAATCGGATCCAGAATCCTGACAGGGTTTAAAAATTCTCAAAATGAAAGTGCTCGGAATGCGACGAAACCAACACCATTGCGTCCGTCTCATCTTCCTGATTCCGGTGGTATATTTACTTCATCAAACGGGCTCCGTATGAGAAAGATATCGTGTTCTGTCTGAAAAGTCAAACAGGTAAAAAAAAGGGATGACTGTACAGTCCACGTGGCATGCTGACTGTGCAGACCGTATGGTCCATACAAATGACGTGGAAGCAACTGAAGGCAACACATGGCAGCTTTTGGAGATGACATGTGGCAACCTCGGGTGACGACACATGGCAGAGCGTGGCAGGATGATTTGGTGTATTGATGGACCAATCCAGAGGTGACACGTGTCACCACTGTGAGGGTGACACATGGCACAGATGATGTCAGCAGCTGACGTGACAGAGATGACATTGTAGAGATGTGGCAGGCACGTGGACTAATTGACATCTGACATGCAGTGTATTGTGGTTGGATGTTGAGGTGCCACATGGCCCAGTTGTGGGCTGCCACGTGGCACCCCGTGATTGGTTCGTGGTTTTTGTGTAAAAGTGTTGTGGCTTGGCCGAGACTCGAACCCGCGACCTCCCATCGGGACTGTGGACTGGCAGGGCAGGGCTGGAGCTCTCGGTGGTTCTTGTTAACCATACGGTACGCTAAATATTTGAATTTTTTAAACAGTTTAACCGACGGGGAAAAGGGTCGGGGCTTAGCCCCAGCCCTCGACGCAACCATATATATTGCCATTCCATATAACCGACGACAGAGTATGGGTGGGGACTAGCCCTTGGACCCCACGCCAACAAAAAAATGCTGCCATGTGACCTAGATCTGACTTGATGGGAGCGCGCGCGGTTATACAGTTAAGCCACGGGTCCTATGACCACGCTGATGACCTGGAGCCAACACATAGGGGGCGCGCGAACAGGAAGCGCTTGGCCACATTGTCCAAACAAATCATTCCATATGACCAAGTTTAGGGGTGCGTGCACATCATAAAGGGGGATTAGCGCCTAAATCCAAATCAAGTGGGTTTTATAACAAATTTTTGGATTTTATTTGATTTCCAAGCCTGTAACTAATTGATTTTCTCCATTTTTGGGAGATATTGGGCATTTTTGGAGCCCAAATTTTGGGAGGAAGTTGGAGATGAACAAACAACTTCAAATCTATATAAATTAGGCCTGTTTGAGGCCATGGAGGGCAGTCAGAGAAGAGTTATGTTGAAGGGAAGCCAAACCAAAGCCATTTTGATGCAGAGAAGCTTTTGAGGAGGAGACGTTGTCGGACCATTTCTGGGAGCTCTGGACGTCCGTTTTGCGTGCTATTTTATTTGTAGGGTTCTTGAGATTTGGACGAACATGACCAAATCAGTCTTGTAGCCATTTGGCATTGCTGCGATGTACTTTTGAGATTTTGAACAGAAATAAAGAAGCCTCCCCCACAGAGACAGAGGCCCGGAGACGTAGGCAAAGTTGTGTCAAACTCCGTTATCAATCTTCGTGTTATGGTTTTCTGTTTATATTTTCATTTCAGATCTGCAAATGTGTATATGGCTGTCATAATTCCTCTTCTTTCCTCATTCTTTCACTAAGTTTTCTCAAATGGTTAATTAATGCATGCAAAATTAAAACTCAACCATAGTCATTAAAAGATCCTACGGATCAATGACCGTGCTCAGAAAATAGCCGAAGACATGTATAGGATAAAAGGAATATGTACCCCTCGGTTAGACCTTTTTGACAAGGTATAGAACGCCCCAAACATAGATCGTATGAAAAAGTTATGCCCTTGGGAAGTTGTTGTACCAACTAGCCCCATCGGGGCCCACAAACCTTTTGGCGTTTCATCTTTCGGGATTAGGGTTTTGAATTTTATTTATGTTAAAAAATCCTATATATTCCCCTTATAAACATCATCATCTTCTTGTGAATGAGTGTATCCATGACATCTCTTCTTAGAGATAAGTTGCAATCATTCTAGTGAGTCATCCACTATATAATTTTACAGTTTCTGTACATTCTTTCATGAATGAAAATTGTGCATTACTGTATCTTTGTGTTTATTGCAATATCTCTATATATTTCATTGTTATATATCTACCTTCATTTCATTCTCAAAATAATCTGGATCAATGGTATCAGAGAAGGCTACTCCTTGTTGTTTCTTAGTGCATGTCCCCAACGCGGTCAGGGTATAGAGAGTTGGTTCTCGAGCTAGTTTCTCTTGAAGAAAATCACTCTTTCCAACCCAAGAGAATTCCCATGGAAGAAGAGTAGAGGAAAGAGAGGGAAAAAGAGAACATCAAGTTGTTTCTCATGAAATCCCTCATGCAACAGAGGAATGAGATGTTGGATAATTTTCCCCAAATCCTTCAGTTATTTTCGATAATAATAGGCACATCTTCATCAAGCAGTCACATTGGATATGCTACCCCATTCAAGGTACAAGTTAATTTTGATATTCCCATGTTTGAAGGTCAAATCAATGCAGATGCTTTGGAAAAATGGTTAAATTTACTAGAAGGCTATTTCTCTATTCACAATTGTTTTGACAGAGAAAGGATCACCTTTATTCTCCTTAAAGTTCTCCCCTGTGTAAAACATTAGTGGGAAACTTACTGGGAGAAAAATTCCATAGAGGAGTCTGGAATATTTTGGGCCGAGCCCACTTGGGATTTTTTTATGGATGCGATCAAGGAGAAATATTACCTTTTGGGAAAATATGATGAGCAGTACATGAGATGGACCACATTGTATAAAACATGGGACCAAACAATGCTAGAGTTCAAAAATACCTTCCATACCTTACACACAAATCTAGGTATCAAAGACTCTAAGAGACATTTGGTTCTGAAATACCGTGTGGCTCTACACAAGTACATCCAAACCGAAATGGAGTTTGTGGAAATCTCATCACCGGGAGCCACTTATAGATATGTTGTCAAAATTGAGCAGAAATTTAAGAAGAAAAACAAGCAGGAATTTGGATCTTCAAATCTGCAACAATCAAAGTATCGTAAAGGCATCCCTAACTCACAAAACAGTAAACCTTAAGACAACTAGTCCAAGCCATAGGAAAATAAGGGAAATGAGAAGAAGAATAAGGTCACTGGGAAGTGGTGTGACTTCCACAAAATCCCTTGGCACAACATCGATGAATGTCGCTCGAAACAATCATTGGTAGTTGAGCTCAAAGAAATATAGTCGAGCCTTGAGTTAGACTTTGATTCAGAAAATAATAAAAGGAGATAGATAATTGATGCATAACCCACTTCTATTGTCATGACTGCAACAATCCATCTAGAAGAACCATAAGATCCTGAGGAGGGGGATCACCTTTTCGATTCACAGATGTGGGTGAAGGGGACCCCGTTGCATTTTATTATTGATAGCGAAAGATAGAAGAACCTCATTTGAGTAGAGTTCGTCAAGCGGTTGGATTTTTCGACAAAACCACACCCACAACCATACATCGGATGGCTCCACCAGGAACAAGATCTTCATGTCAGCAAAAAGTGTTGCCTGTCATATGACATCAAGCCCTTCAAGGATGAGGTATTATGTGATTTTCCCCACTAGAATTATATGATGTTCTTTCAGGCTAGCCATATATGTGAAGGCGTTATGTTGTTTATGAGTTGCAACCCCGTAGCATCATTGTTACTCTGAGTGGTCATCCCTACATGATACCAGAGGTAGTTTTGACTATTGTGCTGACAAAACATTGTCGCAAAGTAATCTCTCATACCTCAAAGTTTAGCCTCTTCAAAACCTGATCAGAAGAGAAGGAAAATGAAACCATTGCAACCTCAACCCAAGACCCTTCTATATGGCAGAATCATATCAACAAGATTGTATAAGAGCACCAAGATATTCCTATTGCACCTACGAGGATGCCTCCACACTACCCAGTCAAGCCAAGTTATGATAAATCCCTTCCCATTCTTCATGTTGCATATTCACCAATAGATTCCTCCCACACTCAAGAAGATCATGCATCCAGATTGGTTAATTAGATCCAACCCCTCCAACAATAGGTTCATAACAACCTTTAAAAAGCTAAGCAGGGCAACTTCTTTAGCAAGGAAAGAAGCTCACGAAGGTTCAGATTAAGAAAAAGATTCCCTGGGGACTTGATGCAATGGATACCATTGATTACTAAGGGGGGAGGATTGATCCAGGTGGAAATTGGTGGCCACCCACCAATCCCACTGGTTCAAAACATGGGTTCCCAACTTGGTATTTTTTCTACGATTTTTTGAGTTCTGAACTTTCGGGGTCGTTTTGAGGCCCTAAATGATGTCTTTTGGGAACAAAATCACCCAAATGATAGTTGATGGCATATCTGGGCCAAACGTAATATGTACTCCTCAACTATACCTTTCCTACAAGGTATAGAAAACCCCAAACGAAGATCGTATGAAAAAGTTATGCCCTTGGGAAGTTGACGTACCAACTACCCCCATTGGGGCCCACAAACCTTTTGGCATTTCATCTTTCAGGCTTAGGGTTTTGGATTTTATTTATGTTAAAAAGGACTCTATAGACTCATTGCAAACATCATCATATTCTTTCGAATAAGTGTAGTTATCACATCTCTTCTTAGAGATAAGATGCCACCATTATAGTGAGTCATTCACTTTGTAATTTTACAGTTTCTGTACATTCGCTCATTAATACAAAATGTTCATTACTATATCTCTATGTTTATTTCAATATCTATATATATTTCATTGTTATATCTCTTCCTTCATTTCATTCTCAAAATAATCCGGATAAAAAACTAGGACTTTATAGGCCAAAAAATAGAGCTTTTGGTTATAACATTAGGGATATATGGGCCAAAAACCAACTTATAAAGGAAGAATATTATAGCTTGTAGGTCATGTGTTTGATAGAATTACTTAATATGCATAATTAAAATGGTTTGAATCTAATAATTGTTGAAATAATGGATAAAATTCCCAAATTAGATTCCAATTACAGTATACAGAGGCATGTATTTTATAAATTCATGGTTGTAGAGTTTAGTCTATTTAAATTTTGGGAGAAAAATCTCCAATTCTAGAGAAAATCCAGAGGGTAATTTTTATGGAAACATTGAGTTGATTGGCCAAGGGGTTGAATTCGATAGAAAATGGATGATTTACAGAGGCCAAGATGGGAAAATCCATGGTGGCTATAACGTTTTTATAAAATATATATTTTCAAATTTTTGGAGAAGATATGACATGGAATGTATCGATAATATGGAGCCATATTGGTGACATGGACTAGCAAGGTGATTTGGAGGCATTAGGGAACTACCAAGTAGATTCAGGGTGCATGGATGGCAGACACCTAGTAGCGTCCATGGTGGCAAAGTAGACAAGTCGAAAAGGTGGTTTATGGGTACATGCTAGGGAATTTTGCAAGGGGTTGCATAACACTTTAATAATTGTTAGGGTGACGCATGTCCCCTTGGCAATAATGGATGTTAATAATCTAAGATATCGTAGGATAAAATTGAATCGTGGGAAAGTTATAGAACTGTAACAGATCTCAGTCATTATCTAAGATCTATCTAGGGAAACATGTGTGGTATTAGAGGGTGTTGGATATGGGACCCTGTGAGTCATATCGACCAAGGATAGTGCACCAGGTGGAGTATGTTAGGTTAGAGTGAGACCCACTATCCCATATATGGTAATAATTTTTCTAGGTGTAAAAAAAGGACAATTGGGCACAAGGTGGGCACAATTAAATTAAAATATAATATTAAAGTGAAAAACAAAAGGGAAAAGGATCAATGGGGCCACAAAGGACTTCATGGTAGGAAACGGTGTAAGGTAGGAAACGTGTCTATGTCATAGGATTCCATGTGGAAACTAGTGCCACATCATCATACATGTGTCATCCCACATCAACATGATAAAGTTATATTTAAAAAAAAAAGTCTAAAGATGAAATCTTGTTTTGGCCATAACAAGAGTAGATTTACTCAAATCTAGGTGTAATTTCAGGGGTAGTTCTATAGTGAGGAGGACCATATAAGTACTAGTGAGGGTCATTAGTTAATTCTACTCTAAATTTCCAAAAATTTCAAATTAGTGGTTTTTGAAGAACATGGTGATACTCCTTGATAGCGGCCATCTTGTTGATGAAATTTTGATAGTGAATAATGGGAGTAGACATGATGAACCCATTGGATCATTTGTACAAATTTCAAATAATTTGGAATCGAGATGCAAAAATTGGCCAAAATACACTATTCCATGAGACATTTTGGGTATTTTTTGAATCTTCAGAGGAGGAAAAGGGACCCCAGATAATAAATATGGAAAAATTGTGCGAGTTGACATTTTACCATCTCAAAAATCCAAACTTTTTCGTAATGAATATTTACTATTTTTTCTCCATTTGATAGATTGTTACGTAAATATTCCCCTACGGACAGGTGAACTTTCCCTTGGATTACAGAACCCTCTACCAAGACAAAAAATTACATTTTGACACTACCATTCGTATATATTCACTTTATCCATGGAAAAAGAGAAAAGGAGGGGAAGTATGATGTACCTCGTTTATGACATTTTTCCAAGATGCTCCAATCCTCGAGCTCCAAACAATACCTGCAATGGACACCAAGAAACAAACGACTATCTCCTACTCTAATGGATTAGACAAAACCAATCGATTTATGAAGATTAAGACAAGCATAAAAAAGAACATGTAAATACATACTTGAAGGAAATAGGCCAAGTATATTAATTAGAAATTCAAAAGGAAACTTACAATATTCATATGATGTTGCAACAACCTCTCCAAGTCCTCCTCATCCAACCCTTACTCGAAAGATACACAATCAAAATAACAATGCTTTGTTGATTTCTCCTCCTTTTTACCATGGGAATGCCTCCATTTATAGGCTTTGAGAGTCTAAACCTTGGGTATATTTGGAATTAGTTGAGTATATGGCCCCAATAGTTGTGATATCTTCCTTAGATGAATCCCTGGAGTTAGATTCGAGCCAAACTAACCCAATCCATCCATAGTTGTCTTTAGAGGAAAGTGGGATTTCCTCTAATATTCCTTCAACCACCTCAGTGCTCCCTTACAATGGACAATATATCACTACAAATATCCCCCTGAGATGGAAAAGGAGGATTAACTCTCCCTGTATATGAGCAGAGGAGCATTGATCTTCCAAAAGGTCACCAAGATGAGTAAATCCCTAGTAAAAATACTTTTTCCAACTCTTAGATGATGAGGATTCTTATTATAACATGTTTTAGGGGTTGTATCAAGTGTTTTCATGGTTTAGTTTGAGATTTGACACTTATGACACTTGTGACAATAAAAGTGTGACACTTACGACACTTGCGGCAATGAAAGTGTGACACTATCGAAGTGAGTAATTTTTGACGTGTAACAGATTGCCACCCAAAGTGTCAAGTCAGAAAAGAAATGTTGATGGCCAAAACACTT
Organism: Picea glauca; assembly: GCA_000966675.3. NCBI lineage: Eukaryota > Viridiplantae > Streptophyta > Pinopsida > Pinales > Pinaceae > Picea > Picea glauca. The sequence goes on from JZKD02S1674696.1 coordinate 155,169, forward strand.
TGTATATTCTTTGAAGAAAGAGTATCGAGTTGGATAACTTGATATAAGCTGCAAACAACCATCAAACAATGTTAATATTTGTTCTCTTCCTGAGGCACACATACCTATGCTCAGAATACAAATGACTCAAAGCACGGCCGCCAATAAATACATTGAAGATCCATGATGATATTGACTAAGGAGATGGCCACCAAAGATACAAGGTGGATCCATATATCTATGACCTGACTTGAACGCATCCACGAAAGAATGCACAGTGGAGATATGATGTGATAAGAACATAGCCACAGACCAATACAAAGCGGATCTATGTGAAAAACCTGTATATCAATATTATAATCACCATTGAAACCTGGGTAAATTGTATATACATATGAATACTCAACCCAGGGTATTCATCCTGATCCTATAAAAGTACAATTATGTCCATGTGAATAGATTATTTGATGTCGAACATGAAAAAAACCACTTGATTATCGGTCATTGAGGTATACTATTAACAAGTGTGAGATAAATAACCATTGATGTTGATGATTCTCAAGGTACTTTTAAAGTACAATCCAAGGAATGTGAATAATGAGTTGAGTTCGAACATTCATGGAATCAGTCAGCTAGGGGTCATTGATGCATACTCACTTCTGAATACAATGAGGCCTGCCATTGAGGCATGCAGGTCCTAAGGAATTGATGTGTTCCTAAGTATATTTCCTGGATAATTTTTTGAAGTCGACAGGTAAAGACTCGTCAAAGGAGTACATTGATGTATCCCCCATCAATTGAAATGAAACACTTGACAAGAAAGTGATAAGATATAGTAGATGAAAATGGACTGAAACGGGTATGGGAACTAGTAACATTGTAGATGACTGGCTTTTGAGGTGAATACTTCCCTTGAACACTGAGGCACAACATAAGACTTGGTAGCATAGACTTAGAGTGGACCAAAACATAATGCAATGATTACTGGGGCATTCTTTGGATGGGCCAAAGAAGTAGAAATACTCATAGGATTGGTTCATTGCAGAGGTTAATGGACTATCCAAGTTTATGGTAAGGTGAAAACAAGTGTCGTGTTCAAGGGAGACCATAGGAGCTTCCTTAAAAGATATCAATAAACTTGACCCACTTCCTTCAATTTTTGCCCCATCCAGATAGATGAGTACCTATTTTTTGTTTAACAAGATCAAGGAGGGTAACACATGATCGATATAAATCACCTTCAGTAAGTTCCTATTCCTTTATTTAACAAACTGGAAGAAGTAAAGGTTCATCCCCAGATGGGCCCTTCAATGTGTAATTTTACGAGTCCAAAGAAGGGAAACTCGATTTTTTTTCATGTTTAGGGAGTTTGAAAATAACTTAATGAAGAATCCAAGGTTGTCCTTTTTCATGATTTTAGTCTCCAAGGTCTGAAAAAGTATAAAATGATACAATGGAGAACTCTTCTAGTCAAGATTGACTAGAGCATTCCTTTTTCATAGTTAGTCTGTTGGGACCGAAAAAGGGGTAATCTGCCACCCAACATATGCCTCTTCATATTTTAATGATCTCGAAGTATGAAAATGTTTGCTCAATAGCGTCATAAGGTATTCAAAAAGTCTTTTCTCTATAATTTCGTGCGTAATCAAGTTATTCTGGGAAAAAAATGTCAGCAGTTTCTTTAAAAATCGACAATAATTTAGGAAAAAACTCAAAAAATAAATATTATTAAGGGCGCAAATAACTCAATTTGGACATATTGAAAATTAATTAGATAAAAAACAGGGCATTCTCACCTTTCATTTTACCATTTTCCTTTTTCCTTGAGTTTTTTCCCCTTTTGGACCGATTTTTCGATGTTGACTACGAGAGATATAGGTGACCATTCACGATTTTGTTTGGATCAGGTTGGTAATCTAGCCTTTCTCATTCACTTACACATCTTTTTGCTTACTTTTAGCCTTTATTTCATGATATTGTGCTCTTTGGAAATCCCTAAATCACCGAACAGGATCGACGCTCCCTTAAGCAATCGGGGGGGGGGTTGTTCGAGATTTCAATGCCCTGGTATGTCTTCTGGGGGAGTGCTAGCACTCTGGTTTTTCTTTCCATGGAGCACTAGGTGCAAAATTTGAAATGTTTCTTGTTTTTTAGGCTGCTAAAAAGAAATTCCTCTTATTGAAACTTGGGTAATGTGATTCTTTTGTGGATGTGCAGGTTTGCACTGGCCAACATGATTGAATGGAAGAAAAGAGAACATGAATTTGATGATATGGCTTCCTTACAAGACCCTCAATAAAGAGTATAACTATGAAACTGTGGTTTTTTAAAGTACTTCAAGCTACAAAACATGAGAAAATAGGTCCCTTTTCTCGAGTATCTAATTGGGTTATGGGACAACGATGAGAACGCATTCCTGATAGGACCTAATGTGCTTGATATTGACATTGAGGACATGTATTTATTGATGAGGTTCCTGAAGAGGGGAGAACCCATCCTTTTGTCTAGAAACTGGTCTACTCCACAATAAATAGAGGCATATGTTTCCTAGTATTATGTGTCGGGATCATGCTTGGTAGGGAGAGAAATAGTCATCAAATATGTGATGGACCTATCTCCATGATCCATTCATTTTGTTATCACCAAATTGGCAGGAAGCACTAGTGCCCACTGTTATAGAAAGATTTGCCTCACCTTATGTAAATTTTCTCAAAAGGCCTTTTTCCATTTCCCTATGCCGACTTGAAGTCCCTTTTTGAAAATCCCAGAGCTAAAAGCAATATTTTTCTGCATATACATGCCCTAACTATTATACAACATGCATATACATAGGTTGTACCACTACAACCCACTTACATCAAGTTTTGTGCCCAAAAGTAAAAAATGGTGTTGGGTTTCCATGTCATGTCACAAGATCCATGATCCTTGACCTTCCATATACTGGAAATGTTCTAAATCGGCCCTTCGGTTCCACTTGAAGGGTATAAATGGGCCAAATCCAAGCTATGGAAAAGAGGAGAAGAATTCAACTTTGAGAGCAAAGTTACTTTGGAGAAATTATTCACTTCATATTGAGTCTACATCCCTTTATCCTTTTAAGTTTGAACACAGTGTTCAACCCCCAAGCTCTTCCCTACATGATTGGGAAACTCATTGTCTCTGTTATATGAGCTTTCCTTTGGTGGAGGATTGAAGTGGTGGAGGCCCAACTAGAATGGACTTAGTTTCTCGATTCTGATCCGTGCCGACACAGAAGTTTGTAATTCATTCACTTCTATTGATTACATTTTAATAGAAATACTCTTTTCTCGTCTAATTAATATCTTGCAAATATTTGAATTGTTATTCCATGGGATTATTTGTTATGAATGTTGATGGATTATGCTATTGAATGTGCTAACATTATATATTATCACCATATTCTTGCATTTCTTGGTTGTTGAGGACAAGTTGCAGGTGTATTTATTGGATTCAAGTGTTCAACGATGGACTTCATCGAACGTCTAGATGAGGTAGGCTATTTATCTTGTCTCGTTAGCATATTTTATTATATATCATACCTGAGATTAGATTTGATTTCTACAGTCATTTTCGTCTGTTGTGGTTTACCCCTAGCCATAAAGAAATTTTCCTCATAACACCCACCTTTCTTTTGAGTCTCATATATCATATGCTATTTAGTGCTTGGAGCCCAGGATTTTTAACTGGAGTGCAGGGTTCTTGAGAAACATTAAAGCGTAGATATCTAAGTGTAGAATAGGTAGAAAGAAACAATTTGGATATGGATATTTACTTGTTTCATTCTTTATAGAGCGAGTACCACAGATGCAAATGTAGGTTGCATTGATAGCACACCCCACATCTGATCCCTGGATGGAGTGGTGGACCATACTTTTACCGTAGTTGGGGGATGAACCCTTATCCTTTTGCTTTACCACTAAATTATTTTCATGGTGGAGAAGACAACTTGTGTCTATAGAGGATTTCCCGTATGTTGAAGTTGAATTTAGGGGAAAAGTAGATTTAGTGCTCCCAGACGAGGCACAATGGGATGTGTCAGGCGAAATACGAAATATCATGACCTTGCAATAATGTTTTTTTGTTTTTATATGTATAAATATATTGTTTTTGTACAACGAGGGATTGAAGTCATTTTTTTCATCATGCAGATAGAGGGATGTCATGTTTGATGGAGATGTCAGCACTAACAGGTCGTGGACATGCTCAGGCAGTAGCAAAGGTTGACGCCGGAGTAGGAGTACTTTGTGAGGTGGAAAGGAACCTCCTTGGGTTGAACATGGGAATTCCTTGAATGAGGATATGATATGTACCCTTACATATTCAAAGACATACAATCCAGGTTCCTGAAGGCCTTAGTCATATCCTATGACAAGTGGATAGGGAAGTTGTGTGCTATGTTGAGAATAATGTAGTGCAGGAAGACGACTAGAGTCTTCTAACACATTAGTATTTTATGATGATATCATGGGCATAATGGTCCACATTTTTCCATACTATATACTTTTTGGATGATGTATTTCGACAAAACGTTTTCTATTTTATATACAGACCTATATATATGTGTTTTGCGGTGGTTGCTTATGTTTTTTCAAATGATGTGATGTTTTTATTTACATGCTTTATGTTCCAAATGTTTATTTATGTGCAATTTACCAATCCAACATATAATTTTCTAACGAATCTGTATTCTTATTATGTTCTCTCGATATATGTCTATATTCTAGAAATTCAAAATATCTCTCGAGACGACGAACCCTTAGATGGAGACATAGAAAAATTGGATTACGAACAATGTATTCATGGTTTATTTGATGGACCATAAGTTGATAATCAAGGTTGATAATCAATTGAGATATACGTAAAGAAGAAGCTTTGGTTAAAATTCCAATGAAAACATGATATTCTGCAACGTTATTGGTTGAAAATCTGAGGCAAATTCCTCCTCAACTCACTAACTCGCCATAATGGTAGATGACCCAAGCTGCAGAAGCAATATTCTAGGTATGTCGACTAGCGCCATCCACAAATACAAAATAGATAGGAACAAATGATGACATCTGTGTATTCAAGCACAAAGAAAAGTATAATAAACTTTAAGCAATGGGGGAAAACTTGTAAATGAAAAAGAAAAGAAACATCAAACCAAAAATATATAGTACATTAATGTACAAAGTACACATGAGAAATATTTTATGCATAGTACTTCTTTAGGTAAATCCTATTTTAGGGCTCACCGAGAGATAATATATCATAATCCACTAACGTGTAGGCCCCTCTCTATAGCAGACACTTTACGATGTATATCTCATGCCACATAGGATATAACTTACCTGCACCAAGTTTGTCATGATCTTGGTCATATACCAGGACCAGACCTCCTTCTGCGAAAGTGTGAGATTGAACACACTTATCGTATTTAGTATTGATGCATTTTTTATATGTCTCATTGATGAGAAAAACATCTCGATGGGTTTCATCGAACTTCGTGAGATATAAAAATCGTTCTTCTTCGACAAAAGTATGGGGTAGGAGTTCTACAATGAGTTTCAAGGATGAAATCCCGCATTCAATCAGAAACACTGCTTTCAACCCGTATACCAACTAGAAGGGTCTAAATCCAGTGGAGGTTTTAACTGAAGTCTGATAAGCCAAGAGTGCAGAGAAGATATGCAAATTCCAAGAGGTTTTGTTCACCCCCACCATGCACTAAAGCATGGTATTCATGACTTTTTTGATGGCTTCAACTTTTCCATTTTCCCGAGGATAGTAAGGGGATGATTTTTCATCGCGAAAACCTAACTTGGTGCACAATTCACCCATCAATTGGTTCTAGAAATGGGATCCATGGTCGGTTAAAATAGCTTGTGGGACTTTGAAGCAAGAGATGATGTGATTGAACATGAAAAGTTTTTCAATTCGACAATCATTAAGAAATGTAGGCATAGCCTCATCCCATTTAGTGAAATAATCAATGACAATGATAATATAAATGTGCCCCCCAACTGAGGTAGGCTTACATTGCATGAAATCAATACCCCATTTTGTAAAGGGGTCAATGGAAAAAATGGGATGGAGTGGAGCTGGGTGGGTACATGATTTCTTCTGAAAGATCTAACAGGGTGGGAATTTTTTAATGCCCTCGATGCAGTATTTGAATATGGAAGGCAAAAAATAACTGGCATGTAATATTTTTTGGGTTGTATCCATACCAGAAAGATGACCACCACAAGCTCCAAGGTGTCATTCATTTAAAACTTGTTCAACCTCTTCATGGGTTAAGAAAGTTTGAGAGTGTCAATACCTCGACTATATAAAGTGTTGCCAATGATAAAGTAGTGCTTTGAATGGTGTCTATTGTGACATTGTTCATAACATGAAATTCCTGGCTAAAAGCATTGGGTTCGGTGATACAAAAGAATGTCTCCATACCATGGATCAGACGTACTAATGAGGAACATTGATTCATCATGAAGGGAATCACTGGGCTCATTATTCTCATCAATATGGGGAATATAGAAAATTAATTTTGCAAAAACCAACGATTTCTTAGCTTTGGATTTGGAAAACTCGAGATCTAATTCTTGGAGAATGATGATCCATTTGGAATATTTCCTCCCCAGTACTTGATGAGTCAAGATGTGATACATGGGGATTGATTTAGCAATGAATGTGGTAGTGAGAAGCAAAATATAGTGGTGAAACCTTTGGAAAACAATAATTGTTGCCAAAGACAACTTTTCAACATGTGAATAACATAGTTCAGGACCTGAAAGGCTCTTACTTAAATAGTATATCACATGTTCGATGCCATCATCATCCTCTTGTCTGAACACCATGGAAATAGTGGAAGCAAAGGAAGCCAAATAAATGATGTAATCTTTTTCATAGTCGGGGGGATGTAACAATGGTGTATTCCTTAAAGCATGCTTGAGATAATCAAATGAGCATTGAGCAGTTGCATCCCAGATGAAAGGGGCATCTTTCTGCAACAATCCCATGAATCCTTTAGTAATTTCAACATAATTGCATATAAAACGACGAAGAAAGTTTGCCTTCCCTTGCAAACTTCGTAATTGGGTAAGATTGTTGGGAGGAGGTAAAGAAAGAATGGATTTGAATTTTAAGGGATCCACCTTAATCCCATCCATGGACACTATGAAGCCAAGTAGTCTCCCTGATTCAACAGTGAAAATGCATTTATGGGGGTTCAAACATATGTTGTGAAACCTACATATAAGAACAATTTCCCTTATATGAACAATATGATCCTATCGATGAGTTGAGTGAGATGGAAATTCATTGAGATAGGGTTAAGAAATATGTTGGATGTCGTGGAAAGCATATTACATATCCCACTGAAACATGGCTCCAACATTTTTAAGGCCAAAAGGTAATTTCCAATAGGTGAAAGTACCACATGGGCAGTTGAAGGATGTTTTGTTTTGATCAACAGGTAAAATATTGATCTAGTTATATCCACAATGTCCATCCATAAAAGAGAAAATGACACTTCCGACGCAATTATTGATAATTTGGTCGATAAAGGGTATAGGGTAATGGTCCTTCGAACAAGCCTTATTTAGATCCCTATAATAGACACAAACACAAATTTTCCCTTGTTTCTTAGCAACCGAAACAATGTTGGAAACCCATTCGGTCATAGGTATAGGATAAATAAAACCAGACTTTAGTAACTTTTCTACTTCTGCCTTGATTGTTGTAGTTTTCTTGGGATGAACTAGACAAAGTTTCTATCTCATAGGTTTAAATCCACAATAAGTTTTGATTTCATGCACAACGATCGAAGGATCGATCCCTGACATTTCTTCATATCTCCAAGCGAAGATGTTGCAAAATTATTTAAACAAGGAAGCGTAATTTTCAATCTCTTTAGTTGAAAAATTGTAACATAGTTGTATGTTTTCCACAATACCTTCTTTTGTGGATATGTCAACACTGATTGTATGTGATATGTTTCCAAAATTTCCCTCAAATATTTTATCATGAGTGAGTATCGGATATTGGGTAGTTTCGATGATATCGATGGGAAAGATAGATGAAATATCTTTCTCAATCTCATCCAAATTGGGAAGAAAGGATGAACAATGGTGGTTTTCATCCCATGGTGCTCCTCAATGCTAAGAATTTCCATAATGGATTCATCGGATAGAAAAATTTGTAGGATGTAATAGAAAGTGGAGGATAGGGAATCTAACCAAGATGGTAACGAATAGGAATTAGATGCTAGCAGAGGTTGGTCGTCAGGTGAAGGATAGGCATATTGAATGGAATCATACTTAGTCTCTACAAGACTAAGTGGCATAGTGTCACCTAGTGAATCAAATTCTAAGGTACTAGGTACGATCCATGGATTAGATGATTCGAGGGAAAGATGTACCATAGTAGAAATCATATTAACCATTGTGATATGTCGTGTAGTTGGAGGAAGAGGTGTGGGAAATTTCCCATGAGAGACAAATATTTTAGTAGACCTACCCCTACACTTTCATAAGTAATCCTCAAATCCCAAAAAAATGGAATATTGTTGGTTGTTTGAGTGCGAGCATCAGGGGTGTAGTAATCTAACTGATTGATGGTCACAAATTTTCCTTGATGAGGAAATTGGACACATCAAAAGACTGATGAAGTGACAACATTCATAGCATAGAACCAACTTCTTCCTAGAAACAAGTTATAATCAAGAGGAGCATTGACTACCTATACATTGATGAAAACAAATTATCCTCCCAATTGAATGTCTAAGGATTGTAACAATCCATGAGGTCGGAAACTCTTCCATTAAATGCTTTTAACATGGTGGGAGATTGATTAAGATTAGGTGATTTAAGGCCTTTCCAACAAGCTAAGGACATGACGATGTTGATTCTCCTTCATCCAATATTGTGCAATGAATATGTTGATTATGGACAATGACATCAATTTGGAAAGCAAGTTTGCGAGAGAGCCGTGATTTAAAATTATCCATATTGAACGTGATATTATTTGATGACTCAAGATCTTTAGCTCCTATGGATTCTAAGAGAGTTCTATGTTGGATAGGGTAGTGTTGTAGAACTTTGAGAGCCGACATGGAACAAGGTGCTTGGGCCAAATCTTTAACAATGTTGTATTTTTGGGCGGCACAAGAGTTAGGATTAAAGGTCAAATTTATGATTGTGCTCTTGGGTGGACGTAATATAGAGTCAAAATTCAGCTTCTCAATATGGAGAGGTCTAGACGGAGGAGAAACTGAAGTGGAAGGTGGATCAGACACAGGTCCATTAGTTACATTTTCCTTATTGGGTTTACCTGGTGGTCTATCATATGTTGTAGTGTGAGTGGTCAAATATACACCATTAAACATATAAATGTGTGCACTCGATGAAGCAACCTTGTTAGGAAGATGGCTCGGGTTTCCTCATTGCGGATTTGCAAACTTTTGTGCAACCAATGACTACTATTGTGTAAAAGGATGTGTCAAGATAGCGGGTCGAGAATTTCCTTTAAATAGTTTAGCAACTTCTTCTCGATGGGGATAGTCTTGTGTGTAGTGATATTCAACACATATGAGACATGGAAATTTTGGTTTGCGCTGTGGTTTCTTTTCAGTAGCAAGTGGTTGTGCTTGTGTTTTTGTATTTTCAGTTTGATTATTATTTTTCTTGGGTTTATTCTTATTTTTCTTTCCCCCCTTGATTTTTGTGGTGAAGCAGATTGGACTACATTCAATTCTGATACTTGAGTCGAGGTGGATTTTGATGAGAGTGGAGTCTGCACTATACCCGAGGCAGTTATTGAATGATTGGTTATTCCAGTCAATTGCGAGCTAGACTAGGTTTTGACGAAACTGATGACACCATCTGAATGAGTGGTGGAGGATGGTTTTGATGGATCAGTTGATGTGCAGGGAGCATTTGGGATCAATTCATACAAAGTACTGGATTGGGAATAAACTAGATCCAAATACTAGGTATGAGTTATGGCTTCCTCTTCTGTTACTACACCACCCATGGATACATCGCGAGCAATGCGAGGTAATATATATTTTGTGAACCATTCAACCAACAACTGGTTGTGAATGGTTTCTTTGATCAACCGTCGTCGTTGTCTCCATTCATGGATATGATCAGAAATATGTACAGAGTTATTCTGGTGAAGGGAGGTAAAAAATTTCGTGCCAGTTTTGTATTTGATGGGAAATATGAAGTGGGTGAGGAAAGCCATGGAAAGTGAATTAAAATATGAAAAATTTCGCGTTGTAACTCAATGTACCATTTAGCCGCTGAACTCGTAAGTGTACCCTAGAAAAGACGTAAACAAATAGTCATCCATCAATGAGTTTGATTAATACCACAGATGAAACTTCATGACATGATTATTAGGGTCTTCTCTAGGTTTACCATCAAAGTTTGGAATATCAGAAGGTAATTTGGCTCAAATGACTGACCAAAAAGAGGAATGTAATATGGGATCATTTGTTAATCTTGACATATCTGGTAGATATAAAGTGGCTAAGAACTGTAACTATCGATTGGCTTGAGGATGATACTGGTGTGGCATAGGAACACTAGTAGGACCGTAAACTGGTTGAGGTGGATAGTTGTATCCAGTAGGTCCCCCCATATGCTTTTGTTGTGGATTTTGACCAGTGAAATTAAGATTCAGTTGTTGGGGAATTTTCATAAAAGGAGAAGGAAAACCCATTTGGCCTTGGGCAGGATAGTTAGTGTAACCCAGGGGATGATAGCCAACTTGACCTTGAGGCGGGTAACTAGGTTTCTCCTGAGGAGGGTATGTGATTTGATCCTAGGGAGGAAAGGATGATTGACCTTGAGCACCCCAAGTGGGATTCGAGTCACTTGGGAAGGGTTTTCCAGAATATAGTCCAGAAGGATTGAGATTTATTGATCCTCCTTGAAGGTTTGGATTTAAAGATCCTCCTAGATGTGGTTTATTAAAAGGTCCTCTCAGGGGTGTTCCCAAGGACTGTTGTGGGTTTCTAGTAAAATAAGTTTGAATTTTTCCCCCTTCCATAGGTTGGGTAACAACTGGGATTTTTTCGGTGAAAGGGGATTTCCACCCAGTCAGGATTTTTCCACTGAAGGAAGGTTTCCCCCCAGTCGATATTTTTCCTCTAAAAGAGGGTTTCCCCCTAGTTGGGATTTGTCCACTGAAAAAGGGTTCCCCCCTAGTCAATATTTATCCACTAATGGAGGATTCCCCCCAATAGGGATTTGTCCCGTAGTTGTTTTTTTTTGTATGGAAGGGTTTTGTGTTATTTTATGTGAAGGTGTCCCAACGGGATTTTGTGGCATGCATGAGGCTATGACTTGAAGAGGGATGGTAGGTGTAATTATCATGATACTTTGCAAATTACTAGGTACTACAAATCCCGTGTCACTTGTTACTTGTCCTGAGGTAGTAGCAGTATTGATTTTTTGTCCGACAGGATGGTTAGTGGGCTGACTTGATGGTCCTGCATCTGCACTGGTGGTGGAAGATATATATGGAGGGTCAAAGAGTGGTTAGATAAAATTAATTCTTTCGTAAATATCTCGACCCGATGGATTTCTCCAAATAGGACAAACAAGAGTTTTTTGTGGATCTACCATTTCAATAGAGAGAACATGTTGAGTATATTCTTAATTGAAATTTGGTTGTTTTGGTTCCATGTATAGTTGATTGTATGGCCTTGACGGTAGCCTAGGACGATATTCAACTATAATGTTTCCTGAGGAGTTTATTCGAATAAGGAGTGGATATTAAGGGTTTGTCAAAACTGGTTTTGCAGGAGGGGTAGGAACTTCCTGAACTACTACTAAATATCCTTCAATATTTTCTATCAAAGGAGTAGCGACACTCCCAGCATTCGAATAGTTTTCGACCTCTTCACGGTAAGTGTCTTCAGGTGAGTTAGGAGGTGTGGGTTCATAGCTTTCTGGAGGAAACCCTTGCATCATACATTATCTATGAATACATTTATCGGACACAATATCAATTTTAAGGAAAACTAAGGTAAACAAACAACATTCGCTAAAAAGTATAGAAAACCAACAAGAAAAGCAATAACTTCTCTCAATGAGCACACTAGTTGGTGATGAAATCCAACATCGCGTGAACAAAGTGAGAATGGTATAGGATTTGAGTAGGTGGATCAATTACATTGGAGAATTTCTTAACATGCTTATGCCTTGGTGAAAATTCCCTCATGGTTTTACCCATGGGTTACCCTCCAAGGATCACGAGTGAGTTTGACCAACGTCTGATCCAGGTACAATGAAGACTTCCCTTCATTGTCACCTCATGTAAGGAACCTAAATATTATGGCCACTAAGGATACCAACTCATAGTCAGCCTCTGGGCAGGTACAGTCGATAGTCAAGTCAGAACATATGGGTAGGATATCAAGTCCGAAATTCTTCAAGAGAACTGAGGACAAATGGACCAATAAACTCCATAGGACCCCAAATTGATTCATAATTCATGAAGCTCCGAGAACAAATGAAAAACATTGATTCTCAAGAAGAACCCCCAATATATAATCACTCCACTATGATTGGTTAAGTCTCGAAGGGATAATCTCTGTTTCTCTCCCGCACACGAACTCGTGTTTAACCGTTGTGTGAGAGGGGGATCCCAACTATTCTTATACGAAGGTTGTAATTTCTCTCCCTATCACAAGATTCTGAGTTTGTCTTGAATTCTTTGGAGATTTATTCTCACATCCTATTCCAAAGCTATTTGGTTCCCAAACAAGAATTCACATAGTTGCCAAATTATCACAAAAACGTTTTAATATCCAAAACCAATGCATAAGAATACTTCTTTGTTTGATTGTGGATGCAAATTATGGCGCTCGTCTAATGCTTCATTCTTTCACTAATAATGAAAAAGTTCACTATGATGATTGAAAAAGAAAGAAGAAAAAGAAAATCAAACAAAGATACTCTCAACAATAAACAAGAGACCGAAAGAAAAACAAATGTCAAATTGTTCAAAGAAAGATTAAAAAACACTAAGAAATAAAAAAGTCATTCTTTATAATCTTCAAGAATTGATTAAGAGATCAAAGAAAAAGAAATAAATAGACTTGTGATCAATACTATTTCCTTTGAATTCCTCTAATCAATCATATAATCAAGAAGAGTGGCAAAAGGGAACCAAATTTGAGAGAGAAAGGTCAATTTTGCAATAAAGAAAGACAAAACAAACTCAATAAAGACTAAAAAGAATGAAGTACAACAATTTTTAGTCAAACAGGAGCCAATATTAGACAAAAGAAGTTATGAGTTAGAAAAGGAGATCCAAAGACTATACATAGCAAACAAGAAACCCTGAAAATTTCCAAAAATGGGAAAATCAACGCTCTGGTAACTAAGACACCAGAGCACTACAATGCTCCCTAGAAGGCTCTGGGGGAGTGTTGATCAAGGAACAACGCTTTGTCTTGAGCTGTAGGGGAGTGCTATTTCTAAGGAAAGTTTGAGAAAATTATCAAAAGATCAGTAACTTAGGAAAAATAAAAAAGAGGCTATGTGAGACAACTAGCAAAGGAAAGGGAGATAAAAAAATTCATATAAAATAATAAAATATGATCTAAGGATAGGAAAAAGTCTCGGACGAACCAAGGGAAGAACAACTGAAAGTTCCTCCCCAATGGAATTTCCAATTTTTGTTACGAAAATATTCCCCTGTGGACACGTGAACTCTCCCTTGGATTATAGACCCCTCTACCAAGACAAAAAATTACATTTGGACACTACCATTCCTATAGATTCACTTTATCCATTGAAAAAGAGAGAAGGAGGAGCAGTATGATGTACCTCATTTATGACGTTTGTCCAAGCTACTCCAATCCATGAGCTCCAAACAATATCTGCAATGGACAACACAAAACAAACAACTATATTCTACTCTAATGGATTAGACAAAATCAATCGATCTATGGAGAATAAGAAAAGCATACACAAGCACATGTAAACACATAATTGAAGGAAATAGGCCATGTATATTAATTATAAATTCAAAAGGAAACTTACAATATTCAGATGATGTTGCAACAACCTCTCCAAGTCCTCCTCATCCAACCCTTGCTCGAAAGATCCACAATCAAAGTAACATTGCTTTGCTGATTTCTCCTCCTTTTCACTTTGGGAATGCCTCCAGTTATAGGATTTTAGAGATTCAACTACCTTGGGTATATTTGGAATTAGTTAATGATATGGCTCCAATAGTTGTTATATCTTCCTTAGATGCAACCCTGGAGTTAGATTCGAGCCAAACTAACCCAATCCATCCATATCTGTCTTTAGAGGAAAGTGGGATTTCCTCCAAGATTCCCTCAACACTCCCTTAAAATGGACAAAAGAGTGTTGCAACACTCCCCCTGAGATGTACAAGGAGTACTAGTGCTCCTTGTGTATGAGTAGGGAAGCGCTCATCTTCCAAAAATTCACCAAGATGAGTAAATCCCTAGTAAAAATACTTGTTCCGATTGTCACATGATGGGGCTTCTTCTTATAACATGTTTTAGGGGTTGTAGCAAGTGTTTTCATGGTGTCGTTTGAGACGCGACACTTAGGAAAATCGAATGTGAAACTTATGACACTTGCGAAAATAAAAGTGTGACACTTGCGATAATGAAAGTGAGATAGTGTCGAAGTGAGGAATTTTGATGTGTAACAAAGATAGCCATTTTGGCCAAAAATTATAAGTGTGGAGTGTTAGCATTCGAAGTCACACCTAGAATGTTGTAGGTGTAATCCTAATACCCATAAACAATTTGTAGGTTTGTAAGGATAAGATTGTATTTCAAGTGTAACGAATGGATGAGAAACTCAGTTTAAAACATCAACACAAAATTTCCACAAAATATACACCAACAAGAAAGGCTTAAATAATCTCAGACCATTACTTAGAACATCAATGGAAAGGTGGAATACTGAGAATAAAAATATGAAGTATATGCGTGAGGTTACATCAGGTACTTCTGAGACATATACAATAGAAACCTTATCAAGAAGGAACCTCCTAATCAATAAGAAAATGTACTTTGACAACACTTCCACCAGTAAATAAACAGTAAATCATTCGCTGCATTCATGAACAAATACTAAAGACAAATACTTCATCAATATCTAGAATCAAAGCAAGAATGAAACATGGAATATGAAAGTAGGAGAAGAAACTGATATTCAATTATCCAAGAGTCTTAAGTTTGATTACATACAATTTGGAAACTTTTACAGTTGAAAGAAAAATATATGAGGCTCAATCTAAAGCAACTCCAACATTCTATTAAAGTCATATCACTCTTTAAATAGAAAATTGCATCAATAGTTCCTTTATGACTCATTACCTAGCTCTAGCATAAGATTTTGTGCCTTGGAGAGATGTGGCAATAGACAAACAAACAAAAAATTAACAAAATGCTAGTTTCCAGGAAGTTGTTGGTGATGATAAATACAACTACAACCAACTCATGTTTGGAGATCTAGTGGAGTTGGATGTTAGGTACAAGTGTCCCTTGATATCTAAATGCCTCCTAGGGAACCATTCGAACCTCCTTTGATAACTGGAATCTCTCCCATAACTTGGATTTATCATACTATTAGAGTTCAC
Organism: Picea glauca; assembly: GCA_000966675.3. Taxonomy (NCBI): domain Eukaryota; kingdom Viridiplantae; phylum Streptophyta; class Pinopsida; order Pinales; family Pinaceae; genus Picea; species Picea glauca. Next base: position 170,790 of record JZKD02S1674696.1, read on the forward strand.
AGCACATCTGCAAGATGTGCTGCAAACTTTCTTGTAGGTGATGTTTTTTACTTTTCTTCAAAATGACGAACTGGGTCAGGCTGATTTTTGGCCAGAAAGTCAATGACATTATGATTCATATAGATTTTTTTTTAGTGAAACTAAGTTCATATTTTAAAAGATATGATGAAAATACAAGTTTGGAACATTCTAATTTGTTGCAAATTGTTTAAATTTCAGCAGGTTCACATCGCCTTTGCAAGATTCATTACAAAATTTTCTGTACATGACAATTTTCCTTCTTCTCACATCTTGGAAAGATCTCTTCTGAATTCTTTTCCTTTGCAATGGATTCTTAACACATATCTATGTTTTCCTTCAGTTTAATTCTAGCTTGTAGATTTTCCCTTTTCAGTTTTTTTATTCTCATCCTTTGTCTCTTTTATTTTCTTTCTGAGTCCTTTGAAAGTGGGATTTCTCTCTTTAGAAGGAGACATTAGTTCAAAATTTTCTACAAGATATTTAAGATATTTTTCTTTGGTTGTTTTTTGATCTAGAGCTTCAGATGAATCTTCTTCCATGGAAATTCAAATAGGAGTACAAACCTCTCTGATAATTGTTGTCAATAGATTGTGTGATGAAATCTTGTACAATCGGGGTTTGTTGCCAATGGTTGCAATGATTAGGGTTTATTCTATAAGAAATGTTGCATAAACTAATATGTAACTGGATATAGAATCTTGGATATAATGATGAAAACTTGAGGTTGAATGAATTCTCAAATAGCAATATTTTTTTAAGAAACTATGAAAAACAAAGAATTTGCAACACTAATTTAGTTTGCAGTAGGTGGGTTTGGTTGCAAGAATAAGATTCAAGTTACCCTTTGACTAGAAAACATGTATATCGGGTCTGCATAAAGGTTTTAAGGACAAAAATGTGTAGGCTAAACAAGAAAAGAGGAGTTCACAACACCAACTGTATAAATCAGTTTTCAACGCTTAACAATTTGTAGCATTAATAGTTAGCAGGAATATATAGTGGTTGCAAGAAATACATGTAAGCTTGCATTTGGATGATGAGACCAGGTAACGAAAGACTGCATGAAGGATTTAAGCTAAAAAGGTATGAAATGATTAAGGAAATTATATAGTTTGCAGTGAGTATAAAACTTGTAGCGACTAGGGTTTGATGATAATAGGTTTTCAGGAAATGGAATTTGAACATCAAGCAAAGTACCTGGTATATAAAGATTATTATTTGTTGTAGAAAACCAAACCAGCAGTCCTTTAATATTTTAATCCACCATCAATCACTACAGAAGAGTTCGCAACACAAGAGTTTACATCGACAATCAGTTTGCAGTGCACTTACAGTTCACAACAAATTGAACCAGTTTGCAACTCACTCTTTGCAAATGAAAATGAAGGTAAAAAATGATAAGTCCTCCTTTTGAAGCCATCCCTTTGAATATGATTGATGAGTGTTGGGTATGTGTTATCTTATTTTCATGACTAGCTCTAGTGTATGATACGTTGCGCTGCATTGTGTAGGGGGGTTTGAGGGAATTTTTTTGCCTCGGGAAACATGTTACATTTTTTCCACGTTTTGCGTGTCACTTCGATTTTCATGTCCATTGTTGGGCGGTTTTTCGACACATGGTTTTTTTCGGTGGTTTTCTATTTATGGTTAAGGAAATAGGGTTGTTGACTAATCCAAGTCATTGGGTTAGGGTTTTGGATGTCGTTGGCTCCTATATGTATATTGTATTTTAAACAATGTATCACTATGAATGAATATAAAATATGTTGGTTTTATCGGTTTGGGATTACAGGGGAAAAATATCTGTGTAATGTGTGTGTTTTCCATTGTATATTTTCTATTATTTGATTGAAAATCTATTTGTAGTAAAATATTGTACAAGGTTAAAGTCTACATTTGGTATCAGAGATTTGTTGGCTTCAGGGGGACGCCTTTGTGGTTAATGGTTTGGCTCAGGACTGTGATAACACTTGTTACAGTGGGAGATCTATGGTATTGATTTTTCAGGTGAAATGAAATGACGAGCAGTTCAAAAGTGGAGATCGAGAAGTTTAATGGGAAAATGTTTGAGTCGTGGAAGCTCAATATGAAAGATTTGTTGATGGACAAAGATCATTGGATCATGGTGGATCCAGGTAATACACCTACAAGAACTTCAATAGATGACTGGAAAACCTTGGATTGGAAGGCGAAGAGAAAAATCTGTCTGTGTCTGTCAGATTCAATATTACTGAATGTGTCACAGGAAGCTACAACCAAAAAATTATGGGATAGGTTGGGAAAGTTGTATTAGTCTAAGTACCTAGTAAATAAACTATTCCTAAGAAAGAAGCTATATAACATGAGGATGAGATATGGAGACTTAGTGGAAGAGCATTTGAACACCTTCAATACTGTGGTAAGTCAGTCAGTATCTATTGAGATTAAAATATCAGATGAAGAGAAGTGTATCAGTTTATTGTGCTCTTTACCAGACTCATGGGATAGTCTTGTTGTGGCCATATTTAGTAATAAAACTTCCTTAAAGTTTGATTAAGTGGTCTCATCCTTGTTGTCGGAGGAGATGAGAAAGAAGAACATGGAAGGACAGAACACATATGCATTATTTCCAAGAGGATGCTCCCAGGAAAGAAATGCATCTAACTCCTCGAGTGGGAGATATAAGTATAAGGGAAGATATAAGTCTCCAAGTTTGTAAAGGTATGCTAGAGATGTGGAAAACAAGGGCACTACAAGAATTAGTGTAGATCCAAAGTTGAGAAAATTAAGGGATATGAAGAATCTCCTTCTACAGAGAAAAAAAAATCCAAGGAAGAAGAAGGGGATGTGTACTTGGCTTCTTCAATAACACATGAAGATCATGACACATGGTTGGTTGACTCTGGTGAATCCTTTCATATGACTCTCCAGAGGGAGTGGTTCTGTGAATATGAAAGCTATGATGGAGGTAATGTTTTCCTAGGTGATGACTCGACAACCAAAATCATAGGTTGAGGAAATTTTAAGTTGAGTCTCATAAATGGAAGGATCAGAACACTACATGGTGTTCTTCACATCCCAGGATTGGCTAAAATTTTGATTTCTTTAAGCAAAATGGAAGATGCAGGGGTAAAAACAATATTTGAAAAGGAAACCTACAGGATGGTTCAAGGAGAAATGGTGTTGCTTAAGGGATTTTGGTTTGGAACTCTATATAAGATGAAAGGAAGAATTATTAGTGATGGGTGTAATAGTTCCATTGTTCTTGATATTGGAATTGAAGAAGAAAGAACTCCTAGAGTCTCTAGAGTAAAGGTTTTGTTGTGGCATCAAAGACTAGGGCATATCGGAGAGAAGGGTCTTTGACTACTACACGGTAAAGGTATGGTTGAAGGTATGTCTAAATTCTCTCTGGATTTTTATTTTTGTGAAAATTGTGTATATGGGAAGTAGAATCGGGTAATATTCCACTCTGGTGCAATGAGGCAGAAGGAATTTTATAGCTAGTTGATAGTGATGTGTTTGGACCTGTGTCGGTTCCATCATTGGCAAAATCTATGTACTATGTCTAATTTATAGATGACTTCTCGAGGAATACTTGGATATATTTCCTCAGGAAGAAACATGAAGTCTTTGATAGGTTTAAATAGTTTAAGTCTCTTGTTGAGAATCAAACAGAGAAAATAATTAAGGTGTTGAGGACAGATAATGGTGGAGATTTATGCGGGAATGAATTTGAATAATTCTATAAGAATTGCAATATAGAAAGGAAAAAGACTACTCCATATACACCTCAGCAGAATGGAGTTTCAGAAAGGATGAACATGACGTTGATGGAAAAATAAAGGTGCATGCTCAGTGGTGCCAGGTTAGGGAAAGAATTATGGGCAGAGGGAGTGGATACTGCATGTTACCTAGTCAGCAAATCACCCTCATCAACATTGGATGACAAGACTCCACAAGAGGTATGGAATGGTGAGAAACCTTCTCTCACACATCTCAAGGTATTTGGTTGTGAGGCCTATGTTCATGTTCCAAAGGAAAACATGAGTAATCTAGATAAGAAGGATAAACAATGTATCTTTATTGGGTATAAATATGGTCTCAAAGGTTATAATCTTTGGAACCTAGAAACTAAGAAGGTTGTGTATAGAAGAGATGTGGTATTACAGAAATGAATGATGTTGTTAAACAAGAAGTCCTACCAAGTAAGGAATAACCAGAGAAAATAGAGTTTGATTTAAAGGATGATAAATCAGAATCTATAGAAGAAAAATAATCAAAATAATAAGATCCTCATACTCCAGTATTGAGGAGATTGGTTCGAGAAATAAGGCTACCAGAAAGGTATACTCCATCTGATTTTTGTTCAATTTTTGCTTTGTCTATTATTGATGATGGTCCTAGAATTGTCAAGGAGGTAGTGGATTCAAAGGATGGAAAGCTCTGGAAAAAGGCCATGGATGAAGAAATGGAAGCCTTAGATAAGAGTGAGGCTTGAGATATAGTGGAGTTTTTGAATGGAATAAATCCCATTGGCAACAAATGGGTATTTAAAAAGAAGTAGAAATAATAAGGAAAAGTGGAGAAATACAAAGCTCAATTAGTAGCAAAGGGTTATTCCCAGGTTGAGGGAATTGATTTTGGTGAGATTTTTTTATCATGTTTCCAAGTTAAATTCTATAAGATTTATGTTATCTATTGTTGCTACATTTGATTTTTAAGTAGAATAGATGGATGTCAAGATGACATTCCTACATGGGGATATGGAAGAAGAAATCTATATGAAGCAGCCAGAAGGATTTTCTATGAAGGGAAAGAAGGAGATAGTATGCAAGTTGAAAAAGTCCCTATATGGTTTAAAACAATCACCAAGGATGTGGTATAAAAAAATTTGATACTTATATGCTGGGACTTGGCTTCACAAGAAGCAAAGAGTATAATTGTGTGTATTTTAAATTAATTGGTGAACATTTTATTTATTTGGTATTATATGTGGATGACATGTTTCTTATAGCAAACAACAAGGAGATTATTCAGGATGTGAAAAATAAGTTGTCCTCTAAATTTGACATGAAAGATCTCGGTGCTTCAAATTTCATTTTGGGCATGGAAATTAAAAGAGATTGGAAAAACAAGAAACTTTGGTTAAATCAAAGAAAATATGTCGAGACAATATTGCCAAGATTTAATATGCAATAATGTAAACCGGTCAAGGTCCCTATTCCTGTTGGTGTAAAGTTATATGTGGATCAGTGTCCCAAGACACATGAATAGGAGGAGGATATGTCTCGTGTTTCATATGTGAGTGCAGTTGGAAGTTTGATGTATGCAGTGTTTTATACTATACTGGACATTGCACATGAAGTGGGAGTTTTGAGCAAGTATATGTCAAAACCAAGGAAGGAACATTGGACAATAGTAAAAAGGGTTTTCAGGTATTTGTGTGGCACTACAAGCTATGGATTGTGCTACCAAGGAAGACCAGGATTGGACAAAGTGTTGGACATACATATCTTTGTGCATGCAGATTGGGCTGGAGATATGGATCGTAGGAGATCTACAAGTGGGTATGTGCTTAACCTAGTTGGAGGAGAAATTAGTTAGATGAGCAAAAGACAATATGTAGTGGAACTTTCAACTATAGAAGTTGAATACATGGAATCCACTCATGCAAGTAAGGAAGCAATATGGTTACAAATATTGTGTTCAGATATTGGGTTGGTAAAAAAAGATGTAAGGATAGATTGTGATAGTCAGAGTGCAATTTTTCTAGCGAAGAACCCAACCTATCATTCAAAGACAAAGCATATTGATATTCAATATCACTTTGTGAGAGACATGGTTGAAGAAAATAAAGTGTTGTTGATGAAGGTGGACACTTTGAAGAATGTTGCAGATTCATTAAAAAAATATGTGAGCACCGAGAAGTTCTCTTGGTGTAGAGGATCCATGGACATTTTTTCCCTGGATTGTTGACTATGTAATCTTGTAACCCCCTTGTATGAAAAGAAAACAAGAAGTGGGAGAATGTTGGGTGTGTGTTATATTCTTTGCATGACTAGGTCTAGTGTCTGTTACATTGCACCAGGCGTGCAAGGGTTCAAGGGCAACGCCCTCGAGGAATTTATTTTTCCTCAGGAAACGTGTTGCATTTTTACCTCATTTTTCATGTCACCTCGATTTTCGTGACCGTTGTTGGGTGATTTTTCAGCACATGGTTTTTTCCAATGGTTTTCTATTTCCGGTTAAGGAATTAGGGTTTTTTACTAATCCAGGTCATTGGGTTAGGGTTTTGGATGTCGTTGGCTCCTATATGTATATTGTATTGTAAACAATGTATCACTATCATTGAATATAGAATATGATGGTTTTCCTAGTTTGGGTTTCCGGGGGAAAAATCTCTATGTAATGTGTGTATTTTCCATTGTATATTTTCTGTTCTTTTATTGAAAATATGTTTGCAGTAAAATATTGTACAAGGTTAAAGTATAAAATGAGGAGATAACATTGAAAACTAGAATCCATCATCAGACACTTTTGCAAAATAAAAATTGTGAAAGATTTGGTGCATGAACTATTTTTGAATTGCTGCAAACTTTTAGGAGAGTTTGTAGCACATGCGATTTGAAAACTGAAAAAACACTTAGACGGTTGGGTAGATCCTTAAAACCTATTGTACACTTGTTTTGGACATAACACTTTATGGTGACATTCAAACTATGCAGATATGACCAAAACTTTCCCTCTTTTGTTAATGATGACAACCACCACCATGAAACCAAGAATTTCATAAATGGACGCTGATAAGATTTCTAGACTTGAGAGAAAATCAAAAAATCATTTATTTGACATGAAACATGACTCAAAACCTGTGAGAATATGACCCTATGACTCAAACCTACAAGCTTAAACAAATGACTCATACAAGAAGGACTGATCACATGAATGACAAAATTTAAAAAAATTGAAAAACCTTGACTCCTGTACATACTATATGTTAACATGGAGAAAATGAAAAAAGGGAAAAGTTCACAATTCTAGGGAAAAGTGTGGAGAAAATCAGAGGAGTTGTTGTTTACCAATCTAAAGATTGTTGTATACTCACCATCATAAATATTATCTATACCTGATTTAAATTTTTCCTGTTTCTTGCCATATTTTCTTCTGCAAGTGGTAGAAGTTGGTATTTGAGTTGGACAGTGCCAATGAGAAAAAGAACAAATAGGGAAGAAATGGTAAATTCAGAGAGCTATAAATTTTTAGTCAGATCTCATAATTGAGCATGAGTATAACCTCTATAAACATAATTCATACAAGAACATGATAAATAACTTAAGTTCTCCATGGAAGCATTTTTTTTTTTAGAAAGTTGTAGGAACAATACCTCTGGGCTTGAGTAAGCAGTGAAACTGTTAAATGTGGAAGACTTCCAAAACAGATTTATTTTTGGGAAAAATGTTTAGATGATACAGGTCCATTCAAAATTTAAATAATAAACAAGGAAGGCTACATATATTTCTTGATGGTTCCTATCTAGTGTGGTGGAGGTAAAGTTGGAGGTGAAAAAGCATGGTAGTTGAAATGGTTGAGTACTTACCATTGGAGTAGTGATATTGATTAACAAGAACACTCAAGGAGAGAGTGTTATGTTAAGGTATGATAACAAAATAATCGAATATCATTAATGAATATTGATAAGGTATGTTTTAGATTGGATTCCACATTCAATTATGAATAATAAAGGAAATAAGAAACGAGTGACTTCAAAAAGAAATAGAGAATGCAAACAAAACATTCATTGTAATTGGTAGGTGCAATTCATATTACAGTAGAAAAGATAGGGAATGACCAGATTATTATATGTCAATATTATATGAAGAAAAGAAATGGTGATAGGTATATGGAACCATAGGAGCTCTTGGTTATTGGGTTTGAGTATTCTATGCTACAAGAGAATATTTAGCTAGGGTATATAAGATACCCACATAAAGAGAAGAGATATGAGATTCATGACTATTATAGCTAGTTATTGTGCATAACCGAGTAACCATGTTAGGGATAAGATCATGGAACAAGCCAATAGATAGAGAATTCCATATTCATTCATAGGAAGCTAAGGTAAGTTCCTTAACCCCTAAAAATAGACAAAGAAAATTAAGTAATAAGGGTTGTAAGAGATATTTATAAAGAAGGGAGTGATGGAGATTGGTATGGTAGAGAGAAATATGCCAAGGAAAAAGAGAACAAGGATCTCATGACATGAGGTGTCACTCATGTGATAGGTGAATAATCCATGTGGGAAAGTGTAAGAATGCTTGGAATAATTTCAATTCGTGAACCAACAAATTATGTATAAATAATTTATAGTACATCCACTTGTTATATTAGAGTGCATAGTGGAAGCATGGTACAAAGGTAAATAATTCACTAGAAGAAATAATGAACTTTCATTTGTTTTCAAGGTTCCATTAAATAAATAAATCATTCCATTGTGTGCATATTGGTCTTGGTGGATAGAATTAGACTTCACAAAGAATTACTAAACGAAGTGAAAAAAATTATGTAACTAAACAAGCCCATGGATAGCTAGAGATGATGGTAAAATATGCCATAATGTGGATAGTTGATATGGTTGGAAGATATTACAACATCAAGGGAACAATTCCAACATTAAACGAGCATGATTGATGAGAGATGAAGGTAGGTAATGTTGAGTGCATTCCAAATGTGTTAAGTTCATTCCAAGTGTATAAATGGATGAAAATTCAAAGAAGAACATAAGAAGTGTAGTGATTTATAGAATGGAAAGATTTAGACAGAACATGAGAAGGAAATCATATCTATGCTTGGAATTCCTGCAATGGAAAATGGAACTTGAAATGAGTGTTGGGCTCCCATTTCTCCATCTTTTTTAGTGATCAATTTACCTTTTTACCCTACCTGTGTACTTGAATATTGTCCAGGTACCCAAGCTCATCGATTGGCATATATATGCCTCCCCAGATGAAAAATGACCACATGGGTTTTGAAGGATAATGTGTCAATATAGTGTTGTGTTTCTTGGTTCATACCCAGGTCCAATAAGGAAGCCTCCAACTCATGGTCAAAGACTCGGTCAACCATATGCTAGATTAGTTACAGTGATCTTCACGCACAATTTTTGAGCCGATGAAGATGAATTTGAGAATTATGGAACATGGGTTTTATGTAGAACATCCTAATTTGAGTGAAATCAAGTGGTTTTCTTACAAAGTGCATTGTTTGGGAGATATGACCATTTCTATAAACTACGTTTTCCAATATTTATTGTTGTGGTTGGTTTTCAAACTACATGGAACACCCAACTCAACAAATTAGTTGAATCAATATTTTCTCAGATGTTTATGTTATGAAATATCATGTAACTAGATCACACATTATCCTCTCAACTATAATCAACCCAAAATTGTAATTCTTGTTATCTTATATGTTATTCATAGTTGTACAATTCTGATTTG
>JZKD02S1674696.1:185526-204326 GCA_000966675.3 Picea glauca
CCCAGGATAAATGTTGTGTCTATTGTGGATGTGTATTTCTCAGTGATCTTGTTTATATTATGCTCTTATCTTATGAAATTCAAAGAACTATAATATCAGCATAAAACATTAACATAAAATCCATCCAATGATCATATATATTTTTTATGAAGCTTAGTTTTCTTGTTGTTGTGTGTTTCTTTCAAGAATTTACCAAGATTTTTGTGTACACCACTAAGGGACAACCATTGAAGACTAAGGATCTAATAAGCTACACAAGAAAAACCACATGAACATTCATAGTAACGAAAGATAGTGGTTTAGAGCCAAGTAACATTAAGTAATCTCATAATCCAGTGGTAAGACACAATTCCATAGTGTTAGTTGGTTTGATTTCAATTGGTTTGAATTTTTAGGTCTTAAATAAAATCATCCATAGGTTATTTGGCACAAAGACAATATATTCATCATAGAAATATCATAAGAATGTTATATTATTGAAACACAAACTTCATGGTATAATGAACCTGCCACAAAGCTTGATTGAATACCAATTAGACTTATGGACATGTCCTTAAGTCAGATTTTATTGAACATTCACAAGTACATTTGATTTCATTTATCACATTAAAATATGAGTTGATTCCTTTTTCTTGATTTCAATTTTAAATTAGTTTGACGATGATTATTTATTAAGATAGGAGAGGATAGGATCTGATCCTACATTTCTTGTGCTTGCATCTCAAAGTTTATGAATCTTAGATTGATGATTTAATGTCAAGGATTTATGCATATAAATAACTTGACATTTTTGGCACCGCTAGTCTTCAAGCATGAAGTGATGGAATATCCAACAATACTGAGAGGGGGGTGGGGGGGTGAATCAGTATTGCCTACTTTTTCTTTTTATCTTCATCCATATTAAGCACACATATTAATTATTCAATTAAGAAATATATGATGAACAAAAAACCCTTATGAACACAATATTTTATTGTGGAACCCAGTAGGGAAAACCACCAACTCTTTTCTCATTAATAAAAATTTCTTTTACAAAACTGTTTTCAAGTTACAACTTGATGGAGAGACATTTCCCAAGTTTCTTCAGCTACAACTGAAGGGATGCTGCCACACCCCTTTTACCAGATACAACTGGAAGGATGCACCCACACCCTCATTCACTAGCACCAACTGGTAGGAGGCTTCGACCCCCTGTTTAGTCAGCCACAACTGACAAGGAAGCACCAACTCCCCTGCAGGATCCAACCTACCCTTGCACCACCCAATCATCCTTATTTTTTAATTCAATACAATCTCTTTTGTTCTTTACTGAATTTGACTCATGCACCCATTGTTGTAATTTCTACTTGTCTGCTGCAACCTTTTCTTGTTTAGTCTTCTGTATCAAGTATTGGATTGCATTACTGCTGCTCTGTCTTCTTCTGCTCTTGTTATTCAATAAGACATTGACAAGCACCTTAGAAAGAAAAATTTATTCATCTTGGACTCTCCTCCTTTTTTTTATCTTCTAATATGAACCACAAAGACACTTCTTCTAACCACCTTTTGTCATTTATATAATCTTCAAATTGGTGTAAAATTTAAAACATCATGTCCCTTTATTTGAACCATTGTACATTTTCATTTAAAATGGTAATCTAAACTTTAATTAATATCAATTTTCCTTTTTTATTATTTATTCATATTTTCATGATTTATTCTCTTTTAACCGTGACTGTGTATCAGTTCCTTTTTGTCATGAGTTGATCACATATATGGATTGACTTATTTAATCGTACTCATGTTTCTGCTTCTTTCTCGGTTCACCAACATACCCTATTTGATCATATATCGATTCTCTGCATTGTTCTAGTGTAACTCTCTGTCAAATGAAATATGTATGAGGTGCTCCCTTAAAACTATTTTCATATGACCAATGGCGTAGAACCAAAGGCTCAACAATTTAGGCGCCGCATTACAATCTACCCCTTTTAAATCTCTTTACCATATGACCAACGTCGATGACCTCACGTTAGGTGAGACAAGTTATTGAGCGTTTATCGATTCAATGGTCACGATTCATTCTTTTGATGAGATGGACGACTGATAGGATTTCAGCACTTTGACCTTCGGGTCTTCATGAATTACACCATTACAAAAATATCGATTACGATATCGTCGAAACAATTGGATAGTTCACATTTATATTTGCGGAGACAGATCAACGATCAAATTTAACCTTACATTTTATTAGATCGATGGTCGAGAATTCTCCCGAAGTGATATTCAGATCGAACGACTCTTGTCCACTTCAGATATTCTTCATTCAGGACTTCGAGACTCTGTCCTTCGTGACTTCGACCCTTTGGCCCTTTGACATTTCGGCTCTTCACAACTTCGGCCATTCAACCTTTCGCCACTTCGTCTCTTCACAAATTTGGCCTTCGGTATTTCGGTACTTTGGGCAAGTGTTGGTGTTAAAGATCTCGAAGAAAAAAATCCTGGAGTGACATAACTTCTTACGTCACTTGATTATATGTCATGAGCCAAGTAGCTGCCATGTGTCACTCATATTTGTGATCTGCACATACCTAAAATGTCGAATCATATTGAAGCCTGTCTGTGTCTGATTGTGCCACGTGTCCTTGTTGATGTAGTTTGCTGACATGGTATTCCAGCAACAGTCTTGATCCAATGATCCTCATTCTCCTTTTGATTGACGATGGTGATCAAATATCAACTTCACATATAGTGTGTTTGAACATGAGCCACCACTGACTCTTCCAACTCTCGATATCCGAAACTTTAGATCAATGGTCCATAGTCCTCTTTAATCCAATGGTCCAAATATTATCAGGACTTCTTCACTGTGCAAGTCATCGAAATATTGACCCTTCGCCACGTTATCTCCTTAACAATGGACAATCTCGACCATTTTGGAACTTGTCTCATGCGCCTTCCTCCAGATCCAATGGTTTGACAAGAACTCAATTTTGATTCGACGACTGATGGGTATTTGAATATTTGAACTCACAACCTCCTTACCTCGATTATCCTATTTTCTCTATATCAATGACCGATATCTCTCCCTCTGATCGATGACTCAAATCAAGTCGCAATTTTGTGTTTCGCGACTTTAGGAGTCTCGTTACCTCCTTTCTCCCGATACCTGAAATAGTGATGGTGCTATATTGATGGTCCATATCTCTCCTCGATCCGATGGCTCAGGTCATTTCGTGACTTCTCATATCACTAGTTCAAGGGGTTAGAGTACCTCCTTCCTTTGATCTTTCAGTCAGCAAAATGTTGATCTTTCATCATGTGTTCTCTGGATCCTAGGGCTAGGATTCCTTCGCAGCTCCACTGGATCTAACCGTTGTTGGTTCTTTGTGCTCTAATCTGACGATCACGATCTTCCAATGGTCCTTAAGTTCACGGTCATCCAACACTATCAATTTCCTTGATTGGATGGATGCTGACACTTCTCACCTTTTCTGCACATTGATCAATTGTTCGGTATTTTTACTGATCTCGATGACTACTGAGGTCTCTTCACTCTGATCGGATGAATGTTGAGGCTCTTCATTCCTTAACTCTCCTACGATTTAATATAGTCAGTCGCTAGTTCTCCTTAGCTTTGATATTTGTGTTTGCTAATCCTCCCGAGCTTTCATCATAGGATTGTTGATCCTATCGTGATCAACAACAATCACAAATTTTTTCTGCTACCTGATATACTATGCAATGCGCTCATCCTTATGATCTTTGATCTTCATACTATTCACTCCTCCTCCTAAGCTTGTGCTATTGATATATGCACACTGTTTGACATTTTTTGCTGACTAATATACCGTTGACATCAATGAAAACACATCTGTGGTAATTCATCATTAACAATAGATCATCACATCGAATGTTGACATCAATGCAAATCTATCCAACAATCTCCCCCTTTGTCATTGAGGACAACACACTAACTTGATATTCAAAACTCCCCTATGTTGATGCTTTCCTCTTATGAAGTTTTTCCATTTATGAATTTTCTCTCCCCCTTTGACATCAATGGAAAATGGTTTCTTCTCCTTTGATCTGTCTGTATAAGTACTTCTCTTACCACCGATAACTCTGTATGTTACTGACCAGACTGAACTTGGGTAACTCTTCCTATAGACATGTTCTTCCTGTCATAACTGAATGACTCCCCCTGTCAATATGTTGTCTTTCTGCTTCTGACTACTCTACCCCTTTGTTTCTGAATAGGTATCTCTTCTTGACAAAGTTTCATCCCCTATTAATTTACTAACTTCGTATCTTAGTTGATTGGATTTTTTTGTGTTTCATATGAGTAGTTTTCTTGATACAAATTTTTGTAGTGACCGAGTCTTTTCAAAACTTAATCCAATTAATTTCTTATTTTCTAACCAGAACTTCACTTGATTTTTTACTCACTGTTCTCCCCCTTTATTTCTAAAAAGGGTATCATTTTCTGATAGGGTTTCTCCTCTTGTTTTCTCTACAGGATGTCATGTACCTCATTTTGTACATCAGAACACTGCTTTTGCGGATGTCGTTGTCCTACTGGAACACTAGTTAATTGTAGCTCATCTTCATTAAAACAACCCTTGGTTTTGTCCATCAATTCTCATCTATCTCTAACTAGGATACCAATTGTTTTTATATCATCCATCTTGACATATTCACTCTCAACAATCTTATGTAACCTAAGATTGTAGCATCTGTATGCTTTATTGGTAGAATCATATCCAAGAAGGATATCTTCATCATATCTGACATCAAATTTTATAAATTATCATCACGCCTTTTTATGTAATCCTTACTTCCAAATACATTGAAGTATTTTACCAAATGAGCTCTTCCAAAACAGGGTTCACAAGGAGTTTTGCTATTGTTAATCCTAAGCTGACACTTGTTCAATATGAATGTTGATGTGCTTACAGCTTCCCTCCAATATAAATACTAATTGATGGAATATCCATCAGATAATTAGCTTCAAAGAGCATAGTCTTTGCATCTTTCTAGACAAAGTTTTTTTTTATTTAATTTCTTTTAGAAAGAGTTTCAATGTACCATTAAAATAAGATTGAAAGATTTCTGAGATAATCACCACTCAATTCTTCTTTTTTTTCTACTGTTCGAGATTCATCATCAACGTCATTATTATGTGCACTAGAAGCTTCTTTATCCTTGTTTTGGGAATATTCCTTATTAGAAGTTTTATCCTCCAAACTCCTATTATTAACTTCATCAATTTCAAGAGCAATATTTTCCTCATATTTCTTATTTGGTACTTGGGATTTTATTTTCCTTGTCTTCTTATTTACTCTTGTTGTCATATTGTGTGAATCATTTCTTATTGACTGTCTTGTTGAGTTCCAATAGGCATGGGCTTTGTGACCATATATATCACAACTGTAGCATCTCATAGTGTAACAATGTGCAGCCATATGTCCAACATGATTTCAGTTCCAACATCTTATACTGTTGTTGAACCCATCAAATTGTTTTCTTCCATGATGCCTACAATCCAAGGCTTTATAACTATATTCATTACAAGAAAAAAAATAACCTTTAAAGACACTCTCATACCTTCTTTGATTCATCCATGAAGGTGCCTCTCTTCTGAACTTGCTTTGAGGTGTATGGGTAGATTCTGGATGTATTCCTTGATCTGATCTTCTAAGTTTTGTAGTGTTTATTTTATTCTTTGAACATGAAGAACCCACATCATACTTGATTTCCCTTTTTCTAAAAGAAAGACTTGCATCAAACCTGTCTTCACTCTTTACAAATGAAGGACTTGTATCAGGTTTCTTGAGATTACTAATTTCTTCCTTGTTGTAGCCAAGATCGGTTTTGTCATATGGTGATCTTCGACTATCCAATATCTCATCCAGGGTCATGGAGTTGTTCAAGAACTTGATTTGGGTGTCTAAATTCTCAACCTTCTTTCTAAGATTCACAACTTCTACTTCCATCTTATGATAAGATTCTTCCTTTTTGTCCAACTGGTTCCTTACTACCTCTTCTCTTCTTTTGGCTTCTTCAAGTTGGATTTTAAGATTGACATAGTTTTCCCTTAGTTCTTTTAGATCTACAAGGTTTTTTCTTGAGACATCATCTTACTTATTTTCTTTGTTTTCTTGATTGATTTCATTTTCTAGTCTCTTGATATCCTCTTCTTTCTCTTCTAACTGATTGTCCTGCTCATATATTATATTTTTACTGTCCTTGAGCATTTCCTTTATTTCCAAGACATGCTTTTGACTCTTTTCAAGAAGTTCTCGAGTGTAATCATGAAGATAGCTATAGTTTGATTCATTATGGTCATAGAGGTATTCACAGAGACTCCAATCAACCTTTTGTTTGGCCTTTGATAGTTCTTATTCTTCTTCTTCCATGGGATAAATCCTAACAGAATATTCTGTTATTGTATTTGAATCTTCTTCTCTACTTGCAGGGGAGAATTCAATATCAACATTATTGCAATCGAAATATTGTGCAGAGACTTTACCTTTATTGATGGCTGAGTCTTCTATTTTGATTTGATACATCTTATTGGGAGGATGAGAATATTATTTGGAGGTATCATCAATAGACATGTCATCTTCAACCTCAATCTGAGCAATAGGAATTGATCCTTTAATTATGTGTGTGTGGTCATATACAAGGCCAGATTTGTTCTAGGGAAATATTTGTAAACTGAGAACTTTATCAAGGGTTTCAATCCCTTTCTTGAATTTTTCAATAGTCTTAAGTTGATTCTTTAGTTGTTTACACTTTTGTTTATATTTTCTCAGTTCATCCAAAGCACTTTCAAGCTCAACTTCCATATTGACTTATGCTTCAATGTCTGAGTATTCTTCAAAATAATCTTCATCGCTAGAATTTTTGTAGACTGAACTTTGTTCTGATTGAAATGATTCAACTGACTTCTCGCTTGAGTAGAGGTCTTTTATCTTATCCCAAAGTTCCTTTGTAGAGTTACATTCACCTATATTTTCTTTGACATCATTAGGTAATCCATCAAGGATTGTGTTCATTGCCATTGAGTTACTTTTCTTGGCTTTCTTTTGAGCTAGAGTCCTTACTCTGCTTGGTGGGAAGTAATCAGTGATCACTGAATTCCATACATCAGGTCCCAATGCCTTCAGGTGACTTTCCATTCTTGTACTCCAAAATATGTATTCTACTTTTCCAGGTATTGGAGTTCCATTCTTAGTGTAAATCGTTTGTCCATCCATGTGTTCTTAATTTGATCTCCCTTTCAGTTTGTTAGACTGTTTTTAAAGGAACCTTCACTCTGATACCAATTGATGGAATATCCAACAATACTAAGAGGGGGGAGGTGAATCAGTATTGAATACTTTTTCTTTTTATATTCATCCATATTAATCACACATATTAATTATTCAATTAAGAAATATATGATGAACAAAAGACCCTTATGAACACAAGATTTTATCGTGGAACCCAATAGGGAAAACCACCAACTCTTTTCTCATTAATATAAAGTTCTTTCACAAAACTATTTTCAAGTTACAACTTGATGGAGAGACATTCCCCAAGTTTCTTCAGCTACAACTGAAGGGATGTTTCCACAACTCGTTTACCAACTACAACTGGAAGGATGCACCCACACTCTCATTCACCAACACCAACTGGTAGGAGGCTTCGACCCCCTGTTTAGTCGGCCACAACTGACAAGGAAGCACCAACTCCCCTATAGGCTCCAACCTACCCTTGCACCGCCTAACCACCCTTATTTTTTAATGCAATACAATCTATTCTGTACTTCACTGAATTTGACTCATACACCCATTGCTGTAATTTCTACTTGTCTTCTGCAACCTTTGCTTGTTTGGCATTCTGTATCAAGTATTGGATTGCAATGATGTTGCTCTGCCTTCTTATGCTCTTGATATTCAATAATACATTGATAGGCACCGTAGAACGAAACATTTCTTCATCTTGGACTCTTCTTCTGTTTTTGATATTCTAATATGAACCACAGAGACACTTCTTCTCACCACTTTTTCTCGTTTATATAATCTTCAAATTGGTGTGAAATTTAAAACATCGTGTCCCTTTATTTGAACCATTATACCTTTTCATTTAAAATGATAATCTTAATTAATATCATTTTTCCTTTTTTATTCTTTATTCATATTTTCATGATTTATTCTCTTTTAATTATGACTATGTAATGGTTAATTTTTGTCATGAGTTGATCACAGATATGGATCGACTTATTTAATCGTACTCATGTTTCTGCTGCGTTCTCGGTTCACCAACATATCATATTCGATCATATATCGGTTCTCTACATTGTTCTGGTGTAAATCTCTGTCAAATGAAATCTATATGAGGCGCTCCCTTCAAACCATTTTCATATGACCAATGGCGTAGAACCATAGGCTCAATAGTTTAGGTGACGCATTACAATATGCCCCTTTTAAATCTCTTTACCATATGACCAATGAAGGTGACCTCACGTTAGGTGAGACAAGTTATTGAGAATTTATCGATTCAATGGTCATGATTCATTCTTCTGATGAGATGGACGACTGACGGGATTTCGGCACTTCACCCTTCGGGTCTTCATGACTTACACCAATACAAAACTCTCGATTACAATATCACCGAAACAATTGGATGATTCACGTTTATATTTGCAGAGACAAATCAACAATCAACTTTAACCTTACACTTTATTAGATCGATGGTCGAGAATGCTCCCGAAGTGATCTTCATATCGGAGGACTCTTGTCCACTTCGGAGATTCGTCATTTGGTACTTCAGGACTCTGTCCTTAGTGACTTCGACTCTTCACAACTTCGGCTCTTCGCAACTTCGGTTCTTTGGGAAAGTGTTGGTGGTAAATATCCTAAAGAAAAAACTCCCGGAGTGACGTAACTTCTTACGCCACTTGATGATGTGTCACGATCCAAGTAGTTTCTGTTACACATCAAAATTACTCACTTTGATAGTGTCGCAAGTGTCGTCATTACAAGGTTGCAAGTGTCACATTTTTCTCACAAGGTTGCAAGTGTCGTATGTTGCTCACAAGTGTCGCAAGTGTCAAAGAAAAGCATACTTCCTTGATGCCTATGTCGTGCCCATAACGACATAATAAGGACACTTGAAACAACTCAAACATCTGATTTGGAAGAGGAGAAATGAGTCAACAAGCTTGCAAATATTTTGCCACCTGAAAGCACCAAAAAAACTGAGTTTTGGAGAGGAGCGCTCCCCCTTACACTATCTTAGAGCGTCGGCGCTCCCCATACACTGTCAGGGAGCGTTGTAACGCTCCTTGGCACTTTTGAGGGAGCGTTATAGATTTTGAGAGCGCTGGCGCCCCCTAAAGCTTACTAGGGAGCGCTACAACGCTCTGATGGCCCCTTTGAGAGGGCGCTACCTATTCTGGGAAGTTGTTAAGCTGTTGAGACGAATGGGGGAAGCATCTTTTCATTCTTGGAAAGCATTTGAGCTCGAATCCCTGATCAAACCATGATCTTAGGGCAGGTCCTCAACTGAAGGAGGAAAATCCTCAACCTCCCCAAGGATATCTCAAGATTGTTGAGCCTCTCCAAGGCTATATAAGAAAGCTTTCTAATGGTGAAAGGAGGATGAAAATTGGAGAATGATGTCAAACTTATGATCTCATAAGTGAAGGAACAGAAAGAGAGAATCATACCAAACTTATGATCTCATGAGTGGTATGGGCTGCAAATTGGAGAATGATGTCAAACTTATGATCTCATAAGTGGGGAARAAAAAGGGAATCACACCAAACTTATGATCTCATAAGTGAGGAGGAGGAACTGAATATGTGAAACTTACGATCTTGGAGGAAATTTGCAGTCAGCCGAAGGAGAGAAATCATTGAAGCTGTTGTCATCCAGGTTGTGAATCTTTCAGGCAAGGGTTAGACGAAGAGGACTTGACGAATATGTCGCATTCGCATCTACGATTGTAAGTACTACTGTCGTTATTCTCATTAATATGACATGCTTGGCCTGTTTCTTTCTAGTTTGTGTTTAATGTTGCATAAACTTATCATTTAGTGATAGATCTGTTTTCAAGCTAATGTCAATAGAGTAGGAAGTGGTCGTATCTTGTTTTGTCCATCGACCTCAGCGAGGAGCAAAGGATTGGAGCACAACTTGGAGCGTGCAGGGACAAACGTCGGTTAAAAGGTACTTCTAACATCCTTCCTTCTCAGGCATTAGGCTTAGATAGATTTGAGAGAAATTCAGTGTCCACGTTAAGCACTTTTCTGTCTAGGGTTAAGGTCAAGCCCTAGAGGTCGATCTACTTGTCCACAGGCAGATTTTCCTACAACAGTTTCCATGTGTCACTCATATTTGTGATCTTCACATACCTAAAATGTCGAATCATCTTGACACTTGTCTGTTTCTAATTTCACCATGTTTCCTTGATGATGTATTCTTCTGATGTGGTATTCCAAAAACATTCCTGATCCAACGATCCTCCTTCTCCCTTTGATCGACGACGATGATCAAATCTTGACATCGCATATCGTGTGTTTGAACGTGAGCCACCACTGACTCTTCAAACTCCTGATATTTGAAACTTTAGATCAACGGTCCACAGTCCTCTTTAATCCAACGGTCCAGATCTTATCAAGACTTCTTCACTCTACAAGTCAGCGAAATATTTACCCTTCGCCACATTCCCTCCTTAACAACGGACAGTCCTGATCATTTTGGAACTTGTCTCATGCACCTTCCTCTGGATCCAACAGTTTGACAAGAACTCAAGTTTGATTCGATGATTGATGGGTATTCAAATATTCAAACTCACAACCTCTTTACCTTGCTTATCCTATTTTCTCTAGATCAATGACCGAGATCTCTCCCTCTGATTGATGGCTCAGATCAAGTCGCTATTTTGTGTTTCACGACTTTGGGAATCTCGTTACCTTCATTCTCCTGATACCCAAAATAGTGATGGTGCTAGATTGACGGTCCATATCTCTCCTCGATCCGACAGCTCAGGTCATTTTGCGACTTCGTATATCTCAAGTTCGAGCGGTTAGAGCACCTCCTTCCTTTGACCTTTTAGTCAGTGAAATGTTGATCTTTCTTCACGTGTCCTCTGGATCCTACGGCTAGGATTCCTTCACAGCTCCACTAGATCTAATCAATGCTGGTCCTTTGCGCTTTGATCCAACGGTCATGATCTTCCAATGGTCCTTAATTTCATGGTCACCCAACACTGTCAATTTCCTTGATTAGACGGTTGTTGACACTTCTCACCTTTTCTGCGCATTGATCAATTGTTCGGTATTTTCATTGATCCCGATGACTACTGAGGTTTCTTCACTTTGATTGGACGGTTGTTGAGGCTCTTCATTTGTTAACTCTCCTGATATTTAATATAGTCAGTCTCTAGTTCTCCTTAGCTTTGATCTTTGCATTTGCTAATCCTCCTAAGATTTTATCATAGGATTGTTGATCCTATCGTGATCAACAATAATCACAAATTTCTTATGCTACCTGATATATTGTGCAATGTGCTCATACTTCTGGGCTTTGATCTTCATACTATTCACTTCTCCTGTTCGCTCCTCCTCCTAAGCTTGCGCTATTGATCTCTGCACACTGTTTGACATCTTTTGTTGATTGATATACTATTGACATCAATGACAACACATCTGTGGTAATTCATCATTAACAACAGATCATCACATCGATTGTTGACATCAATGACAATTTGTCCAACATGAATGTGAAGATGATAAATTTTGTAGGTCCAAGAAGGATCATAGTCCAATAGATACAACATCGGTGGATTTGATGTGATCGGTATCCAAGTGGGAGATTATTGGTTGTGGAGCCTGATTATCTTCCTAATTTAGAGTTCTTCGTTTTTAGCCATGTTTATACCCCATGAAGACTGTACACCCCTCCATGAAAGGGGGTTGAAAGGGGGGATTTCCTCCCTCTGTGGGGTCTGAGGGGCTCATCCTCCCGGCTAGGGGGTTTGGGAGAGAATCCACCAAAGTAAACATTTACTTGTAAATGTGTATTGTAATTTTATAGTCAATCTTGACCATTCATAATTAAGTCACAGATCTGACCGTAGAGATTATGTTAGGGTTTTTTCCCTAGAAGTAAACCCTCTTTTATGAGGGAATTATATTGTGACTATGCATTATCACAAATATTGTATTGTGGGTGAGGAGACTATGGAGAAAGAAGAGGAATTTACAACGGGTGTGATGCAGGTTGTATCCCTTCATTTTGTTGGATAATAAAAAGGAAGGACCTCAGAATTTCTCTGGTGGATGTAGCCCATATTGGGTGAACCACATATATCTGTGTATATATTCTATTGCATATCTTCTGTGTTTTATTTCTGCATTTGTTTTATGTTATTTTCCCACGATCTTGTTTTTATAACAACTAGTATCAAAGAAAAAGGTAACTTGCAGGAAAAGAGGGTTCCTGGTTCGAGTGGGAGAAATGGCGAAAGATGGAAAATTTAGGGTCAAGAAATTTAATGGCCAAAACTAACAGTCATGGAAGATGCATATGGAAGGTTATTTATATTAGAAGGATCTATTCCTACCATTGGGTCGAATAGAAAGGAAGCCGACGACCATGAAGGACAAATAATGCACTAGGTTCTTTATATAAAGGCACTAGGAACGATACGACTGAGCCTTACAACATCGATGACTTTCAATATTTCAAAACAAAAGAAAATGAAGGACTTGATGGATGCATTAGCTAAACTATATGAAAAACCATCGACGTCCAATAAGGTATTTCTAATGAAGAGATTATTTAATATGAAGATGTCATAAGGTGGGTCTATTGCAGATCATTTAAATGAATTTAATATGGTTACTAATCATCTATGTTCTGTAAAAGTGGACTTTGATGACGAGGCCATGGCTCTTCTAATATTGTGGTCATTGCTAGAAAGTTGTAATGGCTTGGTCATGTATGTAAGTAACTTTGTCTCTGGTTCAAACACTATAAAATTTGATGATGTTGTTGGCGTTATCCTTAGTGAGGAAATGCGATGGAAAAGAACAGGTGAAACATCAGGTAATGCATTGACTGTGGAGAACAGAGGAAGACAAAAGGATAGAGGAAAGGGATCAAGGAATCATGGGAATTCTAGGAAGGGTAGATCGAAATCTATATTGGGAAAGATAGAGTGATGGAATTATGGGAAGAAAGGATATCTCAAGAAAGACTATAGAGCTCCAAAGAAACTAAGAGATGGATAACAAGAGAAAAATCAAGAAGAAACTGTAACAGGTGATGTGTTACAATATGCTTTGATTCTTTATGTAGATAATATTTTTGAGTCTTGGGTAGTAGATTCAGGGGCTTCATTTCATGCCACACCCCATAGGAAACATTTTCTAGATTATGTTCAAGGTGATTTTGGACAGGTTCATTTCGGTGATTATGCGCCATGCAAAATTGTTGGAAGGGGTAAGGTACAAATAAAGAAAAAGAATGGAAACCAATGGTTATTGATGTCAAACAGTTTGCTTAGGTTGATGGAGATTTGGTATGGATTGTTGGTTTTCATTGATTTCAACCATTGGAGAGTTATATTTTAGATTGGTGTCAACCCTTAGTGATTGATGTCAACCCCTGGAGAAAGCCTGATAGCGAATTCTGGTAGAAAAATGGTCTGGGTAATCGACCCAAGGTTGTTTCATGTATAATGTTATGATTTTTAATACATTTGAAGGTAACAATATTCTATATGGATAGTACATGTCATGCCATTTCCGGTGGTATGTGGAACGTCACATAACTCCTCATGGTTAGAGAGTTATGGCCATGTGAAGTTGGAGGAAGGTTTGGGTAATGGACCCAAGTTTGTTTGATGGATAATGGTATGCGTTTTGATATATTTGTAGGTAAGAATATTCTAGATGTATATTACATTTCATTCCATTTCCATTGGTATGTGGAACGTCACATAACTCCTCACGGTTAGAGAGTTATGGCCATGTGAAGTTGGAGAACAGTCATGAGTCATCTAGAAGCCCCAAAATGTCAAAGTAATCAAAGTGGTTTAAGAGATTTTAGAAGGTAAATAATAAAGTGAAGTGACGAGTTTACTATAAGTCAAAGTGAATAAAAATTTTATTATTTAAATAATAAAGTTAATGGATAAATTACTAAGTTACAAGTGGTTATAAGTGGGTTAGCCCTAAAATAAGGAAAGTGGGTTAAGATGGTTAAATGGTGTTGGCATATTTATTACGGGAAGACAGAAGGTAGAGTATTTGTTTGTCATTGATTGCAAGCTCAACCCGACGATGATGAACAAGAGAAAGTGGAAAGACCAGCAGTGCAACGATGATCGCATGGCAAGATCAAAACCGTAAACTCCAAGAGTCAAGGAAGCAACTCACAGCAGAAAATCCCGAAATGCGATAGATCAGAGCATGTCAAAGACTCCATTTTAGAGTTTCACAGACCAGGAAATCAGAGTTTCAGATACCGGGAGTTGGAGGAGTCAAGATTCGAGACTCTTCATCATAGGAGTCCCGAAGTCACGAAATACAAAACGTTGAAATCCCGAAATAGGCACATCAACAAAGAGTTTCGTAGAACAGGAAATAACTCCATTTCGGAGTTCTAGATACTAGGAGTTGGAGGAGTCAAGAGTCAAGACTCTTCATCACAGGAGTCCTAAAGTCGCGAAATGCGAAATGCCGAAATCCTGAAATAGGCACATCAACAAAGAGTTTAGCAGACCAGGAAATAACTCCATTTTAGAGTTTCGGATATCGGCAGTTGGAGTGTCGAAACACTTCACCAAAGGAATGCCGAAATGCCAAAATGTCGAAATGTGAAAAACACCTTTTGGTGTAGGTTTTGGTTACCGGGAGTTGGAGTGTCGAAACACTTCACCACAAAAATCATGAAATGTCGAAATGTGAAATTGCGACATGGATTTTTGGGGATCGTGACATGGAGTTTTGGAGTTTCGGGGATTGCAACATGGAGCGTCAAGATATATCATCAGAAGAATTGCCGAAATTGTGAAATGTCGAAAGGGACTATTGTGAGTCTTGAAGACTCGAAGGGAAAAACGCCGAAATCCTGTCATCCGTTCGATTAGGAAAAGAAGGGATCAGATTATGAAGTTTTTTGGACCGTTGATCTGGATCTATTTCGGGGATCATGACTTGGAGAGTCGAGATGCTTCGCAACAGGAATTCGTGACATGAAAAATCGCAAATTGCTGATATACGAAATGCGAAATACATTTTGTTTCTTGTAATCCAATGATGTAGGTGAATTCGAATATGATTGGAGGGCTACTGTTTCACCTCACAGTTAATTGATTAGCTACAATTCAGTTAGCAAAACTGATTCATGATTCTTGATCAGTTGGCGATTCAGTTGTTGAGGCGTGTGTGAATAAATGAAGATATGAGACGACTGTGCAATGTTGGTCGTTCTGAATGAAAAATGAGTTGAATTGTAAGAAAGGGAAAATTATAGTATGCGCAGTGTGAGACCAACAGTATCTGCAGTGTGAGATAAAACTCATAGATGAGTAATAGATGAGGAATAGACAGAAGCAAGAGTAGAATTGCAAAACAACTTGAAGCAGAGCAGAATTGTAGAACAAACAAAGGAAGAGAAGAATTTTAGAACAGTCAGAAGCAGACCAGATTTATAGAACAGAGGAGAAGTTGTAAGAATCGATTTATCTATGTTGTTGGTTATTCAATCATTTATTTATAATCAGGGAGGTAGGGTGGTGCTAGGGAGGATTGTTGTCCTCAGAGGTTCAAGTGGGTGCTTGAACACAGGGAGTTGTAGCTTCCATCTGGTTGCATCCAGAAAAACTAGGGTGGTAGGGTGGTGCAAGGGAGAACAGTTGTTCTCTGTTATATAGGTTGGTGCCTGTGTGACTGGAAGTAGGTGCTTCCATCCATTTGGTGCTGGAACACTTAGGGAGTTGTTGCTTCCTTCTAGTGGGTGCTAGAGAAACCAAAGAGTTGGTGCTCTCAAACAAGTTGGAGCTTGTAAAACAGAGGTAGTAGCCTCACATTGAGTTGGTTATCAATTATAGATGATGTACAAAACTTAAAAGAATGCCTATCATTTCGAAGAAGAAGAGGTTTTCTCCCTTTATGGGTTTCCTCGTGAAAATTTGTCTCTGTGTAGATCTTATGTGTGAGTGATGCTCATTATTTATGTTGTCCATATGTAGTATAATATTGATGGTCACTTGGAGAAAAATTGAAATTGGTTTAATTGAATTAATATTGTTTAAGCATAGTAACAACTGATTCACCCCCCCCCCTCTCAGTTGTCTTAGTAATTTCAACAATTGGTATCAGAGTGGGTTCCTTTTATTTAAAGTTAGATCTGTAAGCTTAAACATGACAAGTCATGAAGGGACTTCATCTAGTAATCCTCCTTTGTTTGATGGAACAAATTTTTCCTTTTGGAAGGTTAGAATGAGAACATACCTAATGGCCTTAGGTGTTGATGTTTGGGATGTAGTAGAGACTAGATACATAAATCCTGTTGTGCTAGCTTCCAAGGATGATAAGTTATAATTTAGATTTAATTCTAAGGGAATGAATGCTATCTTGAATGGACTTGCAAAAGTTGAGTTTGTAAGGGTGATACATCTTCAAACTGCCAAAGAAATGTGGGGTAAACTTATTAGCAGCTATGAAGGAAATGAGAAAGTAAAAGATGCCAAACTTCAAACATTTAGGTTGAATTTTGAACAAATAAAGATGAATGAAGATGAAACAGTTAGAAAGTATTTTTTAAGAGTTGAAGAACTTGTGAATGCCATGAAGGGTCTTGGTGAGAAGTTTTAAGAATCATTCTTAGTTCAGAAGATTTTAAGATCTCTGCTTGATAAATTTAATCCAAAAGTCTCTGCAATAGAAGAACTAAATGATCTTAGAACTCTGTCCATTGATCAACTTCTAGGAACTTTAACTGCATATGAAATGAGAATTCACAAAGATAAATCCATTACTAGAGAAGCATCATTTAAAGCAGACAAGAATACTGATTCAGAATTAGATGATATTGAGGCAAAATTTGTGAGAAGGTTAAAGAAAGGATCAGGAAAATATCAAGGCAAGTTGCCCTTCAAATGCTTTAACTGTGGTAAGATAGGTCATTTTGCATCTAAGTGTCCCCATCAGAAAAAGGACCAAAACTCTGATGATGAAAATAAGTACAAATTCAAGAAATATAGTAAGAAGAAACGTTTGTGTGCAAATAATGACAATTCCTCAGAAGACACCGATAGTTACTCTTCTTGTGAAGATAAGGTAAATGACTTCATGCTTATGGACAAAGAGTATTATGATAATAAAATCACAGGCAGTGATGATAATGATGAATAAGTTGTAGTTGATATGGAAGGAGAAGTGATCAGTGCACTGGAAGAGATTGACAGACTCAGAATTAAGAACAGAAAGCAAAAACAATTGCTGATACAGTTCGAGAAAGATAGTAAACATCCCGATGAATATTTTTCCCTGTTGAAAGTGGAATTATAAGAGGCAAAGAAAATAGAAGACATATTGAAACAATAGTTGTCAGAGAAGAAAGCGAGGTGTGAAGCTTTAGAAGAATAGATAGTAAAAACCTTAAAAAAAATGGAGAAGTTTAAGATATTGTATCACCAAAATCTGCCAAGTATTAAAGCCTCATAAGGATTAACCTCCATTCTAAATCAACAAAAAAACCCAAAGTTGAAAGATGGATTGGGGTATGAAGAAGGATCAAGTAATGATCATCCAAGTAATACATAACTTATCAAGTTTGTCAAATCCTCAAACATTGACAACAACCACTTTGCAGAAACAAAGAAAGAAAATCAGCCACCAAGAAGGAATGAAAGAAAAATTACTAGAACCGAATCTATAGATCCGAGAGATTATCGGCATGAAAGAAATCAACCTCCTCAAAGAAGACAAAATTTTTCAAGGTACAAAGGTTTTTTCTATGGTTATTGTTTTTTATGCTCTAATTTTTTTCACAAAGCTATAAACTGTTCTTTAAGATTTAGATATGAACAATCAAGTTTTTCAAGGAATAATTATCTACCACTACAAAGATTGAGACAACCAAGAAACAAACAATCACAGACTATAAATCATGTGATGACTGGGAGAAGGACATAGGTGAAACACAACAACAGTTACGATCATAACAATTGTTATGATCTGTTATTCATTGAACCAAAATGTTACAACTGCCTTAATTATGGACATAAAGCTAGAGACTGTCGCTTAAGGAATTACAAGCCAGATTTGATCCCCACTGCTGAAAATGTCAAGGTTTGGAAGAAGAAAGAAGATGAAAAGTGTGGACTAGTGTTATCATCCCAAAGAAAAAAGAATCCCTGGTATATTGACAGTGGACGTTCCAAACATATGACTGGAGACAAAAGTAATTTTCTAACTCTAAGTGAAAGAAAATCAGGGAATGTAACTTTTGGAAATGATGCACCAGGAAAAATTAAAGGTAAAGGAATGGTAAGTTTGAGTAATGGAAAAGGGAAAGCTCAAGATGTGATGTTTGTAGAAGGTCTAAAACATAATCTACTTAGTGTCAGTCAAGTCTATGACCGAGGATGTGAAGTCGTTTTTACCTCTAAAGACTGTAGAATAAAATCTGTGAATTCGGGACAGCTAGTTGCAAAAGGGATAAGAACAAAAAACAATGTCTATGTGTTAAAAGAAGAAAAAGAAGAATGCCACTTAAGAAAGTATGATGAAAGTTGGTTGTGGCATAGGAGAC
>JZKD02S1674696.1:204376-249640 GCA_000966675.3 Picea glauca
GTATGATGAAAGTTGGTTGTGGCATAGGAGACTTGGACACCTAAATTTTGATCATATAATCAAGCTCAGAAACAATGGGGCAGTAAAAGATCTTCCAAATATATCAAAGCCATACAACTTTGTTTGTAAACCCTGTCAGATAGGAAAGCTTACTCGCACTCAGTTCAAATCTAAAAACTTTCCTTCAACATAAAAACCTCTCCAGTTAGTACATATGGATTTATGTGGACCATCAAGGAAAGAAGGTACAGGAAAAGAAAATTATTTTATGTTGATTATTGATGATTATTCTAGACTAACATGGGTTTCCTTTTTGAAAGAAAAATCTGAAGCATTTGAAAAATTCAAAGTGTTTAAGGCTCTGACTGAGATTCAAACAGGAAAAAGATTAAAGGCAGTAAGCTATGATAGAGGAGGAGAGTTTCATTCATGGAACTTCAAAGAGTTCTGTGATAAACATGGGATCAAAAGAGAGCACACAATTCCAAGGACTCCAAAGCAAAATGGAGTTGTTGAGAGGCAGAATAGATCAGTATAGCAAATGGAAAGATCAATGATGAATGAAAGGAACATACCTCAGACATATAGGGTAGAAGCAATTCATACAGCTGTTTATGTCCTTAACAAAGATCATCTCAGGCCACATAGTGACACGACTCCTTATGAACTATGGTTTCGATGACCTGTTTCAATCAAGCATTTTAAAGTCTTTGGGAGTAAATGTTATATCAAGAACAATGATGAAAATATTGGCAAATATGATGACAGGGTTGATGAAGGGATCTTCTTGGGTTATGATACAAATAGTAAAGGGTACAGATGTTACAATAAGATACTACATAAACTGGTTGATTGTATAGACATAAAAGTTGATGGAGAAATCTCGGTCAGAAATGTAAGCAGTGTTGAACCAAGCACAAAAGATGTAGTTGAAGATGAAGATGAACATGTCTAAGGATCAGAAAGGGAAGAATACAAATCAGATGAAGCTACGAATACTCAAGCTGACACAAATCACTAGAAAGAAGCAAAATCACCTCTCGGAGTTGTTAGAAAGAATCATCCTGAAAATTAGATAATTGGAGATATAAATAAAGGAGTTCAGACAAGAAGGAAATTGATTAAAGACTCATAACAATCTCATGTTGCTTTTTTATCTATGAATGAACCTAAAATTTTTGATGAATCCAGCCAGCATGATGATTGGGTTAGAGCAATGAATGAAGAGCTTGATCATATTGAGAAGAACAATACTTGGGAGCTTGTCCCTAGACCTGAAGATAAGAATGTGATAGGTTCCAAATGGGCGTTCAAGAATAAAATGAATGAAAAAGAACAAGTTGTTAGAAATAAATCCAGATTGATCTGTAAAGGGTATGCACAAGTTGAAGGTCAGGAATTTGATGAAACTTTTGCACCAGTGGCAAGATTGGAAGCCATTAGAATGTGTCTTTCTTATTCATGTCATAAGAACTTTAAAGTTTATCAGATGGATGTTAAGTCGGCATTTCTTAATGGATATCTAGAGGAAGAAGTATATATGGAGAAACCTGAAGGATTCTCATTGACAGATAATCCTAATTATGTTTGCAAGATGAAGAAGGCCTTATATGGACTGAAACAAGCACCACGAGATTGGTATTATAGACTGGACAATTTTTTACAAAACAAAGGGTTCAAGAAAGGTATTGTTGACAACAATCTCTACATTAAGTCTGAAGGTGATAATTTACTAGTTGTTTTGGTTTATGTAGATGATATTATTTTTTGCTACACTAATGAATCATCTGTCCAGTGGTTTGCTAACTCTATGCAAATAGAATTTGATATGTCCATGATAGGAGAACTGTCATATTTTCTTGGCTTACAAGTAAAACAGAGTTCTGCAAGAATTTTTATATCTCAAGAAAAATATTTGAAAGAGATGTTGAAGAAATTTCAGATTGAGGATTCCTCTCCTGTTAGTACACCTATGGTGGTTGGTTACAAGCTCAGTAAAGATGATATTTCACCGGATGTTGATCAAAGGACATATCGCTCTATGATAGGAAGTCTTCTGTACATCACAACATCCCATCCTGATATAATGCAAGCTGTTGGAATGGTAGGTCGTTATCAGTCTGCTCCTAAACAAATCCATTTGGTAGCTATCACAAGGATATTCAAATACTTGAAGGGAACAATGAATTATGGTCTTTGGTATCCCAGAAATCAGAATTTTTAGTTAACTTCTTATTCAGATGCAGATTGGGAAAAATGTCTTGATGAGAGAAAAATCACCAGTGGAGGAGCATTCTTCTTGGGTGACTCATTAGTAGCATGGCTTAGTAAAAAGAAAGGATCTATTTCCTTATCAACTACAGAAGAAGAGTACATTGTTGTTGCTACTTACTGCACTCAGATTTTATGGATGATACAAACTCTTGCATATTTGAAGGTAAACTATACAGATCCAATTACAATTCACTGTGATAACAACAGTGCCATTAGTGTCTCCAAGAATCTTGTTCTTCATTCCACGACTAAGCATATCCCAATAAAATACCATTTTATTAGAGAAAAAGTTACAAACAAAGATGTTCAACTAAATTATATCCCTTCCACAGAACAAATAGCTGATGTCTTTACTAAACCATTAGCAGTGACCCATTTTGGATATCTTCGTCAAAAGTTGGGGGTTATAACTTCTTTCGTCTAATCTATTCACCTGGTCAGGGGGAGTCCTTATTGAATATCTATTGTATTTCTAAGCTTCTCATAGTTGAACGGGGGAGTATGTATTGCAACATCTCATGGGGAGCGTGTTTCTTCTTTGACATTGATGTAAAAGGGGGAGAAAGTGTGGTAATTTCAAGGATGCTATAGTGGTATAGTTGGATTTTCTTCAAGGTTGCGATCAATGCCAAAGGGGAAGATTGTTGGCATATTTATTACGGCAGACAGAAGTCAGAGTATTTGTTTGTCATTGATGGCAAGCTCATCCCGACGATGATGAACAAGAGAAACTGGCAAGACCAGCAACGCAACGATGATTACATGGCAAGATCAGAACCGTAAATTCTAGGAGTCAAGGAAGCAACTCACAGCAGAAAATCCCGAAATGAGATAGATCAGATCATGTCAAAAACTCCATTTCGAAGTTTCCCAGACCGGGAAATCGAAGATTCAGATATCGGGAGTTGGAGGAGTCAAGATTAGAGACTCTTCATCACAGGAGTCCTGAATTCGTGAAATGTGAAACACCGAAATCCCAAAAAAGACACATCAACAAAGAGTTTTGTAGACCGGTAAATAACTCCATTTCAGAGTTCTAGATAACAAGAGTTGGAGGAGTCAAGAGTCGAGAATATTCATCACATGAGTCCCGAAGTCGCAAAATGCGAAACGCCGAAATCCGGAAATAGGCACATCAACAAAGAGTTTCACAGACCGGGAAATAACTCCATTTCAGAGTTTCGGATACTGGGAGTTGGAGTGTTGAAACACTTCACCACAAGAATGCCGAAATGCCGAAATTATGAAATGTGAAAAACACCTTTTGGTGTAGGTTTCGGTTACCGGGAGTTGGAGTGTTGAAACACTTCACCACAAAAATTGTGAAATGCTGAAATGCAAAATTGCGACATGGAGCGTCAACATATCTCATCACAAGAATTGCCGAAATCGCGAAATGCCGAAAGGGACTATTGTGAGTCTTGAAGACTCGAAGGGAAAAACGTCGAAATCCCGTCAGTCGTTCGATTAGGAAAAGAAGGGATCAGATTATGAATTTTTGTGGACCGTTGATCTGGATCCATTTCAGGGATCATGACCTGGAAAGTCGAGATTCTTCACAACAGGAATTCGTGACATGCGAAATCACAAATTGCTGAAATACGAAATGCGAAAGACATTTTGTTTCTTGTAATCCAACGGTGCAAGTGAATTTGAATATGATCAGAGGGCTACTGTTTCACCTCACAGTTAATTGATCAGTTATGATTCAGTTAGCACAGGATTTTTGATCGTTTGGCGATTCAATTTCTAAGGCATGTGTGAATAAATGAAGCTATGAGACGATTGTGCAATGTTGGTCGTTTTGAATAAAAAATGAGTTGAACTGTAATAAAGGAAAAATTGCAGTCTGCACAGTGTGAGATAAAACTTAGAGATGAGTAATAGATGAGGAATAGACAGAAGCAAGAGAAGAATTGTAGAACATCTTGAAGCAGAGTAGAATTGTAGAATAGACAGAGGAAGAGAAGAATTGCAGAACAATCATAAGCAAACCAGATTTACAGAACATATAAGAAGTGGTAAGAATCGATTTATCTGTTTTGTTGGTTATTCAATCATTTATTTATAATCAGGGAGGTAGGGTGGTGCTAGGGAGGACTGTTGTCCTCAAAGGTTCAAGTGGGTGCTTGAACACAGGGAGTTGTAGCTTCCATTTGGTTGCAGCCAGAAAAGCCAGGGTGGCAGGGTGGTGCAAGGGAGAACAATTGTTCTCTGTTATACAGGTCGGTGCCTGTGTGACTGGAAGTTGGTTCTTCCATCCAGTTGGTGCTGGAACACTTAGGGAGTTGTTGCTTCCTTCTAGTGGGTGCTAAAGAAACCAGAGAGTTTGTTCTCTCAAACAAGTTGGAGCTTGTAAAACACAGGTAGTAGCCTCACATTGAGTTGGTGCTCAATTATAGATGATGTACATAACTTAAAAGACTTCCTATCATTTCGAAGAAGAAGAGGTTTTCTCCCTTTACGGGTTTCCTCGTGAAAATATGTCTCTATGTATATCTTATGTGTGAGCGATGCTCATTATTTATGTTGTCCATATGTAGTATAATATTGATGGTCACTTGGAGAAAGATTAAAAATGGTTTAATTGAATTAATATTGTTTAATCACAGTAACAACTGATTCAACCCCCCTCTCAGTTGTCTTAATAAATTCAACAAAAGTTAACCCCATGAGGAAGCTACATGAAAGTATAAATAAGAGGCAAGGCTCTCTCATTTTAATCACACTTGAGAATATTGAATAAATACAAGTGACTAAGGTAACCAAAGGATATCTATTCCTAATTTCAGAGGGAAGGTGAAGTAAAGAAGGATGAAATTCAAGGGAGGATAAATTCTTTTGATGATGCTTTCTAAGGTATGTTATTTACAGGTCATATCACCATTTTTGCAATAATGTTTTTTTTATAATGATTCAAACCATGAAATTGGGAGGTCATTGAGGAAACATATCCAACTATCTTTGGTATAAATTTCTGCTTGTGGGAAAATAGGGTTTGTTGCTAGTCCTGAAACTAGTCTAAAACAGGTGTTTCGGGTAAACACGTCATAACTTCTTCATAACAGATCCAAATTCAATAAGACCAAATTTATTGGTTAGAGTACAATCTATAGTATTTTTTGTACAATTTTTAGATCCATACAACAAATATTCCGTGTGGGGCATGCTCTACAAGTTCACTCTCTAGAATAATCCAAAATTCAATAAGGTATGCCATTTTTTCTAAAACTCCTTTTTCTGAGAGGTTCCAAGTAGTGAAAACTGGAGGAATTTCATAAAAGACACTGAAGAACATTGTGTACCATTTGCAGATATTTATTTATTACAGGTACATAGTTATGATTATTGCAAGTTAGGGTTTTTGACTAATCCAAAATTAGTCATGTGAGACTAGAGTAAAGTTTGATGAAAATGATAGTCTCTTATTGTTAAAGTTAAGGAAGGTTTGCAGGTATGTGATCATATACACCAGGTCTATTAAAGAGTTACAAATCAGATTTGGATGATGAAATTGATGAGGGATTTTGGTTGAGGTACATTTTGGGTACATGGTTGAGACAAGTAGTTGATGAGTTGGCACATGCATGAGGTGTATAGTTGATGATGTTGGTACATATTGATGAGTCGTAGTTGATGAGTAGTTGATACATGATTGGTACATACTTGGTACATGGTTGGAGGCAATTGTTAGTAGTATTGTTGACTCATGGTTTATGGATGATGTAGCATACTTGTATTGGTATATTGTTATCAGAACATATTGATCTTGGTGATGATTATGAGTTGTTGTGTCATGCTTTGTTGATGAACATACTTGAGAGTTGTCTTGGTGACTAATCTTGGTGAATAGATATGATTTGGTTGATAATATTGATGATACAGGTTGTTGTGATAGGTTGTTTGGACAGGTTGTTGTGACATGTTATTTGTACAGGTTTGGTGCATGGTTGATGCGCTTGTTCATGGTACAGGTTGAGGTATAGGTTGGTGCATGGTTGATGTATTTTTTTATGGTACTAGTTGATTACAGGTTGTTCGGTACAGGTTGGTGCATAGTTGATGCACTTGTTTATGGTACAGTTTGATTACATGTTGAGGCATAAGTTGATCCATGGTTGATGTATTGTTCAGGTTGATTGGTATATGTTGTTACAGTGGTTCCATCATTATACTTCTACATCAAGGCATTTGGATGGGGAAAGGACAGGTGGATGTATCCACCTTCCATTTGTAGTCAGAGATTATATGGAGTTGTAGCCTCCTTCTGGTTGTAGCCATAGAATTGGGGAGTTGGAGCTTCCCTCAGGTTGTAGCCCGAGAAACTAGGGGGTTGTAGCCTCCTTCTGGTTGTAGCCAAAGAATTAGGGAGTTGGATCTTCCCTCAGGTTGTAGCCTGAGAAAATAGGGGGTTGGAGCCTCTTTCCAGTTGCATTTGGAAAACAAAGGAAGTTGATGCTTCCAATTAATGTAATTCTTAAAGACATATAAGAAAAAACATTATGTGGTTTTCTCCCGCTTTGGGTTTCCACATAAAAACACTGGTGTACTATGTATGTGCATGATTGTTCATTTTTTCATTGTTTATTTACTCTTCAACTATTGGATGATAATGCTACATTGATATAACACTTGGATATTGTGGTTAAAAAGGATTGAATTTCTCTATTACTGATTCACCCCCCCTCTCAGTAATCCAACAATTGAAAGAGGTAAGACATGTACCATATCTAAGGAAAAATATAATTTCAACAAGGAAGTTGGAAAGTGAAGGTTGTATATCTATATTTACAGATAAGGCATGGAAGGTCACCAAAGGATCACTAGTGATAGAAAAAAGAGAGAAGGTAGGTACATTTTATTTATGTACTGGTAATACCGATTCGTGTATCTCTTTAGCTTCTACAGGATTGGATACAACATTGTGGCATCATAGGTGTTAGCACTGAAAGTTACACTTTGATTGCTAAAGTGCAAGAGAAGTACCCATCAAATAGGTTTATGAGATAAGTCTTAAAATGTGATGTCAAATGGATAAAACTCGGTTCAACAATGTCAAAACATAGAGAATTATGGATAAAGTGCATCCACAAAAGAGGTCTTGTTTATCTTAGGTCAGGGTTTTAAAGATTAGTGTGGATAGGAGGAATACTTAGTAAGAAAATTAAGTGAATCTACCACTAGCTTCAGGCTATGCCACTAACAAAGGAGGGAAATGCTTCAGATACAAGAAATTCTCAAATCCAAGCATACAAAACTCTGAAAAAAATATAACAATATCACAATCTAACTTCCATTGTCATACAACTACAAAATATCATTTGAACCCTTCAATGACAATACAATTTCAGAGTGAGAGAGATGAGATGGAAAAAGGAGAACTAAATTTCATTAAACAAGATTTCATCAAGTTTCATACATCAAAAACTAGAGTAAGCTCTGCTCATTAAAATTACTAAAGAGGTATTTTACATCAACCATTCGAACCCAAAAATGTTCTTCTAATGTTGCATTTATAGCCTAAACAAGGAATGACAACATACAATGCGAGCTTGATCCTCTAACATGGGATTATTACTCCTAAAACTAAAAATCTTACACATGTACAAGTAGAAAAAAAAACTACTATAAAAAAGGATAATGTTGGAAATTATCCCAACACCATAATCTTGCATGGTGAGGTGTCCTTTGAGCGCATTTTCTTTGTTTCTATGTGTCTTCTAGCTCTAACTGACCTCCAATCATATGTTCTATTCTCCACTAGCCATCTGGTGACCAATGATCCTCTTGAACCCATCAATATCGAGGTTTGTAGCGAATCTTGTAGAATTGACTGTATCATCCAGTTCACAACGGATTTCACAGTGAATCCTACAGCGCCCCACTGTGTAGACTAGTTCCCAACACCAAGCACTGCTAAATGTTCTATAGCTACCCAATTATCTAGTTTGAGCCTAAAACACCCAAAAATGTTTCCCAGAGGTAGGTAATCATGTAGAAGCCTCATAATAGGGTGTATGAATGAAAATTCAAGTATAGGCATTATACTTCTCCAAAATCTTAAAAAATGAAAGTCTAACCATTTCCAAAATTGAGATTCTTTGAGCCACTTCACTTCACCTCCTGAGTCTGGTACTCCTTCTGGTTGCAGCTTGAGCCAACACATTCAAATTTCTTTGGGCTAGCTCCTTCTTGAAAGGCTGCAACAACATCTTAAGCTTTCTGATCTGAGACTGTAAATCCATGTCCTGCATGTATAGATTCCTAAGCTACCTATGGAGGGGCAAAAGTCTCTTTGTTGTAAACCTGGCTTTATCAATGGTTTTCAAATACATATGCATCAAATATTTCAACTTTTTCCTCTCAGCCAACCCTTCTCCCTTCAAGTGAGAAATATCATTTATGGAATCTCTGATTTGTTTGATCAGTCTTTTAAAGGTAGGGTTCTCAGGGGGAGTGGTTATGTCTATGACTTCAACATTTTTTTCAACAATCTCAATTTTACCTTTATCCTTCCTCTTGACAGGAGCTTCTGTTATGAACAATTTTTCAACAACTTCCTTCCTGGATGATAACCTGGTGAAGGGTCTCCTTGTTATAGGATTAATCTATAAATGCGTACATAAATATATCTCCCTAGATCCCACTAGAAACTATAACAAAACATAACAAAATATGATACTTTCCCTAAGCTCTAATTATTGAGTTTACTATCTAACAAGATATAGACAACATACATTTTAAATGTCATTTCCTCTTTCCATTGCCATCCTATCTCTGTTCCAATGCTCTTGTGATATCAAACTTGCAAGGGAACACAAACCAACCAAAGTTAAAGCAACACAATATACTCAACAAGAACTTATGTACGTGATCAATGAATCATACAATAAAACAAGACTAGTTTTATGGGAAAGAAACATATCACTGTAGAATATTAAATAGAAAGTGGATAATACAATCAAAGCCTTGATGTTTCAAGGTCCCCTTTCTATGGCCCTTTTCTCCAACACACACACCTTTTTTGCAAAGCCTTTGAATGAAGAAGATCCACCATGTAGCTTGTAGAACTAAAACAAAGCTCTCAAGAATAATCTGAAATAGAACTCTCCATACAAATCTTAGCCTATTCAACCCTAGCCTTTTCCATGAGATATCCCTCTTTATATAGTGTGAAAGAGATATGTGTGAGGATATTATGATGATCCCACCAGATCATAGAAGCGAGTAAGATACAAACCGATTAGAGGCCACCTCACCTTCCATGAGATCCCCTTCTCAAACATTCGTGAAATTTGACTTTTCCCAAGCTTAAATCATAGTCACACCCTACACACTTAGCAACATGCGATGGAATCACATTACAAGTATGGTGCAGGATGTGATGATTAGGCATCATTGCACCCCATGAATAGAGCAGGGTGTGATGACCTTCCTTCATTGGGTTTTCTGGCAGAAGAAATGAAAACACTTTTCTTCTGGAGAAAGTATCTTTTAATATTTTTAGGGAACATGAACACATGTTGTTAGGTGATCATTGAGGTGACTAAAATAGTGTGTAACAAAATTCCCCCCAAAGTATGAAGCTGGAACTCATGACAGTCGAAATACTTTGTAGAACGTGTGTGTCAAAAACAAGGAGCGCATCGATTGGGAACCTGCAAACAACACAAATATTCATAATATCATACCATTTCTGAGGTAGGAATTCCCATGTTCAAACTACAGGTGAATTTAATCATAAGTTTCAAGTGAATCATGGCCACTAAACATACACTATGAATCCATGTCATCAAGATTCGACATAGCCACCAGGAATACACTATGGATCTATGCTCTAAAGAACTCATATATGGACATAGCCACAAGACATAAAAAGTGGATCTATGTATCAATACAAATCATAAATATTCCACCACAACCTGGATAAAAATGAGAAGATCCAGGGCCTTCATTTCTGTCGTCTCAAAGTACAAATCTAGACATGCGATTACAGGTGTTGAAGTTGAACATGGCAGAAACCAATTGATTACTGGCCATTAATGAAAATCGTTAACAAGTGTGAGGGAAATCACCATTGATGTCAATGAATCCCAATATACTCTAGTAAAATCTAATGAATGTGAATAAATGAGTTGAAGTCGAACACTAGATGGAATCTCCCAATCAAGGGTCAATGATGTGAACCCACTGTTGAAAGTGAAGAAAACTTCCATTGAGGCATGCAGGCTCTAAGGTACTAAATTATTTCTAAGCCTTGTTCCTGGATAATAAGTTGAATTTGACAGGAAAACACTCGTCACAAGAGGGCCTTGATGTATCCCCCATCAATGACATTAAATAAGTAACAGATTTGAGGTAGATCGGAGTATGAAGTGATTCGAAACTGATACAGGGAATGCCAACATGGTAGAAAATTTATAACTCCAAATGGTCGACTCGATAGAAGGCTTTTTTAGGTTGAAATTCTCTTTAACATATGAATGACACGACAATGGTCTTGGTAGCATTAACTCAAGGAGGACCCAACAAATGATATTGTGGATGGTCAAACGAAAGACAAATGAATTTCCCAACTCAGATACAAATTATGAAGGGGGGTGTCATGTTTAAGAGCGACTATTACTGCCACTAACACAAATACAAAGACACATTTCTTTCCCAATTTTCCCCCGCCATTTCTGCGAGTACCTATTTATTTTTACACAATCTTGAGGACGATAACATATGCTTGTTGATGTAAGCTCATCCTTCAGACGAGTCCCTCAGAGTATATTTAATGAACCCTAAGAAGGAGCTATTTGATCCCATGTGGGTCTTTCGATATTTATTTAACGAGTCCAAAGAGAGAAAACTCAGGGGTTTTTCAATTTTAGAGAGTCTGAAAAACACTTAAAGATAACTCCATAAGGCCCTTTTTCATAAATTAATCTGACGAGACCAAAAAAGTGATAATCCACCACTCATTAGATGTTTTCTTCAAATACTTTTACGAGTGTGAAAAGAACAAGATCTCTTGGAAATATTTTTGTTTTTAAAGAGAGTGAAAAGAGATTAAAGGATACTCTAAAGGTTTCATTTTTCATGTTTCCATAACGGGTTCGAAAAAATGACAAAAGACTACTCTATCACATTCTCATGGTTTCAGGAGCATGAGAAAGAACTTAGAATTGATTGGAGTTTTTCCTGAAAAACCCAAAAAGGATCTGTACATGTGACAAATGTATAAAAACAAACCAAAAGGTGGACCCTTGTTCCAACGTTTCACCTCTACACTTTTTCAATCTACAAAAAAATCAACAACTTGTAATGTTGTTAGGACTTTAGGGTTTGGATGAAGTATTAAAAATAATATAATATACAAATGAAAAGTAATAAAAATCAATAAAATAGGTAAAAACCCACATTTCACTATTTCATTTTTAACTTCACCCAAACATTGCTCCAAACCCTCTTTTTACCTCCATTTTCAACTACAGATTGCAGAGTGCACGACTGATCATTTCACGAATCATCAACACAGAAAAGGTAATCTTCATCTCCTTCATCTTTTCATGGATTAAAAATTGATTTTCATTGGCTAAAAATGTGCTTTTGGGTTGATTTTTTGAGGTTACCCATACTAATGTGTGTTTTGTTTCTTTGTAGGGTGTGCCTTACAACCTATTCCAAAGCGCTATCCTAGCTAATGTTGGTGAAGATAATTTCGAGAAAATAAAATTTGCTAATAAATTTTAAAATTACGTTGTATTTTAAAAGTTGTTGTTTACTCAAAAGGGAGATGGAAATGAAACCAATGTTGTATGTGGCCTTGACCCAATTAAATGCAAGAAGAGATAATTATGCAATTTTTCAATTCAATGAACTCTAATTATAGTAGGGAGAAGGTATTTTTTGAAGTACAAAATCTACGAATAACAATTCCTCAATTTTTGAATGAACATAATTCCAAATAATCATAAGATACAAAATTTTCCAACTTTCTCTCTTGATAAAATACTTTGAATGCAATAATTTTCTTATGAAAGATTGCTAAAAAGAATGAATGACTTCAGTTCTTCCTTTCCGAAATAAAATAAGATATTTAATGAAGAAAGGAAAGCGTAATCCAAGAAAATTAGCACACTCTCAACACAATTCCCAAATCAAACTCATAATGTAGACAAAAATGAAAATGATAGGAAATATTTTTGTAAAATGAAAGCAAAAATATTTCTCAATCAATAAAAAATATGGAAAGTAAAATCAATCCAAAACCTCAATCAAATCAAATACCCTTTGTCAAACAAGCACTTAGGACAAAGAGCCAGATATTATACACTTATGACAAAAAATCAAAAAACAAAAACTTGCAATATTACAAAGAAAAACTTTCAATCTATGAAAAATAATCAAATGCAAGCTTCAAACTCATAAATCAATCAAAAACTAGTATCATAAGTTCATACCAAGCAATTGAGGCAAAACTGGGTGAAAAAAGAAAAATTGTCTCTCTCCAACAATTCCTACAGGAATCGTCGCAGGTGACAATGGAGCACTGTGCGATGAGCTAGGGTCATTGCAGTCTACCAATAGGGTACAGTGTGATGTCGTCGCACTAGTTTTCACAATAAAGGTGAGACGTCAGAGGGTCGTCACAGGTTGTGTATATAGTACAGTTCTACGATCTCTGTAAATAAGGAAAAAAATGAAATAAAGACAAAAGGTCTAACTGAAATTTCAGACCGAGGGAGTCCAGATGGATCACCCACAGACTTAGAGAATGAATTTAACCAAATGAAGGAAGGATAAAAGAAAATAAGAATAAAAATACCAAAATAAAGTCTTATCCCCAGTATGGTCGCCAATTTTGTTATAGGATTAATCGATAAATGCCGACATAAACATATCTCCCTAGATCCCACTGGAAACTAGAACAAAACATAACAAAATATGTTACTTTCCCTAAGCTCTAATTATTGAGTTTACTATCTAACATGAGATAGACAACATACCTTTTAAATGTCGTTTCCTCTTTCCATTTCCATCCTAGCTCCGTTCCAATGCTTTTTTGATATCGAACCTGCAAGGGGACACAAGCCAACCAAAGTGAAAGCAACACAATATACTCAACAAGAACTTATGTATGTGATCAAGGAATCATATAATAAAACAAGACTTGTTTTATGGGAAAGAAACATATTACTATATCATATTAAATAGAAAGTGGAGAATACAACCAAAGCCTTGATGATGCAAGGTCCCCTTTCAATGGACCTTTTCTCCAACACACACACCTTTGCTCCAAAGCCTTTGAATGAAGAAGATCCACCATGTAGCTTGTAGAACTAAAGCAAATCTCTCAAGAATAATCTGAAATAGAACTCTCCATAAAAATATTAGCCTATTCAACCTTAGCCTTTTCCATGAGAGATCCCTCTTTATATAGTGTGAAAGAGAGATGGGTGAGGAGATTATGATGATCCCACCAAATCATAGAAGCGAGTAAGATCCAAATTGATCAGAGGCCACCTCGCCTTCCAGAAGATCCCCTTCTCAAACATTCGTGAAATTTGACTTTTCCCAAGATTAAAGCATCGTCACACCCTACACACTTAGTAACATGTGATGGCATTGCAGTACAAGTATGGTGCAAGATGCGACAATCAGGCATCGTTGCACCCCATGAATAGAGCAGGGTGTGATGACCTTCCTTCATTGGGTTTTCTGGCAGAGGAAATGAAAACACTTTTCTCCTGGAGAAAGTATCTTTTAATA
This sequence comes from Picea glauca, assembly GCA_000966675.3. NCBI lineage: Eukaryota > Viridiplantae > Streptophyta > Pinopsida > Pinales > Pinaceae > Picea > Picea glauca. The sequence goes on from JZKD02S1674696.1 coordinate 218,408, forward strand.
TTTTTAGGGAACATGAACACATCTTGTTAGGTGATCACTGAGGTGACCAAAATAGTGTGTAACAAAATGCCCCCCAAAGTATGAAACTGGAACTCGTGACAGTCGAAATACTTTGTAGAATGTGTGTGTCAAAAACAAGGAGCGCATTGATCGAGAACTTGCAAACAACACAAATATTCATAATATCATACCATTTATGAGGTAGGAATTCCCATTTTCAGAATACAAGTGAATCTAATCATAAGTTTCAAGATTCAACATAGCCACCAAGAATACACTGTGGATCTATGCTCTAAAGAACTCATATCTGGACATGGCCACAAGACATACAAAGTGGATCTATGTATCAATAAAAATTATAAATACTCCGTCGCAACCTGGACAAAAATGAGAAGATCTAGGGTCTTCATTTCCGTCGTCTCACAGTACGAATCTAGCCATGCGATTACAGGTGCTGAAGTCAAACATGGAACAAACCAATTGATTACCAGTCATTAATGAAAACTGTTGACAAGTGTGAGGGAAATCACCATTGATGTCAATGAATCCCAAGATACTCTAGTACAATCCAACGAATGTGAATAAATGATTTGAGGTCAAACACTGGATGAAATCTCCCAATCAAGGGTCAATGATGTGAATCCACTGTTGAAAGTGAAGAAACCTGGCATTGAGGCATGTAGGATCTAAGGTACTAAATGATTTCTATGTCTTGTTCCTGGATAATGAGTTGAAGTCGACAGGAAAAGACTCGTCATGGGAGGGCCTTGATGTATCCGCCATCAATGACATGAAATAAGTAACATATTTGAGGTAGATCAAAGTATGAAGTGATTTGAAACTAACACAGGGAATGCCGACATGGTAGAAAATTTATAACTCCAAATGGTCGACTCGATAGAAGGCCTTTTAAGGTTGAACTTCTCTTTAACATATGAATGACACGAAAATGGTCTTGGTAGCATTGACTCAAGGAGGACCCAACAAACGATATTGTGGATGGTCAAATGAGAGACAAATGAATTTCCCAACCTGGATACAAATGATGAAGGGGGGTGTCATGTTCAAGAGCAACTATTACTGCCACAGAACAAATACAGAGACACATTTCTTTCCCAATTTTCCCCCGCTATTTCTGGTGAGTACCTATTTATTTTTACGCAAGATTGAGGACGATAACATATGCTTGTTGATGTAAGCTCATCCTTCAGATGAGTCCCTCGAAGTATATTTAATGAACCCTAAGAAGGAGTGGTTCGATCCCATATGGGTCTTTCGATATTTATTTAACGAGTCTAAAGAGAGAAAACTCAGGGGTTTTTCAATTTTAGAGAGTCTGAAAAACACTTAAAGATAAATCCATAAGGCCCTTTTTCGTGAATTAATCTGATGAGACCGAAAAAGTGATAATCAATTGCTCATCGAATGTTTTCCTCAAATACTTTTACGAGCGTGAAAAGAACAAGGTCGCTCGGAAATATTTTCATTTTTAAAGAGAGTGAAAAGAGATTAAAGGATACTCTAAAGGTTTCGTTTTTTGTGTTGCCATAACGGGTTCGAAAAAAGGACAAAAGACTACTCTATTACATTCTCATGGTTTCACGAGTGTGAGAAAGAACTAAAAATTGCTCGGAGTTTTTCCTGAAAAACCCAAAAAGGATCTGTACAGGCAACAAATGTATAAAAACAAACCAAAAAGTGGACCCTTGTTCCAATGTTTCACCTCTACACTTTTTCAATCTGCAAAAAAATCAACAACTTGTAATATTGTTAGGACTTTAGGGCTTGGATGAAGTATTAAAAATAATATAATATATAAATGAAAAGTAATAAAAATCAATAAAATAGGTAAACACCCACATTTCACTATTTCATTTGTAACTTCACCCAAACATTGCTCCAAACCCTCTTTTTACCTCCATTTTCAACTGCAGATTGTAGAGTGCATGATTGATCATTTCATGAATCGGCTCTGTATAAAAGGTAATCTTCATTTCCTTCATATTTTCATGGATTAAAATTTAATTTTCATTCGCTAAAAGTGTGCTTTTGGGTTGATTTTTTGAGGTTACCCATACTACTGTGTGTTTTGATTATTTGAAGAGTGTGCCTTACAACCTATTCCAAAGCGCTATCCTAGCTAATGTTGGTGAAGAGAATTTCTAGAAAATAAAATTTGCTAACAAATTTTAAAATTATGTTGTATTTTAAAAGTTGTTGTTTACTCAAAAGGGAGATGGAAATGAAACCAATGTTGTATGTGACCTCGACCCAATTAAATGCAAGAAGAGATTATTATGCAATTTTTCAATTCAATGAACTCTAATTACAGTAGGGAGAAGAAATTTATTGAAGTACAAAAGCTACGAATAACAATTCCTCAATTTTTGAATGAACATAATTCGAAATAATCATAAGCTACAAAATTTTCCAATTTTCTCTCTTAATAAAATACTTTGAATGCAATAATTTTCTTATGAAAGATTACTAAAAATAATGAATGAATTCAATTCTTCCTTTCCCAAATCAAATCAAATATTTAATGAAGAAATTAAAGCGTAATCCAAGAAAATTAACACACTCTCAACACAATTTCCAAATCAAACTCATAACGTAGACAAAAATGAAAATGATAGGAAAGATTTTTGTAAAATGCAAGCAAAAATATTTCTCAATCAATAAAAAATATGGAAAGTAAAATCAATCCAAAACCTCAATCAAATAAAATACCCTTTGTCAAACAAGCACTTAGGACCAAGATCCAGATATTATACCCTTGTGACAAAAAATCAAAAATAAAAAACTTGCAATATTACAAAGAAAAACTTTCAATCTCTGAAAACTAATCAAATGAAAAATTCAAACTCATAAATCAATCAAAAACTGGTATCAGAAGTTCATACCAAGCAATTGAGGCAAAACTGGGTGAAAAAATAAAAATTGTCTCTCTCCAACAATTCCTACAGGAATCGTCGCAAGTGACAATGGAGCACAGTGCGATGTGCTAGGGTCGTCACATTCTACCAATAGGGTACAGTTTGACATCGTTGCACTAGTTTTCACAAGAAGGGTGAGACGTCAGAGGGTCGTCACAGGCTGTCTATATAGTACAGTGCTACAATCTCTGTAACTAAGGAAAAAAATGGAAGAAAGACAAAAAGTCTAACTGAAATTTCAGACCGAGGGAGTCTAGATGGATCGCCCAGAGGGAGCCATACATATATTTGATGTCTCTCATCTGTCGACTATATGGAGAAAAGGATTGCTCCAAGTTTTTCGGAATATTGGATGCCTTTGGCATACACGGTTGCAATCATCTGGTGCAACTTCAAATGGGGAGCAATAATCTCCAAACAACTAAGCATCTATGTGCAACAACCTCAGATGTCGAAGGAAGGAGAGGCACCAACTTTCTACATGGCCTTGTACTTGCTCGATGTCATGTGTGCTAGGAACGTCTTCGTCAACATGAATCTGAGTTGGCATGTTGCAGAGCTCCCGGTCCACGTCTACTTCAGCGTGCTATGGGAAAAGAGGTACAATAAATCCTACTCCCTCATCTACAATGAATTCATCGCCCATATTTATTTTATTCTTTTTAAGAAGGAATGCTCAAGGTTATTGGTGGTAACCAAGAAAATGATATCCAAGGTAGGCCATTGGTACTTGGACGGGTGTGCCACATACATCAGGGTGTTCGGGGCCATCAGAGCGCCACATATCCTACTAGCTCATGTCCCAGACTAGCTCGTCATGGGAGAAATTTGTTATAAAACCATCCTATAGGGATATAATGCCACATTGGTCAAACACAAGAAACAAGCCTTCATACCCTACGATTTCCATGTGGTTTTCTATCTGGTAAATGATACTGCTCAAGACAAATAAGAAGGGTTGAACCAACTTGAGTTTCAGTTCCCTACTGGCCGATTCCGCAAGCATGATCTTAAAGGCCTTGTCCTGCAACATGCTTCACAAGTGTCATCCTATTGGCCATATGCTCATGATAAGTTTGAGGATGAAGTCTTCACAGAGAATGCCTAGGATTAGGACAAGGTGGTATAGAGGATAGCCAATACAAATATGAACAGGTTCAATGCCATGAGCATGGATGAACAGCTGGAAACAATAAAAAAGTGAGCTCAAGAGGCCCTCAGAGCCAGGGAAGAAATTAGATCGAAAAAGGAAACAAAGGTGCAGGGAAGTGGATTGTTCTTGACACCATAAGCACATATAAGGGGTCTTCACTTAATGGAAGAGGCACAAAGAGTAATTTATCAATTTTAGAATGACCTAGACCTTGTAGATATGAAAAGGGTTCCTACCGAAAACCCAATCGAAAGTCGAGAAGGACCAAACGACCCAGAGCCGATACAAATTGGAGAAACAACAGGGTCAGATAACCCTGAAGTTTCAACGCCATAGGTTGGATCACCAGGGGGTGTTTCATCTTAGCCTGATATAGCGAGGACATTAGGGAGAACAAGTGCACCAAAGCCCTTACACGACTTAATAACTATCTATGATGATGAGGAGAGTTTGGAGGTTTCCCTGGTGACTTCAGTACATATTACAAAGGAAAAGGAACCTAAGAAAGTATCTTCCCCAGCTCCCGATGCTCCAATTCAAAGCCTTCCATAGAGTTACCAGGAGGTCGAAAGTGTCTTAGACGCTGAGCTATTATATGCACTGGGGACCCAAGTGGACAACCCGAAGGATGAGATAGGATCGGGTGAACAAGAAGAAGGAATTCCACAACAGGAAATCGACATCTCGACAGCCGATTATCAAGTAAGTATTGATCTTGCCCCTGATTCATCAATATTTTCCACTACCTTACCTCTCGATGAGAAAAAACAAGAGGCCAAACTTTTGGGACATACATAAGAGGTTCAAGAACCTAGTCTTGAACATATATACATCATCGGGAGCCTGGGAAACACACTTACTTGGGGAGAGAAACAAATCCCTGAACCTGTGGATGAGGTTGTCGATATACAAGCCATCACCTATGACCGAAGAGGAAATCCATCATGAGGAGAACCATCAAGAAGAGAAGGCTTACTCTAGACAATTCCATCATCATCACCACAGAGGAAAATTTGATTAGCACGGAGCATGCCAAGACGTTTGAGGTTATCGTTGCAAGGATGGCAATCATAGATGCCACCCTGGATAGTGCGAGGAAGTATGAAGAGGAGTTGGCCACTGCGCTGAAGGAGTTGGAGCATCTATGCCATTTGGTGAAATATTAACAAGACTCCACACAAGCCGCGATGTTCTTGAGAAGCGAATTCTAGGATGCCTATAGTAAATTCATGAATGAGAGGCACCTTTTCACTACAGGAATAGCTGATTTCCAAGAAGACACCCTTATGGCACTGAAAACGTGCAAGGACATGGAAATATAGTATCAGAAAAACCACCAAGAAGTGGAAAGGATCGATTACATCAATGCAGTTCAACATGGACGAGACACCGAAGAGCATGGCATTCGGGTACTAATGGACAACAGTATCGACCACATAAGGAAGTCAGTCAAATATTGGGTGAAAATGGCCCAAGAACCTCATCCGGAGATCCAAGAGAAATGGGCAGATTATGAAAGGAGTTGGAGCAAGATCAATCAGGCGATGAGAAACATCGATGTCCCAGAATTTTGCACACCCAAGGACTTTGTCGACTTGCATGACATAGTCAAACTACATGCAGAACAAGACTCATCGTGGAATGCAGAGATAGAAAAGGTGGAGAGCATGGCATGAGGTCAAGTACAACAGTTCATGGACCACCTAATCAAGGATTGGATAGTGTTACAACAGTTAAGTGTTAAAGTAGTCAAGTATCGGGCATGAGCAGTAGAGATAAAGGAGATCCTTTCGACCCCAATGGAACAACATAGATTCACGTATTCCAACACATGCGGAAAAATTTTCATCAAATGGTTAGAGTGTGAGAAGAGTCATCCACTCAAGTGAAACCATTTGATAACTCTTAGAAGAGTGAGAATTGAAAGCGCCATGTGGCGATGTTTTGCATTACTTAGCTTGCACTTTTGATAGTTATTTTTAGTTAATAAATTGTTATAAATAAGAGGATCGACCTGTTAGAATGGGTCGATGGTTTTTTGCAAAGACCCTCATTTTTTGATTTGTAAAGAACTATTTCAGAGCTAACTTAATTGAGAAGTCATGTTAGGACCAGAGGAAAGTTTTTTGTTTTTTCATCAAAGGCGTGTGTGATTGGATCATAAGGAGGAATTACTTATGACGTTATCTCACGAATGGATGTTGTAATGAGTAAGAGTTTATGAATCTATCGATAAGTTAGTTGATTCAATATTTTTATAGTTCTTATCTCTAATGACAGAAAAAAAATCGTTGTGCTAATGTGTGATTAGTTATTAGAGATAAGAAACTAATTTTCTTACCATCATTTTATTGCATGTATGTTCTCTTCTGATAATTTTATCTCAATCAATAATTGGAATACCAACAAGTTAATGTATTAGTACTAGTCTTTTCATAGGTGTAAGAATCATTGTCTGCATGCTTGAGTACGAGGGTTATCCTGAGCTATGCCTTCTTTAGTAGTTAATAATTTTCCCCTTTGTTACCCAGTTGGTTTATACTATCACATATCTTGTATTAGACCCATCTATAAGAGAAAATAGAAAAAGAGAATGTTCCAACTCAAGGAAGATTTTTCGCGAGAAGATATCATGTAAATCACTATGTAAAGCTTATTGATTAATTGGTCAGATCACAAGATCTGGAGAACCATTCCACTATCAAACACTGCAGATTCTAATTGGGCCTCAATGGTGGGTTTGGTTCCTACCGTTGAGTTAAAGGGATTTAGGACCCTGTCAACCATTTTCCCAATAATCCTAAACAAATAGAAAGGGAGGTTCATGAGGTCTTTTCCTGTGAAATGCAGCAAAAGTCTAATGTGGTATTGGTAAAACATATTGAATCTTCCCTCACAGGTGAAATATCTCTGGATCGCCCTTATGATATTGTAAAATCCCTCAACCAAGTGGCTCTTAGGAACTCCGTTTGATATGTTATCTCCCTGAAATTTTGGTTTAAGGAACTCTTTAGAGAAGGATACATTTAAATTCATGTATTTAAACCATATTTCACCATTGTTGGGTATATCAGTAGTCAATGCAATGGTTTCTTCAGATACCTCAAGTTCAAGGGTTCCCACCTTAGTTATGGTTCCATCAAAATTAAAGGAAAACTCTTTGGCTACCTCAGGGTGTCCCCTCTGCATTTTATGACATAAATTGAAACATCCAACTCTGTGGAATACCTCTCTAATTAGAGGTTCAAAAACAAATAGCTACATGTCATAGGGTTCGACCCTGACTATGCCCCCACCCTTGAGAGTTTTCTTCTGTTGTGGTGTATCCATTTGTTTTTATAGGAGGAAAATTAAGACAACAATCTAAGAGATGTAAGAAGGCCAAACAAAAGGACAAAGATCTTAGGGTTTGGATGGATAGTCTTTTTCAAAGATGGTTTCTTTTAAGGATTTAGATTATTTCTACTTATATGACCTCTGATATTATGAAAGGGAAGTTTATGGTTAGGAAATAGAAGAAAACCCTTTAGGAAAAATAGATATGCAAGGAGAAAGCAACTAGAAAAGATTTAATATAGCACTTCACCATCATTTTCAAGATCATCACAACTTTAAACAACCCTCCTTTCAATTTCCAACATGGACAGACTTTAGACTTGAAATACAAATGGAAATTTTAAAGGTAATCAACTCATACATGTTGTATGGTAAGAGGATAACGGTGTTGATTTGATGTATAGTTTTGTAATGCTAAAACAGGGGATTCGCAGCAGAATCCATAGTACACACAAAAAAATCCAAGTAAGAGATAGGCATAATGGCTTTGATAGCAAGGTTTCTCGATCTTATTAAAAGAGGCTAAAAACATTGCAGTTGGTTGATAATTTGTGACAACAAAGGTAAAGGGGGTAGGTTGGTAATGTGGATCATCAATTCACAGCACCGAGGAGAGGAAACACAAGCACAACCTTAATCTGATCTTCAACATGAATTAAAAAACTCAAGGAGTACCTGGAGAGTGTGGCTTAAAAGTTGATATGATTCAGATTAGATGAAACCCTCTACAATAATTCTAACCTCCAATTCACCTTCACCAGCCAATTAGTAGTAGATTCCACAGTAGTTGTCTGAACTTAGCAGTTTTTGTAGCGCCGAACTAGGAGAAAATCTGAAATCTTGAGAAAACAGTTAGGAAAGCCATAAATGATGAAATCCCAGATTATTTCCTTCAAATCATGAATGCCAAAAACAAGGATATCGGATGACACAAGCCTCATAAGTGAAATAATGGTGATGAGGGAAGATGTACTTGAGATGCACTAAGAAATGTCCTGATGAGATGGAAACGTACTAAAAAAAATTTGATTTGACCTTCTAACGAGTAGAGGGAAAAATCTGAGGGGTTTAAGTGCATAGTGGAAGTGGTGACAAGTTAGGGTAGTGGTGGCATAAGGATGATGGTGATGGTTGTCTAATCTTGTGATGAGGTGAAGATATAAACCAAAGGTTTTGGCCAACATCAACCTTAATTTATTTTTGCTAATAACTAAGAAAACCATAAGGAGGAGATCAAAAGTAAAACTTAAACAATACTATGGATAAAAAATAAAAAAAATCTAAGGATGAATTGACCCATAACAACTTCATGTGATAACATTGGCTCCATAGGGGATGGAATGCTCCCTGTGAGATGCCAAGAATAAGTAGCTTCAGTGTCTTGTCCTAGGGCTACGGGGTCATTTATTCAAATAAAAAGAAAAACAAAAAGTGATATTTACAATGGATGGGAAAACCACTCGTGGCTCAATCAAAATACTTCTTTAGAAAGTGCCCATTAATAGGGCCACCAAAATTTTTTGAATCCTACAAGTTCTGTAATTTATAAGTATTATTTTGAAAAACTTCAGAAATATTGAAAGGACCAATCCAAAAGGCTTCAAATTTACCATGTTTTCCTTTGTCTTGCTTGGGTGCATCCCACTTGAGCACCAGATCTCCCAGCTAGAAATATTCTTTGTTTACCTTTTTATCAAAAGCTTTCTTGATCTTTTGTTGATGGTTCTGTGCTTTATTAAGGAGATGGTCCCAGGTCTGCTATACTTCTACTAGATATTGTATCCTTACGACCATATCATTTGGTTCTCCTTGTTGATCGTGAAGGAACTTTGCCACAGGCAAGGAAAGTTAAGTAGGAAAAATATCTTTAATCCCATATACAAGCTGAAAGGGGGAAATACCAAGTGATATCTTTCTAGTAACTCTATCATCTCATAAGGAAAATTTCAGCTTTGATTCCCATGCTTTCTTTTTGTCTTCCAGTGAGTTCTTGATGATCTTTACAAGGATATTGTTAGAAGATTTTGCTAAACCATTGACTTGGGGTTAATAAGGGGTAGAATGAACTAGTTGAATCCCATATTTCTCAGAAAATTTCACCAATGGATCAACTTTGAAAGAGGCAACATTATCATTAACAACCTTGCTTGGACAACCAAATATTGACATGATATCCTCAAGAAAACTAATTATTACCTTGTGTGAGGCACTTGTAGGAATGGCTTCTATCTGCTTGGTGAAATAGTCAGTTGTAGTCAAAATCCATCAATTTTGACCACTTGATGCTGGATGAATTTCCCCAATGAAGTCAAATCCCCACTACTGGAAAGGACCATAAACTACCACGGGCTTTAGAGGAAAATATTTAAGTTGTTTCTTTCTTAAAAAATTCTGACATTTGTCACATGCCCTAATATTTGCACAAACATCAGTAAAAAGGCTATGCCAAAAATACCCATCTCTAAGGATCTTATATGGTGTGGTTCTCCAAAAGTGATGACCCCCACATAAGTTGCCATGAAAATCATTCATGGCCTTTTGATCCTCATGTGGATCTAGAAATCTCAATAGAAATCCTAGATGGTCTTTCCAATACAATATGTGATCAATGAGACAATATTTGATTGCCTTTAGTTTCAAAGCTCTCACCTTGTTCTTCTCCAAACCATTAGGAGGCTACAACTTTTGCAGAAAATAAATGATGTCTTTGTACCAAGTGCATTCTTCCAATTTGGGACTGATATGCGAGATTTTAATAGAGATACCGGTTTTCTGGTTTTCAGATTTTAGGTTCATGAAATTAACCCCCAGTGCTTTGCAATTTGATTCAGCCATCAATCTAGATAAACCTTTCCCTTTTACCATCTTAGTAGGCTTCATTTCAAGGTCAAACTCTAGAATTTTGGAAATCCATTTAATCCTCTTTCCATCTATGTCAGGCTGGATAAGTATTTTCTTCACTAAGGTTGATGGGACATAGAAAATAATTTTGGAATGCAGAATATGTACTCTGAAGGATTTAAGGGCTTTAACCAAAGAATAAGCCTTATTCTCCATGATGTCATACCTCATCTCTGCATCCCTCAATGCCCTATTGAAAAAGGAAATAGCCTGCTCCATCCCATCTATTTTTTTCTGAAGAAGGACAACAACCAATGTGTCATGTGAGGAAAAAGAGAATATCATAAATTCCTATGAATAATCAAGGCTGATGAGAATAGGTGCTTCATTCAATTCTTGTTTGATTTGGTCAAAAGAATTCAGAGCTTCAGCAATCCATTTCACCTCATTTCCCTTTCTAAGCATAGATGTGATGTACTTAACCGATTCAACAAAGTTAGAGATGAATCTTCTCAAAAATATTATTTTACCCAAGAAAGACTGGATCTCCTTCTTGGATATAGGAAGAGACCGAGTCTGGATGGCCTCTACTTGACTTGGATCAATCCTTACCCCTTCTGCTGATACAATGTGTCCCAAAAAAATTTCTTCTTTCATAGCAAACAAATACTTCTTAGGATTGAGAGAGAGAACAAAATTTATACACTTCAAGAACACCTTCTTCAAATGATGATAATGTTCCTTATCATATCTTGAGAACACTGTAATGTCATCCAAATAGATGACCACAAATATTTCCTTCTCCCCAATAAAGGAAATATCCATTGCTCACTAAAAGGTTGCTCCTGCATTCATTAGTCCAAATGGAATTTTAGCACACATGATGTGCCCCAAGGAGTAGTGAAAGTTTCCTTCTCTTTGCAAAATATGCTCCATATTTGGCAAGGGGTAATTATATTTCTTGGAACTTCTATTCAAATTTATGAAATCAACACAAAGTCTAATTTCACCATTATTCTTCCTCACAGGGACCAAGTTAGCCACCAACTCAGAGTACCTTAAACATATGATGATCTCAGCATCAAGCAACTTCTTAGCTTCCTTTTCCATAATAGGAAACAACATGGGATTTATATATCTAAGTTTCTACCTAAATGGCTTGGTATCCTCTTTCAAAGGGATCTTATGTTCAATTATTCTTGTGTCATAAGTTTGTAGATCTTCATATTTCCAAGAAAATACATAAATAGACTCCTTTAATAGCTTAACATACTTAACCCTTTGCTCTTTTGATAAACTGCTAGACAACTTTACATATTTTGTATTTTCCTCTGTACCTAAGTTGCATTCTGTCACATTAGCTTCTTCACTTGAACCTTTAACCTTCACAACAACATCATTTTTGTCAAATAATCTCTTGAAAGGAACTAATCCTTTTGGAATATGGTTACTAGGAAGTTGAACAATCTTATGGTCTGGAATTTTATTGAGAAAAATATCAGCATGAGGGCTTTTGGTATCATCATGATCAATATGAAGAGCAGAAAACTCTTCCACAGTTTCCAAAAATCTCTTAATCTCAAGATAATCCTCAAATACCTTCCAATGTTTAACAATGTTAGGTATAGAGGGTGTATACTTTACTTCCACATCATATTTGAGCTTGGGGAGAAAAGGAATTAAAAAATTACTTGTAGAAACAACCAAAAAATCTACCATAGTATTTTCTTCTCTTGGAACAAAAGAGATATTAAGAGTTGAGAAGAAATTATCAATAAGATTCCAAACTTTATTTATATAAGTCCTTAACCTAGGGTGTTTATCTTGATACATCTTTTTAACTTGATGTACAATTAGTTCAGCATCTCCAAACATTGCTAACTATTCAATATTCATATCTTTAACATCCCTCAAACCCAAAACAAAAACCTCATACTCTGCTACATTATTTGTAGTTTCAAATTCTAGTTTATAAGACAAAGATATGATTTCTTGAGTTGGGGAAATAAATACCACTCTAGTACCAACACTTTCTTTATAAGAGGCTCCATCAAAAACCATCTTCCACACTGGGGTATTTTGAGGAGGTATCTCACAAGTTTTAATAGGTTGTTTTCTAATTTCAATAGGTGATTGAGGAGAATCGATGAGCTGTAAAATAATAGACCCTAAATTAGTATCAACTGCAAAAATGGGATGGTTTGTAGGAATAGCTTCATCATTGATGATGTAACCTATTTGTGCTTCCCTATAAATCCTTATGTGCTCTCCTCCAAATACAGGAATAGTGGCATATGAAAGGTCCATTTGAAAAGTTACCCCTAGTCTCTTGATCCAAGATATTGACAATAACATCCCAAACTTAGGGGCGACATCATCTACCACAATATCCATGACCACATTCTTCATGGATAATTGAAACAAGGTAGCAACCAGGTCTTTGATCATTCCAAGGCACTTCAATTTTCTCAAGTCAAATGAGTATAGATCATGATACGTTTTTGTAATTTCCAGACCTATCTCATCCATGACGGTTTTAGGCATAAGGTTATGATATGCACCTGAGTCCATCAAGCATTTTTGCAAAAACTTATCATGAATATTTAATGATGTGTAGAATGGAGGAGAAGATTCATTGCTATCTTCTACCACCGGTCCCAATCTGACTTCTAGTTTTTCCTCTTAAAGGTTCCCTGCGTCTGTGGACTTGGAGGAAGACTCGGGTTGCAGCATTTTGGAAATCTATATTTTGAATTTTTTATTTTTAATAAGATTTAAAAATGGTTCTGGGATTTTTTTTTTTGAATTTCATTTTCAAAGCTAAAGCAAGAGGGGGATTTCAGAATCTCCTTGATTTCTGGAACAAGGGTCTTAATCACTGTTTGAGAGTTTTGTTCCTCTTTATCTTGCTACAAACCATATCCTTAGCAAAATTTTCTGTTTTCTTGGGATGATCTGATGTACTAGGCTTCCCCTCCTCCTTTTTTGACCTTAATTTGTATTTATTTGGATTTTCATTAGATTTTTCCCCTTTACTCAATTCATTCAATTGAATGTCCATAAAAGAATCCTCATATGTAGATTGAGTTAGATGAGGGGATGGAGAGGTATCACCCACACAATAAATTTCTGGATTTGTTTCTTCATCCTCTCATATTTCATCATCAACCATGTTATTTTGGAGAGGGGTTTGGAATTTTTGGTCATCCCTATTTCTTTGATCTCTTTGAAGGACCTCATGGGAATTGTTTGGTCTCCTGAAATTTCCTCTATTATTAGCATTTTGGGTGTTTCTATAATTTTTTTTTCCTTTAAGATTCATCTTTTCCATTTCAACAGAAAGTGATTTAACCAATTTTGTTAGTTCATCTACTTGAGTATTAACACCAGATGAATCAGAGGTTGAAGCTTCAACCCTATTTTTTCTCCTATCTCTATCATATTTTACCCTGAGCTTGTCAGCTGCCAATATATTATATTCTACCTCCAAGGATTCATCTTGAATATGAGCTAGAGAGGTAGATCTCCTTTCTCTCAACAAGAGGCAAAAATTAGGGTCAAAAGAAGTGGCATAGGTGATCCTGGAAGAAGTTTCAGTAGGCTTAATTTCTGTGGGGATTTTTTTGTATATTTTATTAAATCTCTTTGAAAAATATGAAACAGATTCCCCTTCTTTCCTCTTGAGTGAACCAAACTCTGTAATATAATATAAGAAATATTTCTTATCTCTCCAATACCTCATAAAGGAATCATCTAAATCTTCAATTCTAGCAATAGATCCAGGAGTTAAACCCCTAAACCATTTCCTAGCCTCACCATCAAGGCTTTGTACAAAAAATCTCATCCAAACATCTTCATTATTAATATTAAGATGGTCAACATAGCTATAAAATCCTGCAAGGTGTTCCTATGCATTTATGTCCTCTTCCCCTGTAAACTTGGGAATGTACTTAAGGTAGTCTCCAACTGGGAGAACATTCATAGGCTAAGGAAACATAAGAGGGGCATACCTAGCATCTACTATGGAATCCATCCTATTTCTAGGGGTTAGCACCTGCCATTGGATTATAAACCCTAGGATAACAAGGAGGAGATTGAGTCTTGACTGGTATAGTTGCAGTCTTTATTATGTGTAGCTTGGGATAAGGAGGAATATAGGATGGAGAGATTTCAATTTTCACAAGGAGAGGCCAAGTCTTGGAAGAAGATGGTGTATATTCCAAGGGAATTGAGGTTTCTTCCTCTTTTGTCATAGAAAATTTAAGAGAAGGAGGAGATGGAGAACCCAAGGTAGGAAAATATTCTAAGCTCTCAATTCTAAACCAACTTACAACATCAGGAGAGGCAAGAAATTCAAAACTTTCTTCTTTCAATTTGGGAGAAAAAGAAGAGTATTCTATTGGGAAATCTTCAAGATTCAAATTTATAGAAATTTCAACAAAGGATAAAAGAGGAGTACTAGATAGAGTTATTGGTGTTTTAAAAGTGGAATCAGGAAAATGACTAGTAGTACCTGGAACAACAGCTGAAAAGTCTTCTTGAGAATCTTTTCCCTTCTTGATAATCGTCTCTGGGTCAGCTTCAGGTGTAGACAGAGGTAGGTGTGGAGTAGACCTCGTGTGTCTGCCTTTAGGAGCCACAACTGAAACTGTGGACTCGCCAGGTGAAAACTGTAGCCTTCAATATAATGATTACTTATGCACCTTCAGAATCAGTATTTCTTTATCGTTCAATACCAGGGAAATGTTTTCAATCTATTCCTCGGCGACGACACCAAAATGTTAGCTCTCCAAGATTTCACCTTAGGTTGTATGTATGGTGAGCTTAGTAACATACAAATATGGTTTTAACGAGTAGAATTCTCTATGATGGATCAAACTATGTGACAATTAATACTTACACTCATTAGAAAATTAGGAATGTATTCTAGCATAATTGGATTCACATCAACTCAATAAGATACTAAATAGGTTTAAATGAATATGGAGAAGTGCTACAAAGTGTAAAATCATACATACATCAGGTACACATGAATATAAAGCTATAACAATGAAAAGGTACATTTGCAGACTTATATCTGTTGGACACAACGACTACACTGAGAGGGGGGGGGNGAACAGTGTAGGTATCTTTTTCCCAAAACTTCCATCTTACACAAAACTCATTAGTTAGAAATCACCATTTACTCATTACTTATTGTTGTCATTTATAACCACTTAAATGTCAACATATATTAGCAACATATAGCAGCAATATATCATCAACAAATGATCACCATAAGGAACATAAAGAACACAAGATGTATGTACAATTTTTTATTTATTACGGACTACAATCCTTGGGTTTATCAGCAACAACTGAATAGAGTATAACTCTACATGAGCACCATATTTATAATGTAATACTCATCTTACATCCTCAGCACCGACTGAGATGATGCAACAATCCTCAACATATATCAATCTGTCACAGGTACACGACCTGTCGATAGTGCAACACGGGTATGTACGCACCCTACCAGTAGTACAACCCGTGTATGTACACGACCAGTCTATAATATAGCATGCATATCCCTTCTGAGCAATTGGGTTTTTCATTTGATCATATACCCAGATTCTCTGCAACCTTCAATCACATTCTCTTTTGTCTCTCACTGTCCAACCTGAACCATAGCCAGTCACAACACATCCATTCTCTCCAACAACTTACTCATGCTCCTCAACCATACAATATGCATGCTACTCAATCATGTATAAGAAATCAATAAACTATGGCAATCATATTAGCAATGAATCATAAGAGTGTTTCTCACTCCATCAACCAACACAAACCACATCACAACAAACATACCAAGAATGACTTAAGCATTCACCACACAAAAAATAAGAGTATCCATCAAGACAACAATATAACCATAACAGAATCTTTGTGGTAGATATGAGCCCATTGAATGCATATATGGAACCTGCTTTAGTCTTTAAGAGCTGGGCATCATCTCACACACCAATCTCCATGACTTCATCCATTGTATGTGCCTATCTTCATACAGCCCGCGTATGTACGCGCCCTTGCCCACTACAACCCGTGTATACCTCAAAAACTAAGGTTTCTGAACTTTCGAGACTTTTGTCATCATGATCTCAGACTTGCCGAAACTTTGATGTGTCCATGAGATCCTCCATACACTCTCTCTCAGAATATATCTTCAATACATGCTCAAGAGATGCACACAAGAGATGTGTTTCACAAGATACCCTTGCCTCTTATTTATACTCTCCAAGTAGCTTCCTTAGAAGCATCTTCTAGGTCACTTAACCCACTTCTAGGTCACTTAACCCATTTATAGGTTACTTAACCTTTTTCTAGGTCACTTAACCTATTTCTAGGTTAACCACTTTTCATAAATAGAAATTTCTCCATTTAAATATTCCTCCTTGACTTTGTCACTTTTCTTTACCATTTAAATAGTAATTTCTTCTTTTCAATCTATTTGACATCTTTGACCTTTTGGGGCTTAAAGCCTACATATGAGGGTCCTTCATCTTTGTAGGGCCATAACTCTCAAATCATGAGGATTTATGTGACATTCCACATACCACCGAAAATGGCATGAAAAGCACTATCCACCTAGGATAGTTTCACTAACAATTTTACTAACCTTCATCTCATTATTCCACAATTAAGCATGGGTTTTCCAACCACACTTCAAGGATAACTCAACCATAAAGAGTCTTCCCGTGAGGGATTTCACCATAAGGGGATCAATTTGGAGTTCATACATTTGTGCATCTTATCAACCATGATAAGACAATAACCACATCGATCCATCTTCATCTATGCATCATGTATCAATGACAACTCATTGATCCATATTTATCTATACATCATATCAATGACAACTCATTGACCCATCTTCATCTATGCATGACATCATATGACGATGATTCCACTTGACATCTATCCATTCTCACCAAGGACAATACATATTAAATCAATCATCAATCAATCAATCCTTTGGCATCAATCAATCACTTGACATCAATCAATCAAACCTTTGGCATCAATGACAACATGATCAAACAATATCATTAATGCAAGGAAATATAGGCTTCTCTCAATCATTAAATGAAACAAGAACCATGTGAATCAGTCACCAATGGCACAAATA
The DNA here is from genome assembly GCA_000966675.3 of Picea glauca. Taxonomy (NCBI): domain Eukaryota; kingdom Viridiplantae; phylum Streptophyta; class Pinopsida; order Pinales; family Pinaceae; genus Picea; species Picea glauca. Next base: position 235,842 of record JZKD02S1674696.1, read on the forward strand.
CACAAAAAGTAGATATGAATAAGGAAAATCTTATTTCATTCATTGAATAATCAAGAATCCAAAAAATACAGTCTTCAAGCTACATAAGCCTTCTTGAGTCTTCAAGATTGAATCCCTTAGAATTATCTCATTCTAATCCCTCTCCAAGAGCTCCCTCCTTCATTAAATAGAAAATAGCATCAAAATATCCTTAGGATGTCGAATCCCATCTCTTTCATCGGATTCTAGGGCTTGGAGATAGGTGGCAACAGTCAAAGAGACAAAAATCCAACAAACTGCTAATTTTCAGAAAATTGTTGGAAGTCATTAACAAATTGTTTCCAACTCACTGCATGAGGTCTTTAATGGAGATAGAACTTAGGTGCAGGTGTCCCTTGATGTCTAATTAATCCATGAGAAGTCATTCGAACCCTCCTTGAAAGGTGGAAACCTCCCAACAAAGCAAATATCCAACAACTATGCAAAACAGAGAGTTTGCAACACATTCCTCAAGGCACTGGTGTTTTAATAGTTTCTCTCAAACACCAGACTAGGTCAGGGTGAAATTTGGTCAGCAAGTCAACACGGATATCATATTCCTCCACAAAAACTTTCAGAGAAACCCACATCACGGTTTTTTATTTATGATCAAATTTGTAAAAGAAGCTGCTACAGGAAATTTCACAGTGAATTTCGTAGTGCCTATATCAGTTGGTAGCATTTGTGCTAGTTCACAACACCAAAGGAAAATCAAGTGGCCACACTCCTTTCCTGACCTCCAAACAAGACACAAAAGCTCATGGACTACCTGATGGCTATGAAGTTGATGTTGGTAATTTTGAATTTGCACGAGGATGTCTGAACCTATCCAACCTACAACCCTCTTCCTTTTGATGTTCATCAACTCATCTTGCCAAACATCTAATTGTTTAGTTACTTCAACCTTAATATGTTCAGTTTCTTTCTTTAGTGTCAGGTTTTCTTCTTATACCTCTTTGAGTTATCTATCTGCATTTTTAAGGAGCTGGGCCATGTTAGTTTTAGGCCCCTGAATTGACTTTGGGAGTGGCTTGGAAGGTGAAAGCTCTTTCAGATGTACAATAGCCTCCACAACTTCCTCTTCTAAAGAAACATATTTCTTAACTCATGACCTTTACATGACCAAAAATCATGACATGAAACCTTGTTAGGATAGCTCACTTTGGGACTTTGGTGATAAAAGTGAAATGGAACATTTGAGGAGCTAACAGGTGTCTTGAGGTTAAAAAGAAGGGGAAAAATGGAAGGATTGAAGATTGTTTTAGCAAGGTAAGAAATCACATTTACATTAAGAATGTGATTTTATTCTTGTGAGTGAGCATTTGTTGTATCTCACCTCAATGCAATTTTCTTCTAAACTGGAATAGAAAATTACTAATTTTTTTTCTTGGAAAAAAAATACATGAAGGGTTGTTTCAAGATATGAACACTATCTTGAAACGAACAACTTTTTGAGAGAATATCTCAATCACTCATTAACTTAGGAGCTAATATCTAACAACTTTCTAAAACTTAAAAGCAAAGTAATCTAAAATGTCTACATTATAATGACTAATACATTAACAAACCACAACCTTCTTATATAATCATAAATATCACACAATATTTCATAAATTGGAGTTTCAGATTTTTTCACATATATTATCCATTTAATTTTGATGGAAATTCCAAGAAAAATTGTTGGATCTGCATATTTGAGAATATTTGAGAAGTGAAGTTTGTATAATCCTAATACCCAAAAGATTTTTCAAAAGCTTAAATCCATTTAAGCATTAAGAAATGCAATTTAAACAACATCAACCTACCCTCAAATATAACCAAGCAACCATTTTTTCCCAAAACATTACTTTTAATATATTGTATTTTCATTATATTTTAATATATTTTCATTATGTTAAAACCCTCTCATGCGTTTTATTTCCCTCTTGTTTATCATTCCCAATGCATCTAACATTGTCGGCTCTGAAAATTGAAATTATATGGATATCCTTCACATTGTAAACTTATTGAATATAAATATTTCAAAACTACATCTCATTAATTCATCGTTTCGCACCAAGAAGATATCTCCCTGGCCATTGAAAAGACTAAACATACTTACATTCCTAAAACCCGAAAGTCGAATCATATTTGCGTTCAGTTTTCTTATCATCAGATTAAGATGGATTGTGGAAACAGAGATGTCGCCAACAGTTGCAATATCAATCCAGAGCACAGAAATTATTCGAATGGCAAGCAAGAGAGAGGTGTACTTATCAATATTTTGAGACAATTAGAAGCCGAGCATCTCCATTCCTTACTCACAAAACCCAGCAGTTACTACAATAACGGAACAACGCCATGGAACTGAAATTGGAGATACTGAACAGCATTTGGTCTCCAGTGTCACTGCCCGATTAGTTAGTACATTGTATCCATTTACACTGCAGGACTGTATCTACGACCGTTGGGAATTCGAGAATTTATCAGAAAATGTTGAAATTCGTGAACTATACGATGGGAGATGGCTTGAAGAGAACGTATTGCATGTGAGATATTTGAATGATATAACGACAGAAGAAATTGGTGAAGACAATAGGATAACTGCATTGGCGGAGAATACTATTCTGCTTCGCCGTATATGGGATTTCGGCCACCAATTAGATCCGCATCCCTTGAGTCTTCAAATTATATGGAGTTCGAAATTCAATTGGCGACAGATTATACAACACCTCGAGGATAATATGTATATTTTCGATTTCAAACATGAAACTATTAGTCTCAACATGAACCTGATAGACGACGTAAATACTTTAGTTAAAGCAACACTGGCAATGAAATGTTTGTCAACAGTTATCGTTTCTCATGACGATGGAGATGAATTGTTGTGTGTGATTTGTCATGAATTGCTTTCCACTGGGGGGTCTGTAAAACAATTGCCCTGCAACCATCGTTATCATTCGCGCGGCATATACTCCTGGTTTAGTCGCCAAATCTCATGTCCAATGTGCAGAGACGAGACCGTAAGTGATTCCACATGACATTTTCATCCTTTATAACCACTGCTAGGTCAGGGAAGAAAGTATTTATTCAGTCCCACACTACATGTTAATGGTATTTGGGAGACATGACCTTTTTTCTCCATCCATGTTAATGGGATTTTGTACTCCTGGCTTTTCTTTTTGTCCATCCATGTTTTATGTTAGTTTATTTTTATGTTGTTATATGTGTACATATTAGTTTATGTTTTGCATTTTTGTAATTTTTTTTCTTTTCTTTTTGTCCATCCATGTTTTATGTTAGTTTATTTTTATGTTGTTATATGTGTACATATTAGTTTATGTTTTGCATTTTTGTAATTTTTTTTTTTTTTTAGACAATCTGAGTAGGTTTTTTTTTTCAAATCTAAAGAGGTAGGGTATGCATACCTTTGTAAATAGCTAGACAAAATTTGGTCTTTGGCTTGTTCTTGACTTTAAAATTAGATTATTATTGTTGTATAATTCAGTTGTCCTATGATGGGTGGAGTGTCCACTCTAACCTTGGAAAAAATTGTGAAAACATACATATCTAGATTATTATTATTATATAATTTTTTTTTTTACATTTTCATATTTATACTAAATGATAGAAATATTAATTATATAAAAAAAAGTTGTTTGGTGATAAATTTCTAATTCATAGAGCTAAATTATCTTATCACTATTTTAAATACTATTTCCATTAGAAAGTAATGGGTTGATGATGGACTTTGTATGGATAAGTTGCACTCTCAAGAGGTTGACATATTGAATAGACTTCTAGAGGTCCATGTTCTCTTTGGCCACTTCATCTACTAGGGTTAGGGTTTTGGATCTTTAGGGCTTTTAATTGTTAGGCTTTAGTAGTTTATGTTAAAAGCTTATTTTAGTCTCTTGTAATGTTTATATTGTGAATGAACTTAGCTAACAAATCTCTCTTCAGAGATCATCTCCCACCATTCTAACTAGTTTGTATCCATGTGCATTTCATGGTTTTTTCCTATTTCATTTATTAATAGAATTGAGTGTGTGTGTTTCCATTCATATTAGTGCCTTTCATTTTATTCTACATACAATCCAATCAAAGAAATATTTCTTTGTTGTTTCTCAATGCATGTCATCGATGAACTTAGGATATAAAGAGTTGGGTATTGAACTAATTTCTCTTAGGGAAGAATTATTTTTTTACAGAAGAGACCTCCCATGGTATATGAAAAGAGAGATGAAGGAGCAGGAGATACTATCACTTTATTCCTTGAGGAAACCCTCATGTGACCAAGGAATGAGATGATGGATAATTTTTCCTAGATCCTTCCATGGTTGTTGACGGTGGTTGAGACACCTTCAACAAGCAACCATTTTGAAGGTGCAACACCCTTCAAGGTACAAGTTAACTTTCACATTCCTTTTTTTTGAAGGAAATATACGTTGTTGCTTTAGAAAATGGTCACATATGTTCTAGAGTTATTACTCTACTCAAAAAAAAAATAGACATTGAAAATATCACCTTTTCTCTCTTTAGGGCCCTTCCCATTGTCAAAGATTGGTCAAAACTTTATTGGGAGAGACATGAAGAAGATGAGTCCACAACATTTAATATAGAACCCACTTGGGTGGATTTTGTTGATGCCCTTGAGGAGAACTTCTACCTTAATGGGAATGATGATGACTAGTACATAAGATGTGAAACTCTGCATCAAAAGACTAGATGGTGCTAGAGTACACCAATATCTTCCATACGTTATGATAAGAGATGGGTATTATAAACTCCAAGTTGCACCTACTTTTAAAGAACCATAGTAGCCTAAATAGGTGCATCCAAATGGAGATGGAATTCTTGGACATGTCCTTAGTAGGATCCATTTATCCATACGATGTCAAAATCAAGTAGAAATTAAGTAGAGTAATAAGTAGGAGTTTGGGTCTACCAATCCTCTACAATAGAATCATGGTAAAAGTGCCTAACTTATAGAACAAATGATAGAGAAAGTACAACTGACATCAAGAAAATTAGTCCAATCCATGAAAATAAGGGTAATAAAAATTTGAAGAAGTGTTAGGTTTTGAAAAATGTATAAATATCTTCCTTTTTCCCACATTTCATGATATCATCTTGATTGACTTTTCGATTATTTAGGAGCAAATAGAATAGAAACTGAATAATATACTCTTTAGCGTTATTGTTGAAGTTAGATTACATAGATCCTAAATATGATTGGAATTGTCTGGTTTTATTACAGGATTGGTTAAATATTGTCAAACCCAAGATAGCAAAGGACATCTTGAAGATGCATAAGCTATTGGAGGTTGAAGACTTTATGGTGCAAGGAAGTTTTGAAGATGATCGAGTTTCTTATATTGTAATAGTAAATCAATCTTGAGGATCTCTCGATCCTCAGGATAGCTTAATTTACCCATATTATTGTAATATATAAGGGGTGAATAGATCTTGAAAAGAGGTAGAAGAATTGCACCCAAGAACTCAGAACTTAGAATTGCTATGCGTTAGCAGTTTTTGTAAAATGTTGTACCAGCTATGAAATCAATAGAAGCTTCAAGAAGTTTTACCATTTCTATATACTGAATTTCAAATAGCAGTGCTTCTAAGGACCAAGGGCCCAGTCTGAAGGAGCTATTGTTCGACCTGTAATTGTATCAGTTCAATTTCTATTTTGTAAGTGTGTTGATGATTTCATGTCAATTTCAAGAGATAGATATTCCCTGAAGCATTAGGTGATTGTTGTTCCAATTCCTATTATTGAGATTTGATGTGTGACAATTCCTCATAAGTTCATGTTTGTTGTTCCCTTCACTTAGTTTACATTTGTTGTTCCTTTTACTTAATTTACATTTGTTGTTCCTTTTACTTACTTTACATTTACTGTTCCTTTCCGTTAGAATATAGTTGTTGTTACTTTCAATAGAAATACGATTGTTTCCTCTTTTCGACTAGATTATAGTCTCTGTTTCGTTCCATAGATAGAGTAATTCTCCTTTTTCTTTCCAGCAATTTGATTCATAATAATAGTCATTTTTGCAAGTCTTTATCTAGATTCAATTACTTCTCTTAAAATGAATTCAATAGATTAATTAGTTCCTTTCCATTGCACAGCTTTAGATTTCAATTCCTAGAATCTTTAATGAATGTTTGAGGAACTTGATAGTTGATAAACTCGTAATTTCTTTCACTACACGATTTTAGCCTCTACGATCTATCTTCATAGACCTTGCCGATATTCTTTGAGATAAAAGACGAATCCTCGGGTTGATAAATTAATGTTAAACTAAGGTTGTTTTTAGGCATCTTTAGAGCCCAATATTTTGGCGCCATTGTCGGGGAAGAATGTCAAAGGTAGCATAGATTGTGCTTTTGGAGGACGAGGTATTGAAGACGGAATGTAAGAACCTATGCAGACAATAAGTAATATGCTTATACCAATGCCTACCTCCAGCTGACGCATTAAGAGGTTGCATTAGGAGGTTGTATAGGTGTTTTTTTTTTCTTTCTTGATTTTCCTTTTTTGTGTGAAGTGTGTATGACTAAGAAGAAATATCTTGAAAAAACAAAACCCCCACCAAAGATTACCAAAGCCTAGGGCTTGGTGCTCCATGGAAGAAGCACTTTCATAGACGACATCATCTGAAAATAAGAATCTCAATCTTTGGATGGACCTAGGAAAGGATCTACCTGAATCCCTCAAGTAGTAGTTTCACCAACTGCAGCCCATGCCGAGATTCATAGAAAAACTGAAGGGACTGCGAAAAGCTTTCAGAGCATGGATATTCCACCCCTCAACCATTTAGAAGAGGGAAACTCTTGTAATCTGGAGGAAGGAGAAGGAGAAACTAGTGGGATTGCTAAGACAGACCCACCACCTGATCCCGAATCTCCTGTGAAGGAAGAAGGCATACCCGAAATCCCAGATAGAGGGAGTGCAATCAAATCCCCTAGAGGATCAGATAACCAATCAATTCAAATAAAATATCTGGATCAAGAAATCCCTGAAGATTTCTGGCATATTTTTGATCAAATGGCACAACCAAATCCACAACGTCCCCAGACTTCCACTTTGGAATATTAGATAGTTGATCCAATCGCCAATGCCCCCATGAAGACAATTCCCCTACAAAACCTGCCAACCTTTCATGGATTAATCTTAGAAGACCTGGATGCATTCTTATTTGAATTTGATGTCCTATGTAGAGGGTATGATTACACCTCTGAACCCCAAAAATTAAAATTGTTCCCATCCACTTTCAAAGGAGCATCTCTACGCTGGTTCATGGGATTAGGGGGAGGAACTATAAACTCATGGGATGAGATAAAACAAGCCTTATTGACAAAATATTAGAATTATTGTAGAACCAGAGACTTAAAAGATGAAATATTTCAAATGACTGCAAAATAAAATGAATCATTAGAATAATATGTCGAGAGATTTCAATATAATTTACAAAGATCACCCTATGGAACGTTACCAAGTGAAGTACTTAAGGAAACTCTGATTAAAGGTATGAAAGACAAATGGGTAGAAACATTGAATTTAATGGGGAAGGGTGACATTTATCAAGAAACTTATGTCGACATCGTCCTATTGTGCATCAGGTGCTCAAGAGGAAGTTCACGGACCAGATTAGGGATGTGTACCCCCAGAAATATCAATATTACCAGTGGGGGTGTTACACGAGCTGAAGTTGGTAATCTCTTAGAAAACATCAAAATTGATATTCTGAGCACTCTAACTACACAATTGGATGTGTTGTAGGCCAAACAGAAAAAAACAGAAGCAGATCAAACGTTGGCCATATTTTTCCACAGGTGCAGAAGAAAACATGGTCCAAGGGATTGTCGTTTGGACGTGGTCCAGGTTTGCATTATCTGTGCCAAGGATCATGAAATAGAACAATTCCCATTACTTTCTGGACTGGAATATATCTTTAGAGAAGCAGAAGAAGAAATAGAGCCATTATATCTGATGGCTCATAGTCATAAATGATAGAATTGACCTCCAAATACACTGTAGGACCCTTCCTCTTTCTTCTCTGGATAATATAATCAATAGAAATATCCTGGTAGCACATGGAAGGTTCAACCATTTACTAATCAGAACTGGCAGCCCCAACAATACCCACCTGCAAATCCTACTTGGCAAAACCAGCCTGCTGCAAATCCTGCCTGGCAGAATCAACCAACTGCAATTTCCACTTGGCCTAACTCACAATATCCCACCTCATCCTGGAAAAACGCAAATAACAACATCTACCCTTCACAGTGGCCCAACATGACTACCCAAAACCCAAATTGGAATCATAATTGGTAGTGCCCCGTGGGGATAAACAACCAACCCATGGGGATGGCCCCTCAAACTCAGCCTAGGTTACAAGCACCACTCCAATTGCCTCAAAACCCGTAATCCCAGTTGAGCCCTCAACTACCAGCCCAACCTCACCCAAATTCAAATAACATACCGACTCATCTCGTCTAGATTATGGAGAATGGAGAAGGAGAGACCAGCTCGGTAGGGTGCATGAACTACGGTTGAGATCGGGACGAATAATCTCTCCTAAAGAATATAACGTTTTTCAAGAGCAGGAGAGTGAAAAAAAACCAGTAATAACACCTTTGGTTGTGGTAATAACAGAAGAAATCGAGTAGGGGGAAACACATTCGAATCACAAGATCCTGATAAGGATGCAACGCCATCCCCTCCATTCCCTGAAATATTGATGATAGAAAAACTGACCGTATATCCCAACTTCAGCATTGTAGATGAACTCAAGAATTTATATAACAAGATTCCACTCCTACAATCTCTTCAGGGCATCCCAATCTATGCAAAAATGATTAAGGAGCTATGTGGGAGAAAGCCCGTCAGAAAAATTAAAAATCCATCATCAATAGCCCACATGGTAGGAGCCTTGTCTGATCTAATTTTAGGTAGACAAGAATCGATTAAATATGCAGATCTGAGGAATCCCATAGTGGCAATTCAGATCTAGGGTTGTTCTTTTTCCAATACACTAGTTGATTTGGGAACAACCATCAAACCTGCAATACCCTAGGTTTTAACTCCTTCGAACCCACCGCAATAATGTTGCAGTTGCCAGATCGATCGTTAGTTTGACCAGTTGGCACATTACATGAAATAGCCATCTTCGTCGACTCTTGGGAATATCCGGTGGACTTCCTCATCATCAACCCAAGAAGTGGACTTGAAGGGCATCCATTGATACTAGGCAAGCCATGGCTTGCAATAGCATATGCATATATAGGATGTCAAACAGATAATATGACAATCACTAGAGGGGGTATCACAAAGAACCTCATTTTATATCCTCCTGCTAAACCAAGTCCAACTTTCGTATATCCACAATTTCCACCACCACGATACCCAGAGAAGGATTTATGAGCCCCTCTTACATAGGAAGAATCCCTCAAACTTAAAAACTAGCTAGATGATGACGTAATCAGTGGTTTATCAATAATCCAACCACCATGAGCAACCCAGCCCACTAGATGCTCCAAGTTGTTCTAGACTATGAAGCACAGGGAGACCTATTGGAATATTTAATGGAACAACGAATTCCAACTACAACCGTTCATAACAGCAAACCCATAAAGATTGCACCAGGGAGGTCTCTAAACATCAATACCAATTTAGATGAACAACAACAACAAAACCTAATTCAATTCCTCTCCAAATACCAACAAGCTTTTGCATGGGAATATTCTGATATGAAAGGTATTGATCTGCAACTTTGCACACACCACATTTATGTTGAAAACGATACCCAGCCTATCCGATAGCCACAAAGAATATTGAATCCTCACCTTAGGGATATCATTAAAGAAGAATTTCAAAATATTTTGGACGTAAATTTTATATATCCCATCTCAGATAGTCGGTGGGTTTCCCCATTAGTGATCGTCCCAAAGAAAAATGGGAAATGGCGCATCTATGTTGACTATAGGGAACTTAACAAAGCCACTAAAAAATACCACTTCCCTTTGCCTTTCATTAACCAGATCCTGGATACTTTGGCAAGAAATATATTATTTTCTTTCCTAGATGGTTTTAGTGGGTACAATCAGATTCAGATTGCCCCAGAAGATCAAGATAAAACTACATTCACATGCCCCTGGGGCACTTTTGCATACAGAGTATTACCCTTTGGACTTTGTAACATTCCAACCACTTTTCAAAGGGCCATTCTGAGCATATTTAGTGATCTAATCAGTGAAGGACTTGAAGTATATATGGATGATTTGACTCCTTATGGAAACGACCTCGATCAAGCACTGAATAACCAAGAGAAAATACTAGAGTAGTGCGACTAGGTTATGTTTAAGCCACGAAAAGTTTCACATGATGATGACAGAAGGTGTGGTACTAGGGAATTATATCTCTGCAGATGGAATTAGGGTAGATCCAACAAAAATAGAGGTAATCCTTAATCTATCTACACCACACACACAAACTGAGGTACGTAGTTTCCTTGGTGCTTCAGGATACTATCGTAGATTTGTGGAAAAATTTACAAGAATCGCTACACCTTTACATGCTTTGACTAGTAATGTATAATTTCAGTGGTCTGACAAGTGTGATGTGGCATTTGCAAGACTCAAGAAGTTGATCTCGATAGCACTGGTGTTGAGGGGGCCAAATTGGAAAACACCATTTCACATCTCCACCGATGCATTATATATTTCCATAGGCCCTGTCCTCAAACATGAGGAGGATGAGAAACCCTACACCATTTATTTTATTAGAAATAATCGTAATCTAGATGAACTTAATTATACAGTAACAGAGAAATATTTTTTAGTTGTTATACGCGCTATCAATAAATTTCGTCATTATATAACAGGCTATCTGGTCATTCAGTATACTGATCATTCTGTTATTAGATATATGGCTAATAAACCAATTAATAATGGAAGAGTCACTCGATGGTTGTTACCATTGTAGGAATTTGATATCACCATCAAAGATCAACTTGGGAGAGAAAACCTTGTCGCAGACTTTCTATCCCGCATACCCAAAATAAACGACTCCTTAACAATAGAAGATCGATTTCCAGATGAGCATATGTTTGTCATTACTACAAAGCCACCTTGGTATGCTGACATGGAAAATTACTTGGCAGCGGGAAGATTACTGGCACATATTTCATCAAAGGAAAGAAAAATGATCATCCAGCGTAGCGCATGATTCATCTAGATCGGCATATATCTCTTCCATATAGGACCTGATCTCCAGATCTGTAGATGCATATAGGATGACAAAATCTACGACATACTAAAGGCTGAACATGATGAGCCCTGTGGTGGGCATTTTGCAGATCGCGGGACTGGACACAAAATTATGTAGATGGGCTATTATTGGTCCTCAATATTCAGAGATGCGAAGAAATATGTCCAGACTTGCGATAGTTGTCAACGGATGGGAAAACTAGGTCAGGCTGATGAAATGCCTTTGAAATCATGAGTAGTTGTGAAACCATTTGAGAGATGGGCACTAGACTTCGTTGGCCCCTTCAATCCAAAGTCAAATCAGAAGGCCTATATTCTAGTCGAAACAGACTATATGACTAAATGGGTAGAGGCAGAAGCCTTACGAAATGTAATAGAAGAAGTAGTCATCAAATTTCTTTTCATATGCTATGGACTACCAAGAGAGGTAATTACTAATGGGGGGTCACAATTTACAACTCATAGAATCACCACCACCCTGGATAATTATCATATTAAATATAGAATTACTTCTTCGTACCATCCACAAGTGAATGGGAAAGTGGAAAGCACCAATAAAGTCTTGGAGGCAATCCTGACAAAGACTATCTCAACAAACAAACAGAATTGGGCTTCTGAGCTCCCAAATTCCTTGTGGGATTACTGTACAACATGGCATAGTACCACTGGCTACTCTCCTTATCGTTTAGTCTATGGAAAATAACCCATCTTCCCAATCGAGTTTGAAATCAAGACTCTAAGGATGGCCCAGGAAATCAGACTGGATCTTACAAAAGCACATAAACAATGCCTTTGGAAAATCAATGAATTGGATGAATCATGCATGTTTGTTGTAGAGTGCACAACTATTATTCATCAAAAGAGAACGACCTAGCACGACAAGCATATAAAAAAAAATCATTTAAAAAAGGTGACTAGGTGCTCCTTCATGATTCCGGATTTCAGGATTTTCCTGGAAAATTATAGACACGATGGCTAGGACCATATGAAATCAATAAAGTCCATGATAATGGCATAGTCACATTAATCACCATCGATGGGTCAGGATCTCCATTTTGGGTCAATGGACACTGGTTATGACTCTATCATTAGTCGCCCTCGAAAGAATCTTTTTACCAAGAGGTAAGTAAGGACCCTACCGTTCAAATTTTGGCTAGATGGGAAGGTAATCTAGCCACCCCAACTCCATAAATGTTGAATTTTGTTAACACTGTACATACTGTATATAATTTTGTTTCTTGTAGATTTTATTTAGTTTTTTTTATTATTATTATTATTTTTACAGTCATTCGAGAAAGTCAAAAATAGGGAGGATAACTGTAATGAACTCAATTAGCACTCTTTTCTATTCCAAACTCCCACTTCATCTCATCACCCAAACCCTATCTTTCACAGAGAAATGAATGTGTCATGATTCAGAAGAAACAATTGGGAAACTATAATGAAATTCTTAACATTAACAAACCATCCATTACTTAATTTTGAAATAAACTAACTCATAAATGAGTCTAATTGATGAGGAATCAACCTTGAATTCAAGCAAAATACATTGCCAGGTTTCTAAAAATTACCTATTCAGATGGTTAAAAATGGAAAAATTGTTGTTCCTTTTGTGCGCCTGCTTTTCCTTTGAATGGAACAATTGTTGTTCCTTTTGCGCGCCTGCTGATTCCTTTGAATAGAACAATTGTTGTTCCTTTTTGCACCTATTGTTCCTTTGAACGGAACAATTGTTGTTCCTTTTGTGTGCCTGTTATTTCTTTGAACGAAACAATTTTTTCTCCTTTTGCATTCCTGTTGATCACTTTGAACGGAACAATTGTTGTTCCTTTGTCGCACCCGTTGTTCCTTTGAACAGAACAATTGCTATTCCTTTTGCACGCCTGTTGCTCCTTTGAATGGAACAATTGTTGTTCCTTTTGCGCACTTGTTGTTCCTTTGAATGAAACAATTGTTGTTCCTTTTGCAAGCCTGCTATTCCTTTGAATGAAACAATTGTTGTTCCTTTTGTGCACCTGCTGATCCCTTTGAACGGAACAATTGTTGTTCCTTTGTCGCACCCGTTGTTCCTTTGAACGGAACAATTGTTGTTCCTTTTGCACGCCTGTTGTTCCTTTGAATAGAACAATTGTTATTCCTTTTGTGTGCATGTTGTTCCTTTGATTGGAACAATTGTTGTTCCTTTTGTGTGCCTTTTGATTCCTTTGAACAGAACAATTGTTGTTCCTTTGTTGCACCCGTTGTTCCTTTTGCACACCTGTTGTTCATTTTGCCATTCCTTCCCTACATTGCTGATAAAACGCTAAACCTTTCCTTTGGGGTACAACTTTCACCAACATTATTTCTAACGATCTATCATCATTTTGTGGACTATATCCCATACCTTATCAAATTGTTTTTTGGATCACTCTCTTAGAAATATCTTAATCCTTTTTCATAACCTGTAACCACCATAATTCGTTTCTTTTCCCTTATACATACAAATACACTTAAATGATATCTCACCTTTATAATTAATAAGGAGTCTG
>JZKD02S1674696.1:249757-310186 GCA_000966675.3 Picea glauca
TATATATATATATATATATATTCAAAAAGAATAGGGGGTCTCATCATGAGCCAACCTACCACGATCATAGGATAATAATCTAAGTGATATTCCCACTATGGCTACCACACCAGGGAAATGGCCTTTGACATTTTCTAGTCAAAGGACAAGGGGTCTCATCATGAGCCGACTTGTTCACCTAAGTTACAATCTAGTGAGTGGCATTATCACCATCTAGCTACCAAACCAGGATAATTGTCTTTTTGTAAAAGATGATTCAAATAAGTATCAAGGATACAAGCTCATCTAAGGGTTAAAAGGAAACCCTGTCGAGGCTATGGATGCCTGCTGGCAACAGTGGCTCTGCCTGTGGTATGGAAGTTTACCTTAAATGCCAAGTTTTTGCATTTCTCTAGATTTCCTTCACTCAATAACGAGGCTATCATTTTAGTTGTATTCAATGAAACGGAAAAGTAACAATATCATGATATGTGGGATATTATTTAAATGAACAAATTCAATTTATTTGGCGTATGTATCCTTAAAGTATTCTTTTGAGTATAGGTCTATTTCAATTCCAAAAAAGAGGATTAACATTTAATGATTACCGTTAAAATATGTTGTTTGAAAATAAATCATTGATCTCGATTGGTGGCGGTCGTATAATCATTACTTCTCACCATCAATACCTACACTCATTACTTTCCCCTATGCTGATGGTCGAGGTCGACCTTTATATTAATGTGGGGAGTGGACGCTCGACACACTTCTGAATAAAGATAGTAATGATTGTAATACATACCCACATTTGTAAACATTTGTTGTTTTCTATTTTCGGTAATTTTTCCTCCAAGTTGGTCTAACCAAGTCTGCTACTAGGAACGATAGTCGTCAAAAATGGGTGGTAGAGGTATGCGTAGGGAGCCAACTTTACTAAATATTACAGAGCAAGCAAGAGACATCTTGCACCATCTGGGGTGGACAGAGTACTTCAACCATCTGCAAGGATATGACATGAATGACATGCTTGAATTCTTTCAGAATATGTAGGGAGAAAACTCTATGGTGCGAGGCATACAAATCTCAGTCACCCCGGAAATCTTAGCAGAGGTCACAGGCCTCCCTAACACGGGCATTCAGTGGACAGGAAGATACACATCACTGAAGGAAGTTGTGGAAACTTTCACAGACCCTGGGGAAGAATTGGATAAGAAGGAAAGGGACTCAATCCCAGTACCCTCAGAGAAGCATGGAAGGAACTTGTAGGGATAATTCAGTGGTACATCACTTGTAATGGACGATATGACAAAATTCAACCTCGCCACCTCAAATTGTTGGCAGCTTTAAAACAATGGTTAGTACTTAATCTACCTTTCTTTATGAATGCCATATTACATGAGGTTGCCTTAAGAACACAAAAATCCAAGGACCCTGTTACTGTTATCAGTCACCACAGATTAGTTAAACTGATAACAAATAAAGCACTAAGTAAAAATCAATTGACCTAGGATAACTTGATTGAGGCCAATAGACCTCCACAACTAGATCAGCCTGAATTATGCCACGAAGAACCACCATAGGAAATTAAAGATAGACAGGCAGAAGAGACTACTGCCCAAAGATAAATCCCGTCTCCTCAAACCAAAGATGAGGTAGACCCTACCCAAATCATAGAGGCCCAGACCTCACAAACACAGGCATTAACCAAAAAGAGGAAGAGAATAACAACTACCCCTACAACCATCATTCAGACAAGGAGAAGAAGCAAATGAATTTAGGAAACAACTGAAGCAATTCAGGGTACAACAAAACAACCTGAAGAACTTCATAATTCTACATAACAGTCTCCATACGTGAATGCTCAAGAAATTGGGCAAGTAGAATAGACCTCACAAAGGAATGAACAGGAAGACACCCAACCGACATTAGAGCATCTAACAAAATAATTTATGAAGAGATATGAGGTAGAAATATCCTAGGTTTTGGGAAGCTTGGGAACCTCAATTGACAAAGGCACAAATAATCCAGAAAAATTCCCAGAACAAGCCTCCTCTTCAAAACCAGTTGAAGATTTTCTTGATATTGAAATGTTTTTTCCTAAGGACAGAGCACAGGAAGAACCTCATTTTGAAACAAGAAGCTCTCTTGGATAAACAAAACATTTGGAAGGAAAAGAGGAACAACCATCTGTTGGCCAGAATGAAGAATACATTGAGACCTCTCATAAGCAAAAATCATACAAGAGCCATAAAAAAATTAGAATGTTAAAAAAAGAAAACAAATTGTTGAAGAAAAATGCTAAGAAGGTTGAAGTATTAAAGAAAAAGGTGGTTAAACTCAAGGAAATTATTAAGGAATTGAGGAAACAACTAGAACAGGAAGATAATGCCCATAGAAGAAAGAAGAACAAAAGGGATAGAGTGCAAGGAAGAAACCCTCTTCCTTAAGTAGTCAGTACAAATTCTGTAGGAATACAGACAGACTCTGAAGAAATAGTAGTGTAAGAAACAATAGCTCAGAATGAAGAAGCAATTCCTTTAGAAACATAAGAAAATATGACAGCTACAGAAGCAATTGATGTTGAGGTGCAGACAGACACCCCAATATTAGAGGAAATAACTCAACTCCTTGAGCAGAATGCTACCATCAGGAGATTGGAGGAAGAATTGATGCAGTCTCAACAAACTCTGGTTCAAAATATAAATGAATTACTGACTATGGTAGAGCACCAAGCACTCCAATCCCAGAAATAGAGTGTTATTATGGACAGACTAGAAGCAAAGCTTACACAGGTCCAGTAAGAATTAACTCAATCCAGGGAAGAGATGGGCGCTATGGAAGAATACCAAGCATCCCAATATCAAGCACAGGGTGTCACCATTGACAAACTAAAGGCAGAGCTGGGACAATCCCAATGAGAATTGGCTCAACACTAAGATGAGATGGTCACTAGGGCTGAATATCAAAATATTGTTAAAAAACTGAAGGACATGACAACAATAGAGAGTGAGACCTATTATGCACTCACCAGAGCCCGAGGGAAGATAAAAAAGGTGCAAACCCAATTATAAAAAGATTTGGAGAAAATCAAAGAAATCTGTGATGTCTACTCTAATGCTATTAATTATAGAGCCCCTGCCACCAATTACACTTTATTCTTGCTAGAACGATATCTGTTATTAAGAGTGAAGGCCACCAGATAAGGAAAAACTATTTCATTTTCCACTGTACCTGAGTTTATTTCATGTTTCAGAGAACAAGATGAAAAGGTACAATACTTTTTGTGTGAATTGTACTTTCATAATTTCATTCCAGAAGAAAAAAGGGAAGATAACACTGGCCCATTCATAGGTGACATACAGTTTCAGGCATTTCTGTCATTTACTCAGAACCAAGTTAGATGGGGTAAAGCTCATAAAACCTTCCTAAAGAGGGAAGCTGGGATAGATCTCTGGGTTAGGGGAGAACCTCCAAAGTCCTTTCCAGCCATTATGCAACATAAAACCTTTATGAAAAGAGGGGGGGTCGTAGACTCCTTAGCCCCTATCCATCTACAGGTTATATGTTCAAGTATCACTCATTTTAGGGAGCTTAAAAAGGAAGATCTTGCTGCTTCTAAACTGAGATGTGATGCATCCTCCAGTGAAGTAAAGAGTAGGGAACCCTTTGGGTACATGAATTTCTTTGTAGATACCTACAGAATAGAGAGGTATTCTAGATTTCTCCAAGAAGAAGGGCTTGCTCGGATTGGGTGTAGATATAATCCCCCTATTGTTTGGTTCCCTCCAGAAAGTTACCAAAAATATTATCAAATTAACAAGAAAAGGGAGGACGCTGCTTTTGGAGAACTCAAAAGAAGCAATGGGTTTAGAAGGCCTGGTGAACCAACCTTTCCACCTTTCCACCTTACAACATTACTTCTTTACATGTAAAATCTCATCTTGCATGAGGACATGCAAGAAGGTAAGCTGGGGGGTATGTTAGGTTATGAAAAAGGTATAAATATCTTCCTTTTTCCCACATTTCATGATATCATCTTGATTGACTTTTCGATTATTTAGGAGCAAATAGAATAGAAAATGAATAATATACTCTTTAGAATTATTGTTGAAGTTAGATTACATAGATCCTAAATATGATTGGAATTTTCTGGTTTTATTATAGTATTGGTTAAATATTGTCAAACCCAAGATATCAAAGAAAATCTTGAAGATGCGCAAGCTATTGGAGGTTGAAGACTTTATGGTGCAAGGCAATTTTGAAGATGATCAAGTTTCTTATATTGTAATAGTAAAGCAATCCTAAGGATCTCTTGATCGTCAGGATAACTTAATTTACCCAGATTATTGTAATATATAAGGGGTAAATAGATCTTGAAAAGAGGTAGAAGAATTGCACCCAAGAACTCATAACTTAGAATTGCTATGCGTTAGCAGTTTTTGTAAAATGTTGTACCAACTATGAAATCAATAGAAGCTTAGAGCAGTTTGACCATTTATATATACTAAATTTCAAATAGCAGTGCTTCTAAGGACCAAGGGCCCAGTATGAAGGAGCTATTGTTCGACCTGTAATTGTATCAGTTCAATTTATGTTTTGTGATTCGATTCTCTTTTACAGTAGTTAAATGAATGCATAAGTGTGTTGATGATTTCATGTCAATTGCAAGAGATAGAAGCATTAGATGATTGTTGTTCCAATTCCTATTACTGAGATTTGATGCGTGACAATTCCTCATAAGTTCACGTTTGTAGTTCCCTTCAATTAGTTTACATTTTTTGTTCCTTTTACTTAGTTTACATTTGTTGTTCCTTTTACTTAATTTACATTTGTTGTTCCTTTTACTTAGTTTACATTTATTATTCCTTTCTGTTAGAATATAGTTGTTGTTCCTTTCAATAGAAATACGATTGTTGCCTCTTTTCGACTAGACTAAAGTCTCTGTTTCTTTCCATAGATAGAGTAATTCACCTTTTTCCTTCCAGCAATTTGATTCATAATAATAGTAATTTTTGTAAGTTTTTATCTAGATTCAATTACTTCTCTTAAAATGAATTCAATAGATTAATTAGTTCATTTCCATTGCACAACTTTAGATTTCAATTCCTAGAATCTTTAATGAATGTTTGAGGAACTTGATTGTTGAAAAACTCAGAATTTCTTTCACTACACGATTTTGGCCTCTACGATCTATCTGCATAGACTTTGCTGATATTCTTCGAGATAAAAGATGAATCATCGGGTTGATAAATTAATGTTAAACTAAGGATGTTTTTAGACATATTTAGAGCCCAACAAGAACTACACTAGAAAGTTGTGTGAGTTACAAAATTTACCTTGACAAAACATTGATGATGTCGCTCTAAACAATCATTGTTGGTCTAGATAAAAGAAAAATAGTTGGATGTTGGATTAAACTACTATTCAGAGAAGGATAACAAAAAATAGATCATTGATGCAGCACCCAATGCTACCATTGCAACTTCAAAGATCCAACTAGAAGATTCAAATGAGCTTGAGGAAGGGGAGTATCTCTTCCATTAATAGATGTGGGTGAAGGGGAATCCAATGCATTTAATTATTGACATCGGTAGCTAAAAGAACCTAATATTGATTGACATCATTGAGATATTGAAGTTGCTGACAACACCACACCCCCAACCATAAACCATTGGTTGGTTGAGCCAAGGATGAGACAGTAGAGGAAATTTGAGGTATAAAATTGGCTTCCTAAAAATAATAATAAAATGATAGTTAAATAATAAAATAAGAGTTATGAATATTCAAAGGGAAAGAAAAAAAAACTATTTTTTTCAATCATATTTTCAATTTATCTTTGTATAGCTATAGTCAAATTTCAAGCATATGAAATAATTGGATGCATAATTAAATTACACACCCAATGAGTACCCACTTTTCATACTTTGATACTCACATAGTGAGATAAGATGGAAATACACGAAAAAAAAATGTTTCTTAGAAATAAACATGTTAGTTTTCTAGTTTATCTTTCACCGGGTTTATTAAAAGTGTGGTGAGTGGGTACTTGTTAGATGAGAAATATAATTCTACATCCAATGAGTGCTTACACTTGTAATTAAAAAAAAAAAAAGCTTTCCCTCCAAAAATATTTTCCCTTATGGTTGAGATCATCATCTTTAATCCTATTGGTTCTTTTAAAATTGATTTTGATAGTACATTTTTTGTAATGAGGCCCATTTTTTAACTCAAAATTCTCCTAATGCCTCGACATGAGCCAACAATGTTTTCTATCCTATGACATCAAGCCCTTCAAATATGAGGTATTGTGTGATGTTGCTCCACTTGAAGTTTGTGGGGTTCTTTTAGAACAACCCTATATGTGGAATGTCATGTTGTTTATGAGTCCAACCCTTGTATTGTCATTGTTTCTTTGGGAGGGAAACTCTACAAGGTATTAGAGGTATTTCTAACTATTACAGTTTCCTTAATCTTAGTAAATTAGTGTCGAATGGTAATATCCCATACCAAAAAATATTGTCTTGTTCATAATTTGGTTAGAAGGTGAACAAAATGTCACTTTCACCACAACCACCTCAACAAGGCACCTCTCTACATAACAAAAGTAGGTGGAGAATATTGTAGAGGAATATAGAGATATCTCGCTTCACTTGCAAGGGTGTCTCTGCACCACAAGGTCAAACATTTAATTAGCTTGATACATAATTATCCTTTACCTAATAGCCCAATATACCAACACTCTCTTATCGAGAACGAGGAAATAAAACATCAAATTCATGAGGTCATCCAAATGGGACACATTCGAACAAGATACTCACCTTATGGAAGCCTAATTGTTTGGTGTAGAATAAGGTTGGGACATGGTGCCTCTATACCTAATCCCATGGATTGATGATCTTCTTGATCAACCTAAGGGTGACAATTTATTTAGTAAGATTAATTTGAAGTGAGGTTACCACCTAATCTAAGTGGATAATGATGTCCACCCACTTGTTCTTTAGTAAGATTGATTTGAATTTAGGTTACCACCTAATCTAAGTGGATAATGGTGTCTACATTTTTTTGGGTCCCAAACTTCTGAGGTTGTTTTGAGGCCCTAAACAAAGTTTTTTGGCCATTCGGAGGGCAAGGGTTGCTATGGAATTATGTGCCCTACCAAAAGTTGTATTTCCATCCTAGTTATTTCTAATGAGCTATCATGTGTCGAAAATGGAGATCGTATGCAAAAGTTTCAACCTTGGGAATTTGATGTGTCAACTAGCAACCTCGTGGCCAAAAAATCCTTTTGGCACTTCATCTTCAAAGGTTAGGTTTTTAGATGTTTAGGGTTTTTTTCCATTTGTATTTATGATTATGATAAAATTCCATTTTCGACCTATTTTTAAGTAACTTGTTGTGAATGAGCATAGCTCACACATCTCTCTCTTAAAGGATAAGATACCACCATTCTAGCTAGTTTTTGTGCTTTGGATTTTACAGTCTTTTATATTCCTTTCATTAATAGAATCTAAGTTTAATTGTATTAATGTGTCTCTTGAAATATCCTTTTATGTTTCCTTCTTATATTTATTCCCTCATGTCATTCTAAACCTAGTTCGAAACATTGGTATCAGAGAAATTTGCAGCTTTTCTGTGCATGTCCCCGATGAAGTCAGACTATCGGGAGTTGGGTCTTGAACTAGTTGAGCTTAGGGTAGAACACTATTAGGATATTTAGACACTTAGGATT
The DNA here is from genome assembly GCA_000966675.3 of Picea glauca. Classification (NCBI taxonomy): domain Eukaryota; kingdom Viridiplantae; phylum Streptophyta; class Pinopsida; order Pinales; family Pinaceae; genus Picea; species Picea glauca. The sequence continues at coordinate 257,466 of JZKD02S1674696.1, forward strand.
TACTAAGATCTACTTGGCCGATTCTGTCGTTAGGTAAAAGTGTGGTTTCTATTTTGTTTATTTAGTATGCATTAGTATGCATTTGTAGTTAGGAAATCCGACAGTCACGATATGTTCCTGACATAGAGTGATCTAACGGTTCATACTCTCCTCGATCTTAATGACCATTGATTCGTGGATTAACACCCGATTGGTCCATGATATCTATTTAAAGAGCATGGAGGGTCATTTTCCAGTGATCGATTGTGAGAAACTCTCTTGTAAAATCTATCTGTAATATTTTTCTTTGCATTAATAAATTGCTCCAAGTGGTCGCATTGGTTGGGGCCGTGGATGTTTCCCTGTAGGGTTTTACCACGTGAAAACATCAGTGTGTTGATCTTTGATATGGTTTTGTGAGTGGTTACTAAATGTGTTCATCCTCTTTTGGAATACCTATGTTGTCGAACATAGTATCAAAGGCTGTTTGAAGACCCGTTCTTGTTGAAGATCGAGATCACGAAGCTGAGTTGCCTCATCTCCACTCTCTGTCATTTTCGTACATTTATAGTCTAAGAGGAATATTCCATTGCATCCAGAGCATGTGTTTCAGTCAGGAACATTTTTCGTTTCACTCGAAAAGGTTTCTGTTTTCCCAAGATACGTCCATTACAGTCAGATCCAGAGGTATAAAGCTTGAGCACACATTTTTTTTTTAAATTTTTGCAGAGTAGTATTTTGGTTTTATTTTAGTTTTGTTTTATTTATTTCTGGGTTTCTACTCTTTTATATCTGTGTATTCTCTTTTCCCTGTGCCCTATATGATCTCGTCAAATCATAAATAGATAGGAAAAGGTGCATCTTACGGGTAAGCTAACCGAGATCTAACCATTTTTGTCATCGAGAAGCGAAATGCTTTTCTTGTGTGAAAAGAGATTTTTTTTAGCTCGCTCTCCAAGGCCGTCTTCCACAACAACAACAACAACAACAACAACCCCAATTCTCCTTCTGAACATTACAATATGTTTTTCTAGATCATTTGGTTAAAAGTTGCCTTATTAAGTAAGAGGTCTTGAGTTCAAGTCTCTCTTTTGTTACCTTTTTTGAAAAAGTTCATGCTAAAATTGTAAAGTGTATTTCACTTCAAGTATAAAAGTGAATCACTATAAGTAGCTTTAATATTTTATTTTAGAGTTATTGATTTTCCATGCAACTTTTCTGTTATGAAGTAACTTCATTGTAAAAGTGATCCCCACTTCTCCTTATAAAAGTGGTTCACTTCATAAAGCAACTTACACAATCACGTGGTCATTTTGTTACCGATTGTGCCATTTTTAAAAAAGGGCATAACTCTAACATCGGAAGTCCGTTTTGAGTGTAGTTTTTTTTTAAACCACATAACTTTTCGAGCTGTTTCCATCCAGATCATCATTTTCAGTTTTTAAATCCACATTATCTGCATATTTAATATGGCTTCTACACGTACTATCTTTCTTACCAACAACAACTACTTCTAATGAAAATCTCATATGGAATATTTATTAAGAAGTAAAGGCTTGTACCGGATTACCTTAGGAAAGAAAAATAACCCACTGATGATGATAAAAAATCCAAGTGGGATAATAGGAATGACGAAGCACATGGACTAATCAGAATTTCCATCTCTCCTGATTTAAGGTACCACCTTCAAGATATTGATGACCCCAAAGAATCTTGGAACACGATTGAATCTATGTTTGGTAAACTCAATATTATTTGAGCACAAAAATTAGAAAATCAAATATAGACCTTGAGACCAAATGATTTTTCTTGCCTTGGAGACTATCTATCTAGGTTTAAAACACTCAGAATTTTATGTGAAGAATGTAAGATAAAGATGGAGGAAGAGCTTTGCATCTATCTTATTATTTCTAAGTTAGGTAGTGCATATTCTGTGTTTGTATCTACCCATTATGCCATGAGAGAGGATCTAGGGAAAGAATCTTATGAAACACCCACTCTTGAGTCCTTTTGTGCTTCTTTGATTCGAGAGGAAGATAAGCTTATACAATTTGCAGTGATCAACACTGTAGGTTCCTCCAACAAAGCCTTAGTTGTCGAGCAGAAAGATAAACCCAAGTATCCCAAGAAGCAACATCCTCACTACAACAAAAAACAACATAAGGGTCCTAAACCTGCTCAGACAACTTCAGCTCCTACTAGTGACAAATGAGCAAAATATAAAAGTAAGAATACTAATAGACATTGCAACTTTTGTGATAAATATGGTCATGATGAGTCCAAATGTTTCAAGAAGATGGCATCTTTAGAAGTAGTGATGAAGAAGCACAACATCAATATTGATTCTACTTCTTGTTCTCACGAACATGCACTTTTTTCTTTTGGTTTCTCCTTCAATTCAAATTCTACTACTTCTTCTTCTTCCGATGAGTGGCTTATTGATTCAGGAGCATCTTATCATATGGCTAAGGATAAAGCCATATTTTCTTCTCTAAATAAATGTAACACCAAGAAAATATTTGTTGGTGATGATAGATCTCTTAGTGTTGTAGGATCTGAATAGTTCAAGTAGATAATGGTAATTTCAATGATGTATTATGTGTTCCAAGTATTTCTTGTAAACTTCTATTAGTATATCAAATCACTCATTCAGGTGAAGGAAAAACCATCGAGTTTTCACCTCACCAAGTTGTAATCAAGGATCTAAAATATCCTAAGCATGTTCTTGCAACTGGAATTGCTGATGATATTACCAGGTTGTACAAGTTTGAAAAATTTGGGTCATCATCTTTTTCATCAATTTTTGTTGCTCATAGCAATGACTTGAGCAAACTTTGGCATGAGCAGTTTGGTCATCTAAACTATCGTTCATTGCAATAGCTATGTAATCAACAGATGGTGACTGGTCATCCTCTTGTTTCATGCAAATATGGTGTTTGTGCCAGTTGTGTTCTCGAAAAACATCATCGGGACAATTTTGACAAATGTGCCTCTTGGCACACCTCGGGTCCTTTGCAGCTTGTTCATAGTGATTTGTGTGGTCCACTTTCTTCTCCTTATTTTTTTGGGTGCAATTATTTCTTAACTTTCATTGATGAATTTTTGAAACATACTTGGGTTTACTTCTTAAAAATCAAGAGTGAAGTTTTTGACAAGTTTTTGGCGTACAAGGCCCTTGTAGAAAACAATCTGGACATCAAATTCAAAGGTTAAGAACATATAATGGAGGCGAATATGTGAACAATAATTTTACAATCTACTGCACTACATAGGGAATCCAAATGCAACACACTGTTCCATATACACCACAAAAAAATGGTGTTACTAAGAGAAAGAATCACACATTAAAAGAAATGGCTAATTGTATGATCCAATCTAAGGGATTAAGTCTAAATTATTGGGCATAATCCATCAACTATGCAAATTACATAGTAAATCGCACTCCCACAAAGGCTCTTAAAAATATAACACCAGAAGAATCTTGGATTAAAATTAAACCAGATGTAAGTCACTTCTGTGTATTTGGCAGTATAGCATGGGCTCACATCCCTAATGAGAAAAGGAAAGAATTGAATACTAAAAGTGAGAAGTGTATATTTTTTTGTTATTCTGAAGATGTTAAAGGTTACAGACTTCTTTAATCACATTGTAATGAAATTATTATTAGAATAGATGTTAAATTTGATGAAAATCTATTGTCCTGTGAGCCTAATTCGGTAACTGTGCCTTCTTCAGCTTGCGAGCCATCTTCGACATTTGTGCCTTCTTATGATCTGGTTTCTTCTTCAGATGATGACAGTGAGGATGAAAATCCACCTCTGTCTACTCACCCTCCTCCAGATGAGTCCTTTGAACCTGAACCAACACCAACTCCACTACTTCCTAGATGGGTCCGTTCAACACAAGAAGCAATTGGTGATCTTGTCGGTGATCCTTCAGATCAGCATTAGACATGTTCACAGTTCCAACGAGCCTTTTCTCTTTTGGCTCAAGTTTTAGAAACTCATGATCCAGAGACATTTGCAGAAGCTTCAGGTCATCCAAGTTGGGATAGAACAATGAATGAAGAGTGTTTTTCTTTAATGGAAAATGATACTTGGTATCTTGTACCTCTTCCAAAAGGAAGAAAACTTGTTAGATGCAAATGGGTCTATAGAACTAAGTATGCATCAGATGGAAGTGTTGAAAGACACAAGGCTTGGTTAGTTGTCAAAGGATTTTCCCAAGTTAAAGGAATTGACTATAATGAAACATTTTCCCCTGTAGAAAAAATGAATTCCATCCACCTTGTTATTTCCCCTGCTGCCTCACATAAATGGGAGGTCCATCAGATGGATGTTAAATCCGCCTTCTTGCATGGATATTTGCAAGAAGAAATCTACATGGAACAACCTCCTGGCTATGTCCAGAAAGACTCTAGCCTTGTTTGTTGCCTCAAGAAATCTCTTTATGGTATCAAGCAAGCTCCCTAAGCTTGGTATGCCAAAATGGATAGATTTCTTATTGCCACTGGATTCTCTAGATGCCATTTTGATCCTAATGTATATACCAAGAAAGTAGGAATCCATTTCATAATCCTTTTCCTTTAGGTTGATCACCTTATCCTTACTTTTAGTGACTTAAAACTTTTAAACCATGTGAAAAGAAACCTTAAGAAGAAATTTGAAATGACAGACTTAGGATTTTTGCATTATTTCCTTGGCCTCCAAGTTTTGCAAACCAATGAAGGAATTTTTATTTCCCAGTCAAGGTATGCTTGTGACCTTCTTCTTCACTTTCACATGGACGATTGTAAACCAACCCCTTCTCCCTTCCAGTCTAGAGTCAAGATTTCTGCCACCTATACTTCTCCTGACGTTGATGCCACCTTGTACCGTCAGTTAGTTGGTAGCCTCTTATACTTGACCCATACCCATCCTGATCTTTCCTTTGTTGTTGGTCTTGTTTCCCACTATATGAAAACACCCCATGAAATCCATTGGAAAGCAACTAAAATGATACTTCTCTATGTTCGTGGTACAATTCAGTTCAGGATACATTACAGTTCAGGGGGGACTCCTTTATTGGTTGGTTTCACTGATTCAGATTGGACCGGAGACCCTGATGGTTGGAGGTCTACTACAGCTTATTTTTTCATCCTTGGTTCAGGACCTGTCACTTGGGCCTGTAAGAAACAATAGGCTATTTCACTTTCTTCAGCAGAAGTAGAGTATCGAGCAATGGTAAATGCAAGTCAGGAAGCCCTGTGGCTTCGACAGATCCTTTCAGAGTTTGGATTCCAACACCAACATCTGACCAGCCTTTGGTGTGACAATCAGAGTGCCATCAAGCTCGCCAAATACCCAGTTCAACATCAGTGTAGCAAACACATCGAGATACACATGCACTTCATCAGAAAGCTCATTCATGATCAAGTTATTGAAGTACTCTTTTTCCCTACAGAAGATCAAGTTGCAGGCATTTTCACAAAGTCTCTTACATAAGCGAATTTTTCCAAACTTCGATCTATGTTATGAGTTAAGGAAGTTGTCATTAAGGGGGGATAGACTCTAATGCCTCCTTACTTCTCCTATTGTGTCACTATTGTAAATCCTTCAATCCTTTCCCAAGTTGTTCTTAAGGGGGTATGTTAGGATATTTAGACATTTAGGAGTTACTAAGATCTACTTGGTCGATTGTGTCATTAGGTAAAAGTGTGTTTTCTAGTGTGTTTCTTTAGTATGCATTAGTATGCATTTGTAGTTAGGAAATCCAACAGTCACGATATGTTCCTAACATAGAGTGATCTGACGGTTCATACTCTCCTCGATATTAATGGCCATTGATCCATGGATTAACACCTAATTGGTCCATGATCTCTATTTAAAGAGAATGGAGGGTCATTTGTCGATGATCGATTGTGAGAAACTCTCTTGTAAAATGTTTCTGTAATATTTTTCTTTGCATTAATAAACTGATCCAAGTGGATGCGTTGGATGGGGTCATGGATGTTTCCTCGTAGGGGTTTTACCACGTGAAAACATCAGTGTGTTGATATTTGATGTGGTTATGTGAGTGGTTACTAAAGGTGTTCGTCCTCTATTGGAATACCTATGTTTTCGAACAAACACTCCCACTAGACCAAGTATCATCCCACAGAAAAAGAAAAGAGAGAAAACGTAGGATGATATCCTATCAAACTATTTCTTGAGGAATCCCTTTCATGACATAGGAATAAGATGATGGATAATTTTTCCAAAGTATTTCATCAACTATCAATAGTGAAATAGAGGCACCTTCAAAAAACAATCAATTCAGAGGTGCAATGCCCTTCAAGGTACAAATTAACTTTGTTATTCATTTATTTGAAGGCCACATAGATATCGACACTTTGTAAAAATGGTTGAGTCTACTAAAGGGTTATTTATCTGTCCAAAATTTTTCCAACGGTGAAAAGATCACCTTCACACTCCTTAAATTCCTTCTCCATTTCAAATATTGGTGGGAAAGTTACTGTGAAAAACATGTGAGAGATGAGACTGCAATTTTTGGGCCAGAACTTGCTTGGGTGACTGATTTAGATTTATGAGAAGAATGAAATGAATAACATATTGAATACCATAACATAGATATTGTTATCGGACTAATCGATAGGTGCGGACACTAACAAATCTCCCTAGATCCATCTGGATCTAGAACAAAACATGACATAACATGACTCTATCCCTAAGTTATGACCATTGAATTAGCTAGTAAGGAGGAACAAGAGACATACCTTTGTAACGCTTCCTAGGGTCTTTGTTGCTCCCGCTTCACTCCAATACTTTCGTGAGGTCAATACCAAGACAACACAAACCAACCAAAGTGAATATAGCAAAATGTATTCAATCGTCAACTTATGTATATGATCAAGGAGTTACACAATAAAGTGAGAATGACTTTATGGGAAAAGGACATGTCACTGTATCATATTAATCAAAAGTAGAAGATACAACCTGATCACCTTGATGTCGCAATATTCCTTTCAGTGACTCTTGTTCCCAACACACACACTTGCTCGATCCTTGCATGAAGAAGATACAATTCCTCTTGATAGACCTACTAGAGTCTCCAAGCTTCTGATTTGAGGTGATGGTATTTGGTATCCAAAAATGGACCCACACCCGTTCGAAGAAGAGCTTGGTAGTATCTACCACTATGATGCTCTTCTTGCAGGATGTGAGAATGGCCATCTTCAAAAACCGATAAACCACCACAAATACACAATCATTGTCGTTCTTGGTGGATGGAAGACGATACATGTAATCCATCAAGATGGATTCCCAAGGCATCTCGGGAGTAAGAAGAGGGGTGTATAAGACTTTCTTCTTGATGGTTGGCTTGGCAATGGCATAGGTAGTGAAAGATTTGATATCCTTGCTGAAGTCTTGTTGAATTTTTGGCCAATAAAAATGTTTCTATAGAATGACGAAATTTTTCTCCATGCCAAAATGTCCTGCCATCCGACTGTAGTCATCCCCCCAAATCATCTTTGCATGCTCTCTTGTGGGAACACAAAGGTGGCCTAGATGACATAACAGTCCATCTTGGATGTGAAAATTGGTGACATTCGTGCATGTACCCAAGAGAATATAGGTGGTGGAAAAGTAAGGTCACATTGATAAAGTTGGGGCCACTCAGATGCCTCATTCCCACAAGAATGGAGCACTGTGGTGAGTGTAGCAATGGGAGGGTGACTAAGTAAGTCAACAACATGATTTGTGCTCCCTATTTTATACTTGATGTTCAGATGGAACTGTTGTAGCTATGTGGACCACTTTTTATGGCAGTTGTTTTGCAGCTTCCCATGTGTCTGTATGAACTGAAGAGGCTTGTCATCAATGTGGATGATTGTCTCCTTTTCTAGAATGTAATGTTTTCATTGATGACAAGATTTCATAATGGAATACATTTATTTTTCATAGGTGGGGTATTTCAGGACAATATCTGAGAGTGTCTCACTATGGTATGCTACTCGATGACCATGTTGAGTGAGAAGTGTGCCTACATCATAGTTAGAGGCATCAATCTCAATCTCAAACTGTTGTTGCAGATCGGGTAAGGAGAGTACTGGAGCTGAGCACAAGCGATGCTTCAGATCATCAAATTCTTATTGTTGTGTCTTCTCCCATGCAAAATTTTACTTTCCACCACCCTTAGTTACTTGGTTGAGGGCCCATACAATATGAGAGAATACCAACATGAACCTTCACTAGAAGATGGAAAGTCCTAAGAATCTTTGAAGCTTGGTTAGTATGGTTGGGGCTGGCCATTCACGTATGAATTGGATCTTAGCTGGATCCATATGTACCCCATGCTCATCAATAATGTATCCCAAGTATTAGACCTTGTTCATGCCAAAGGAGAATTTTTCCAAGTTGGCATATATCTTGTTTTGTCGCAGAGTGCTCAAAACCTGTAGAATATTCTTAATGTGCTCCTTCCAAGTTAAGCCAAAGGGCATGACATGACCAGCCATTTGAAAAGACCTTCTTTAGATTTGAAAGTTGTCTTCCATAAATTAGTCGGTTCGATGGGAACTTGGTGGTAGCCAAATTTTAGGTCAATATTGTTGAAGAACTTTGTCACCTTGAGTTGGTCAAGAAGGTCATCAATTCGAGGAATTGGGTATCGGTTCCTGACTGTGATTTTTTTTAATTCTCTGTAAGTAGAGCCATCAGGTCCCATATTTCTTCTGCACTAGCATAATCATACTTTCACAAGGGGAGGAGTTGGGTCGGATGTGACCATTTTGAAGCATCTCTTGGATTTGGCGCTTGATTTCATCATTTTCCATCAACGACACGATAGAATGGTCCATTAGGCAGCGGTGCATTGGGCATTAAATCAATTGGATGCTTGATTTGGTAGTGCGTCGGTACCATGGTGGGTGAGGAGAAGATGTCTCTATACTATTCCATGATCTTGTCCACTTTCTTCTGCTACAAAGAGAAATTGTGTGTAGAGGTCATGGATGTGGCGGTGACCTTCTACTTACTGTGAGCACAGATCACAAAGAAGACAAACTTACCAGTCCATGAAATTATCATTAGGTTAGTCACCCATAAATATTCATTGTAGTCTTAAGACACTATCTACGTCGAGAACGAGTGGGAATTTGACCATTTATCAGAAAATGTCATTATAAGTCAGATAGAGGATGAAAGGTTCAGTCAGAACATACGTCGCCCGAGATTCAATTGGAATGGTAGTGAATACTATAGAGAAAACTACCCTACTACAAAATTGGCAGACAATATTATCTTCGTTTGGATGATATGGGATTTATCAAACCGCGAGAATGGAAATAACACAATAATGCAATTTTGTTGACGGGCGAAATCGACCGTCCGTCAACTGAGAGAACAAAAGAAAACTAATCTAAACTAACTAATCTAACTAAAACTAAATAAAACAAACTAAACTAACTAACAATAAACAAAACTAACTAATAAACTAATCTAATTAAAACTAACTATTAAACAAACTAAACTAAAACTAAATAAACTAAACTACTCTAACTATTCTATATACTACTATACTAACTACTAACTGCAATATAACCAATTTACAAAATGTACAAAATGGACAATTTACATATTTAATTAAAACCTGAAAAAATGCATTTGCAATCTGTCCTAAGACAGAGAAAGGTATTTTTGTTGATTTTATAATTTTATAAACAAGAAATAAAGAAGAAAACTAACTAAACCAAACACTAATATACTAATTCTACCTATAAATCTAACTAAACTTATATCTAAACTAAACTACTAATAAATACACTAAACAAACAAATGACAAACTGACCTGGAAACGCTCCAAATTTATCCTATGTATGATGACTTAGAAGCTGTTCGGAGGAAGGAAACTCACACCGGATAATCCATAAGCTTCTCGTAAACAATAGGTTGCAATGCTCTTTGAGTTGTTTACAGGACAAACAAGACATAAAAAATCATAAGAATTATATGATTCATAAATCTCTGCAACAAGGGAAACCTGTTATGCAAAAACTTATACTTAATAATTCAACTCATGAAGAAGAGAAATCTGTCATTCACAAAATGAATTAAGTAATTTCTATGTCTTTAAATACTGGAAGAAATCAGATATGAATTATATTGATTAAATTATATCATTTGCAAAAGACTAAGATAACAAAAGTAGTCATTAACCAAATGCAAATAGATACACATAAACATGAAACAATATATTGATATTATGAAAAGCTAAAGTTGTAGCAGAACATCAAATTATGTCTCTGTTTATATTAAAATTCCATATCCTTGTTCTCCCATGAATGAGGATGATTGTTATTACAAAAATAATAAGTATTTATAAGTCTTTCCACAAGGTAAAACCTTCCTGTGGAAGTTAAAACTATTTTACAAAATTTGGGAAAATATCCCCAAGATGAACTAAACTAGGAAACTAAAATGAAACCTAAATATTTCAAATATCCTCTAACTGCTCATCAAATCCAATGCAATTTCGAATGCACCTGAAATGGACCAAAAATAACAATTTAGAGAGGTATTTTATTATTAAAACAATAAAAATTTAATTCCACAGACTTAGCTACAAAATCATCTGATTCTGTAGCTAGTCTAAAATAATATACAGAATCGGAATTGAAATCAAATCAAATCTTTGAATGAGATTTAATTCAATTATCATTTAGCAGCCATTTGAAAATGAATCATGAATTGAAATTGATATTCTATTATGAACTCAAACATGATCCACATCATTAACCGAGTATAGAGATAGCAATACTCTGTTTCGATTATAGTCATAAATCGGGTAGAAAAACCAAACAGTTTCGAAAATCATTTCATATCCGATTTGAAAGTAATGAAATCAAAAAAATCGCAGACAAACGTTGTGTTTTTCCAACAACAAAAGATACGATCAGATCGGAACAAAATCGTTTTTAAAATTAGTATAGCTGTCATGACATCAAACGATTCACGTCACAAGCATATTAATTCAAACAGTTGCGAGAATCAACTCATATAAAATCGTAGCCAGATCGATTTGATTTTGATCATAATCATAATAGAATCAACACAAGTGATAATTGGTTATTGCAAAAATGGGCAAATAAACTTGATTGGTATTGAACAAAATCATTAATTTCAAATAAATCATGACTGAGTTTAACATAAAAATAAACCGTGAATCCGGGTATAACCAATCTTGTTCTATAAATCAAAATCAAACAGAGCATCCATCGCAATACGAATCCAACTCATAACATGGTCGACAGTACTTCAATCAATGCGAATTAACTAGCTGGGGTTCAGCATAATCGTTAAGCATCAAAATCCATCCCATGATTTGGGTGTGATTGTACAGGCTTAAAAAAGCAATGTTTCCGAAGAGACAGAGTCACTTTGGAAACGATCCAAGTTGTATTCCTGTTTCTTGAAGGTCATATGGCACAACAAAACTGTAACAATTATCCTCATCAAAATCGTTGCAAATCATAGCGTATGAATTATAACGAAATCGAAACGAAATGTGATCATATTCTATATTGAGTATGAGAAACATTTCCTGTCTAGAATAGATACAAACAAATTCGATTGACAACAAAGCATCCATTTTAACTCAATCAAACAAATCTAATTCATACTAAGATCAATCAAATCGATGAAAATCTAAGAGAGACTAAACTGGGAATGATCCAATTGCATATCGAATCAAAATTTGTTTTAATTCAAAACAAAGCTATCTATAGAATGTACGCAATGTAACAGAGCCATTCACTGATGTGAACAGAGATGTTTGAAACTAAAATCAAATCATTATATAAACCTAGATTATTTACAAAAACAAATGATATCAAAACATACCTGTGTAGCGACGAGGCTGCTCAATTATGCCAGCTTGGAAGTTACAACAGCCGTGGCTGATTCCACATTTTTAAACAGAATGGAGCCGGTCATCTTTTGTTTTTTATCTGTTGCTTGTAGCTTGGCCTTTTGACTGGTAAGCAGTGCAATATGGTCTTCCAAAGATTGAATCCTTGACTGGAGAATCGGAACATCAAGATAATATCGCTCTAACCATGAATTGCATTGATCGCAAGGTGACTATGTGGGTTTAGACAGAGCAGGAGAGGGTTTGGGCAAATGACCGAGGGTTTTACAAGGCAACTTAATGCCTGGGTAGTTAGGGACGTCCTTTAGGCAAGGGGGTAGGTTTGATACAAAATCATATGAGGGTTCGACACACAAACCTTGCGAATAGGGGTATTCATTGGCCAAGAAACGCTCCACTTCTAAATCAGAGTCCTCACTCAACATGATAGGGTTTGGCTCGACAGGGGGTTTTGGCTTGTTCCTTGCCATCCGTGAAATCAAACGGGCATTCTTTTTCCCTTTGGCATTTGTAGTGAGGTCTGCCTTGGGCTTTTTTCTCATAGGCTTTTTGATGGCCTCTGCATTTTTAGTTACAGTGTCGGGTAGGTCGATAGGAGGGTCGGTCGAGGGTTTAGGCAATAGGAGGTGCAAGGGTACCAGGTGTACATTTTTAGTCTCAGTTACGACAGATTTATCAACCTGTGGAGGGTCAGTATCTTCAAAGCCATTGCGGGCAATGAAGGCCTTCCAACTATCACCCAACAGACTCAAATGATAAACAACAATGAGCTTGATAAGCCCATGATGAAACAAGTTGTTGTCAGCCTTGTGCCTCTTATACTTTTTAGAAATCTTATACAAACTCCGATGAAAATAGAACGACATGTTTAGAGGATAACCTATAAAAATCATCAATAGACGCAGGTGATAAAGGAATACAAGCCCGTATCTTCCTTCGCAGGTAACAAACTATTTGATTATCATTAACAAATCATTCCAATGTTGTTTGAGCATAGTCACGGGCATACCTCTATCACAGGAGGTGATTTTGCACGATTGAAACAACAATGTCCACAAAACTTCCTCGATCTTGCAATTCTTAAACCACCGCTGTCCAAAAGTAGATAACCCTGTAGCCGAGCTGATGAATTGTTCATCAATCTCTATCTGCACATAGCCTACTTTGGCTCGACAGCCATTGAAGGTCATGGAAAATTTTCGAGCTACGCAAAGGTTAAAACCCTTGAAACGTTCCACGAAGGTAAGCCATCCACTGTCTGCCAAATCTTGGCGGGCATTGTCAAACATCAACAGGGCCTGGTTTCCATTGGGTTCAACTCTCACGACTGGGGCCATGGTGCCGAATGCATGGTAAGGGAAGGGTTTGAATTCACCAAAACACACAGAAGCATAGCTATCTGAAACAACAATGAACGAGCAAAAGGGGTCAACATTAATGCGCGCATGCGAGGGTGGTGGAGTCTGCCATGCAAAGTATTGATTATCCAAGTACAACCGCCAATTTCCATAGCTATTCACTCCATAATAATGGTTCAACCATTAACTTATGTGTACAACCAATCAAATGCAATGTACATACCAATATGCACCAACACTATGCCATAGTATTCAAAACATTCGACGTATAAATCAACACCAAAATCATTATGCGCCAATGTATTAATCAAAAGTTTTAAACAATGGTGCCAATTGATACTCGTAAAATTGACAAGCCAAGAGATATAAAAAGATTAGCAATAAGGATTATATCACATATATAAAGAAAAATTAATCATAAACCTTATGCATTTCATGGAATCAAGGATCAGGCTAGTCATATAAAGTGCGAATCCAAAGGCTCAATGCTTTTTAAAAACTCAATAAAATCAAGTTATGCAATTAATATAAGAATGTCTAATGAGCATAACGACAATCCTTCTAGCCACATAACAATAAACATAATGTAAGTGCAGTATTCATATCGACAAAAAGGTCATGACATCTCAGATAGTGATCGAAATGTGACCTAGAAAGGGGAAGTTTTTCACGCTTACACTCGTGAAAAATTTAGGAAGACAAATGTGAAAATGTCACAAGAAATGAAAATATCGTCTATTTGAAAAATGCGACGAAAACTTGAAGTTCGAAAGACATAGGTGTAGGCAGCTTATAGGACAATAGAAAAAATTGAATTGGCTGCCAACAAATTTATATGGAGATCTAACTCCAATTGGCTTGAGATCATGTGACATCTTGAGAATAATACCTATCAATTCGAATTCAACTATCACACCATCGATATGCGCAATAATGATAATAATTATATTGATGACTTCATAGAGAATGATCCCATCCAAAGATGACTAGTAGTGGATGGTTTGTCCACAGTTCCAAATACACCAAAATCAAGTGGACAACGGTGATTCATTGACATTCCCAATTTTTCATGACCCGTTTATCATTCACGCTGCATATACTCCTGGTTTAGTCGCCAAATTGCATGTCCAATGTGCAGAGACAAGACCATTTGCAGTGATTCCACATGACATTTTCATCCTTTATAGCCACTGTCAGGCCACAAAAGAAGGTATTTATTCAGTCCCACATGACATGTTAATGGTATTTTGGGGACATGACCTTTTTTCCCCATCCATGTTAATGGGATTTTGTACTCCTAGATTTTCTTTTTGTCCATCAATGTTTTATGTTATTTTATTTTTATGTTGTTATATGTGTAGATATTAGTTTATGTTTTGCATTTTTGTACATCTGTTTTTGGACAATCTGAGTAGGTTTAATAGTTAAGAATATGTCTTTCTTCTTGAAGGTTACAAATTCAAATCCAAAGGGGTAGGGTGTGCATACCTTTGTAAATAGCTAGACAAAATTTGGTCTTTGGCTTGCCCTTGACCTTAAAATTAGATTATTATTGTTGTATAATTTAGTTGTCCCTGATGATGGGTGTAGTGTCCACTCTAAGGTTGGAAAAAATTGTGAAAACATACATATCTAAATTATTATTTTTATATAATTTTGTTTTACATTTTATGATTTATACTAAATGATAGAAATATTATTTATGTAAAGAAAAGTTGTTTGATAATAATTTTTTAATTCATAGAGCTAAATTATCTTATAACTATTTTAAATACCATTTTCATATATGAAAAATGATGTAAAGAATCATCCAAAAGAATTGTTTTACATATTATATATCATTTTCAATATTTTAGAAAGTAATGGGTTCATGATGGAGTTTGTATGGATAAGCTGCAGTCTCAAGAGGTTCACATATTGATTTGACTTCTAGAGGTCCATGTTCTGTTTGGCCACTTCATCTCCTAGGATTAGGGTTTTGGATATTTAGGTTTAGTAGTTTATGTTAAAACCTCATTTTAGCCTCTTGTAATGTTTATATTGTGAATGAACGTAGCTAACACATCTCTCTTCAGATATCATCTACCACCATTATAACTAGTTTGTATCCATGCACATTTCATTTATTAATAGAATTTGGTTGTCAGTGCATTACTGAGTGTGTGTGTTTCCATTCATATTAGTGCCTTTCATTTTATTCTCCATACAATCTAGATCAATGGTATCAAAAAAATATGTTCTTTGTTGTTTCTTAGTGCATGTCATCAATGAGGTTAGGATATAGAGAGTTGGGTATTGAACTAATTTCTCTTAGGGAAGAATTCTTTTTTTACACAAGAGACCTCCCATGGTAGATGAAAAGAGAGATGAAGGAGGAGGAGAAGCAATCAATTTATTCCTTGAGGAATCCCCAATGTGACTAAGGAATGGGATGATGGATAATATTTCCTAGATCCTTCCATGGTTTTTGACAGTGGTTGAGACACCTTCAACAAGCAACCATTTTGAAGGTGTGACACCCTTCATGGTACAAGTTAACTTTCACATACCTTTTTTTGAAGGAAATATATGTTGATGCTTTATAGAAATGGTCACATATTTTCTAGAGTTATTACTCTATTAAAAAAAATAGACATTGAAAATATCACCTTTTCTCTCTTTAGGGTCCTTCCCCTTGTCAAAGATTGGTCAAAAATTTATTGGGAGAGACATGAAGAAGATGATTCCACAACATTTAATATAGAACCCACTTGGGTGGATTTTTTTTATTCCCTTGAGGAGAACTTCCACCTTAATGGGAATGATGATGACTAGTACATAAGATGTGAAACTCTGCATCAAAAGACTAGATGGTGCTAGAGTACACCAATATCTTCCATACATTATGATCAGATATGGGTATTGTAAAATCCAAGTTGCACCTACTTTTGAAGAACCATAGTAGCCTAAATAGGTGCATCCAAATAGAGATGGATTTATTGGACATGTCCTCAGTAGGATCCATTTATCCATACGATGTCAAAATCAAGAAGAAATTAAGTGGAGGAATAAGTAGGAGTTTCGGTCTACCAATCCTCTACAATAGAATCATTGTAAAAGTGGCCCTAACTTATAAAGAAAAGGATAGAGAAAGTACATCTGACATCAAGAAAATTAGTCCAAGCCACATCAAAATAAGGGTAATAAAAAATAGAAGAAGTACACTAGAAAGTGGCGTGAGTTACAAAAAATAACTTGACAAAACATTGATGAATGTCGCTCAAAACAATCATTGTTGGTCTAGGTAAAAGAAAAATAGTTGGACGCTAGGTTAAACTCCGATTCAGAGAAAGATAACAAAAAATATATCATTGATGTAGCACCCAGTGCTACCATTGCAACTTCAAAGATCCAACTAGAAGATTAAAATGAGCTTGATGAAGGGGAGTATCTCTTCCATTAATAGATGTGGGCAAAGGGGAATCCAATGCATTTAATTATTGACATCGGTAGCTAAAAGAACATAATATTGACAGAGGTCATCAAGATATTGAAGTTGCTGACAACACCACACCCCCAACCATAAACCATTGGTTGGTTGAGCCAAGGATGAGACATTAGAGGAAATTTGAGGTATAAAATGGGCCTCCTAAAAATAATAATAAAATGATAGTTAAATAATAAAATAAGAGTTATGAATATTCTAAGGGAAAGAAAAAAAACTATTTTTCCCATCATATTTTCAATTTATATATGTATAGTTATACTCAAATTTCAAGCATATGAAATAATTGGATGCATAATTAAATTACACACCCAATGAGTATACACTTTTCATACTTTGATACTCACATAGTGAGATAAAATGGAAATACATGAAAAAAACAAGTTTCTTAGAAATAAAAATGTTAGTTTTCTAGTTTATCTTTCCGTGGGTTTATCAAAAGTGTTGTGAGTGGGTACTTGTTAGATGAGAAATATAATTCTACATCCAATGAGTGCTTACACTTGTAATTTAAAAATAAAAACTCTTTCTTTCCCTCCAAAAATATTTACCCTTATGGTTGAGATCATCATCTTTAATCCTATTGGTTCTTTTAAAATTGATTTTGATAGTACATTTTTTGTATTGAGGCCCATTTTTTAACTCAAAATTCCCCTAATTCATTGACATGAGCCAACAATGTTTCATATACTATGACGTCAGGCCCTTCAAATATGAGGTATTTTGCGATGTTGGCCCACTTGAAGTTTGTGGGGTTCTTTTAGAACAACCCTATATGTGGAAATGTCATGTTGTTTATGAGTCCAACCCTTGTAGTGTCATTGTTTATTTGGGAGGCCAAATCTACAAGGTATTAGAGGTATTTCTAACTATCACAAATTCCTTAATCTTAGTAAATTAGTGTTGAAAGGTAATCTCTTAGACCAAAAAAATTGTCCTCTTCATAGTTTGTTTAGAAGGTGAACAAAATGTCACTTCGACCACAACCACCTCAACAAGGCACCTCTCTACATAACAAAAGTAGGTGGAGAATATTGTAGAGGAATATAGAGATATATTTGCTTCACTTGCAAGAGTGTCTCTACACCACTAGGTCAAACATTTAATTAACTTGATACATAATTACCCTTTACCTAATGGCCCAATATACCAACACTCTCTTATTGAGAATGAGGATATAAAACATCAAATTCATGAGGTCATCCAAATGGGACACATTCGACCAAGATACTCACCTTGTGGAATCCCAATTGTTTGGTGTAGAAGAAGGTTGGGACATGGTTCCTCTATATTACTATAGATCCATAAACAAAATCATTGTTAATAAACAATACCTAATCCCATGGATTTATGATCTTCTTGATCAACCGAAGGGTGAAAAGTTCTTTAGTAAGATTGATTTGAAGTCAGGTTACCACCTAATCTAAGTGGATAATGGTTTCCACCCATCTAATATGAGTGGATAATGGTGTCCACCCACATGTTCTTTAGTAAGTTTGATTTGAAGTCAGGTTACCACCTAATCTAAGTGGATAATGGTGTCTACATTTTTTTGGGTCCCAAACTTTTGAGGTTGTTTTGAGGCCCTAAACTAAGTTTTTTGTCCATTTGGAGGCCAAGGGTTGCTATGGCATGTTGTGCCCTGCCAAAAGTTGTATTTCCCTGCTAGTTATTTCTAATGAGCTATCATGCACTGAAAATGGAGATCGTATGCAAAAGTTTCACCCTTGGGAATTCGATGTGTCCACTAGCAACCTCGTAGCCAAAAAATCATTTTGGCACTTCATATCCCAGGGTTAGGTTTTTAGATGTTTAGGGTTTTTTCCCATTTTTATTTATGCCTATGAAAAAATTCCATTTTCAACCTCTTTTTAATTAACTTATTGTGAATGAGCATAGATCACACATCTCTCTCTTAAGGGATAAGATACCACCATTCAAGCTAGTTTTTGTCCTTTGGATTTTACAGTCTTTTGTATTCCTTTCATTAATAGAAGATGAGTTTAATTGTATTAATGTGTCTCTTGAAATATCATTTTATGTTTCCTTTTTATATTTCTTCCCTCATGTCATTCTACACCTAGTTCGAAACATAGCTATTAGAGAAATATTCTCTTTGCAACTTTTATGTGCATGACCCCGTTGAAGTCAGGCTATCAGGAGTTGGGTCTTGAAATAGTTGATATTAGGGTAGACCACTCTCACTGGCCCAAGTATCCTCCCACAGAAAAAGAAAAGAGAGAAAACGTAGCAGGATATTCTATCAAACTATTGATTGAGGAAGCCCTTGCACGACATAGGAATAAGATGATGGATAATTTTTCCCAAATATTTAGATGACTGTCAAAAGTGAAATAGAAGCACCTTCAAAAAACAATCAACTCAGAGGTGCAATGTTCTTCAAGGTACAAATTAACTTTGTTATTCATTTATTTGAAGGCCACATAGATGTCGACACTTTGTAAAAGAGGTTAAGTCTACTAAAAGGTTATTTATCTGTCCAAAGTTTTTCCAACGGTGAAAAGATCACCTTCACACTCCTTAAATTCCTTCTCCATTTCGGATATTGGTGGGAAACTCACTATGAAAAACATGTGAGAGATGAGTCTGCAATTTTTGGGCCAGAACTCGCTTGGGTGACTGATTCGGATTTATGAGCAGAACGAAATGAAAAACATATTGAATACCATAACATAGAGATGTAGATAAAAACAACAAATATCCAATGAACAATAACTTCTATTGAATAAATAAAATAGGATGAAAGTGTAAAACTACAGAACTAAAAAAACTTGCTTGAATGGTGGTAGCTATCTCTAAGAAGAGATGTGGTTGCGACATGTATATGTTTGATCAGAATGATTACAATGAGGCTCTAGAGGCCTTTTTAACATTACTCATGAATGCCAAAACATTAGACATCCAAAAACCTAACCCTAGGAGATGAAACGACAAAAGTTAAGTGGGATTTGAGGGGTAAGTTGGTACCTCAACTTACTGATATCATAATTTTTTCATATGACCTCCATTTTAGGCATGTGATAGCCCCTTGGAAAGGTATTTTTGAGAACTACACATTATGCCATCAAACTATTATTTTGTCTATAGTTTGACTATGGAAAAAAAAAAAAACATTTTTAGGGCCCCAAAATGACCTTGGAAGTACAAATATATGTATTGATATCCACCTAAATGTTGTATAGGGATTTAGGACAACCTCATAAGTGTAGAAATCACAATTAAAAAGAAATGTCATCATTACAGAGAAATGCATTGAACTAAAAATTGTCAAGATGAGCCAGTTGGAATAGGTGGGTGGCCACTAATATCCACCTGAATCAGTCCCCCCCCCCTTAGGAAGAAATGGTCTCCATTGTGTTGAGTTCCCCAATCATGTGACAAATTTTTTTTTGAATTTGGCCTCGGGTGAGCCACTTTTCTTGGTAAAGGAGATGCCATGCCTTGACAACTCGCTAAAGTTGGATCCTCTGATGGTGAGTTCCCTTGACCTTTGTATTCACTATCTAATTAGTGGATGCATGTTCCATGTAGTCAGGGTTGATCTCTGTTGGTGTCAATAGTTCTGTGAATTATGTGTTCAATAATGGTGGAAAATATGGCCGAAGGAGGTCCACATTGAACACTGGGTGAAATCCAAGGAAGGGTGGAGTTTTGAGCTCAAAATCATTTCTACCCACAACCTTGGTGATAGTGTAAGGCCCATAGCGAAGTGGGAGGAGATTTCAATGGGGCCTTGCAAGGTGATATTTCTAAAAATGTAGCCATACATTGTCTCCCACATTAAACTGGTGAGATACCCAATGTTGATCATGGCACTTCATGTACTTAGCATTGGCTTCTGCAAAATATCATGGACCTTTTGGTGGATGTGATGAATCTGCTCAATGAATCTGGTGGCTTTGTCAACCTCAAACTGAACATGGGAAGATTCCTCATGTGTGGTTGTAAGAGGTGGAGTTATGGAGAGCGATGTTGTAGTTGTTGTTATAACCCCAAATTGCACCATACATGCATACCTAGCATCAAGCCATATAACTTGATATCTTTGCCAAGCCATCACTGAACAACTCTTCTAAAAAACCATTGCTTTGAGGGTATACATGCCTTGCACCACTACTGCCCCTGTACATAGGCTTGTTGCCTCACTACAGCCCATGTACACTCATAGAATAACGTGAAAGATGGAAAATTGCATAGGATACTAGTTTATGGGCCATTACTTAACCGTTTGACTTCCCATTACCAATCACCCCAACCATTACTATCTCTTTTGGCCTATAAAGAAGGGGTTGGGGTCCCATTGCAAAGGGGGAAGCATGAGAGCATAGAAACTATGCCCATTTCCATATTCCCCCTTTTCCCCAATATTCAACAACCATGTTGTGAGTTTGACCAATTGGTGCAATGTGAAGAGGAGCCTGGGACCGAGTTCAAGGAGTAGTGCCAATCTTGTTGTAATTAAACTTCGTGATTTTAATAAAAGGAATACTTTTTTGTCCCACCATATGATGTGTCCAATCTCTATATTTGATTTATGTTGACATCTAACCCATTAATTCATATATGAAATGCATGTTCATAGCTCTTTGTTTGTCTGTATATGAATGCAAGTCAACCTTGGGAGGATACTTGTAGTCGAGGAGAAATCGAACGCGAAAGGATCAACACCAAACGCGGAGGTTAAGGTAGAGTTACCGAATCCTTTTACTTTGTATTTCATGCATGGATATGGGGTATAGTCGGGGCAGTTATAAAAAGTAGGATACTTTTAAATGGTTAGATATGCCTACATATTGAACCCTAGTGTAGTCCATAGGGGGGTTTTCCTGCTATAAGAAGAATTGGCGACCATACTGGGGAGTGATGTGTCTACCAACTATGTTTTTAGAATTTCCAGTTTAGTACTTTCAGAACAAGGGGGCATTATGCTCACTTCAAGCACACCCCCTCCAATCCCTAGGATGGTTTCCTTTGATTGTAATGACCTTTTTGCACCTCTTCTTCCTTCTTCCGCACCTTTTCAAATAAGGGTTGAAGTTAATTCAACAAACATTTATCGATGTATTGTGGATGAAGGAGCCTCTGCAAGTATTTTATCCTCCTCGGTTTGGAATGTCTTGGGATCTCCCAAGCTTCTATCTGCTTCGCATGAGCTGTTAGATTTTGACATACATCCTAGTGAGTATTTGGGGGTTCTTCCTCAGTTACCTATCTCGTTATGTGGGAATACTTTCCTTGTTGATGTTATAGTGGTGCAAGGTCCATTAGATTTCAATATGCTTCTCAGGCGTGATTATGTATATGTTATGAATGTTGTGGTGTCTACGCTCTTCCGGGTAATGCATTTCCCTCACAATGGAAGCATTGTCACTATCGACCAGCTGGCATTTGATAATCACCATCCTAACTTGACATTATTTCAGACTACCCCTTTATATGTTCCTAGTGTTCGTGTAGACTCTACCCCACCATGGGTTAATTATGTGGCATCTTATCCTCGGTGTTCAATTGCTTCTTAGCAGGAACCTGTGAAATCATGTTTGACTTCTCGAGACATGGTCTCAGCAATTGATCCATTGGTTTATCGTGTTATCTCCTCAAATAAATCAATTGAGTTTTTTCATTTTAGGTGATAGGATGTCTTTTAAAAATACTTTTTAAAAAATTTTAAAGATCATTTCTAAAGCTTTACGCATGTAATAAAGTTAAAATAAACTTTTGTTTAGTTTTTATTTGATCTAATTCAAATCTCAAGTTTCAGTGGCTTAGGCGAACATTTCGATTGTTCATTAGCGACCAAAAGCCTTATCTTTTAGTAGCTGAAATAAAGGTATCCAGGGCTATTTTAACCATCGAAATCGCAAAAGTGGGGAAAGAGTCAACACATCCTTTCACATGTTTCAACTGTCGGGTTTGAAGTTCTATAATTGCAATAAGCTGCCGAAAAGACAGGAGAATGAACCATTCATGACCGGGAGTTGATATTTGTATGATATAAGTGAATCTTTTCAGATTGTTGTATCATCAATCCGTATGATTACGTACTCTCCATCATTGCAGTTATCGACCATGATTGCTGCAAATCACCAACTGTTCTTCCGCATCCCTTGTAATCAGTGCCACGTTCTAAAGCTCGCCTCAGTTTTCTCATTTCTATCACAGTCGAGCCAAATCTCCCTAACTATATGCTGTGTAACTCTCCCCCGAAATTTGTTTCTTCTATCATAGGTGAATAGAATAATTGTAGAATATGAAGAAAGGAGTGTCAACCCCGAGGAAAGAGAATGACGACATCACTTACTTGGAATCTCACCTGGAGGTATGTCAACTATTCATGGATGCAGAGTGTTATAATTTTTGCAAAAAATTACAGAGTTCTCATCAGTAGGTGCCAGAGGCCTTTGCCCTTAATTTCGATGGAAAGAAAGAAATCATAGTTTGGGATGAATTCAAGATAGATGAAGCCCTCATAGCCGAAGTGACAGAGCTTCCCAGGAATAGAGAAAAATGGTTTAAAACTACTGTCACTAAGAATGTTGAATTCAGGTCTTATTTGAAACCAGAACACAGGGGTTTGATATGGAAGAAAGATATTCCTGTGTTTTTTCTTGAAGAGAAATGGCAACAGTTACTAAAATCCATAATGGTTTATATAACTTGTGAAGGGTGATATAACAGAGTGATGATTTACCATTTTAAACTCATAAATCTTTAACTAGTAGAAACCCACTCAATCTTCCCTATTTCCTCCATAGAAGCTTATCCAAAATGGCTCATCAAGTGAAGACCAAGCCTAATAAAGTTGCAGGTAGATTATCCCACCACAGTCTGATTAAAATTTTGGTTTGTGAGCTATTGCAAACAAGAGGAAAAGAATGGAATTATTTCTTGTTCTGGAATGATTTCCAGACTAAGGTATAGCCATAGGGTAAAAAGAGTCCTCATTCCAAGAAGTCTTCTACTCCCAGAAGTGGAAAGAGGAGGAGGAGATCTATCTCTCCAACTCCAGTTAATCAACCCTCTCCTTCCTCTAAGCTTGATAAAACTAAGAAGAAATTAAATTTCAACAGTGAAAAAGAAAAGGTCAAAGAATCCCTAGTGAACAAAAGAATTCTTAATCTTCCTTACACAGACTCGAAGGATGAAGAGCACCAGATTGAAATAGGGCATGAGGATTCAATTACCACAGGGCATGAAAATTCTGTTTTTGTAGATATATACACAAAAATTTATGAAGACCTTCCATCACCTACACCTCAAGAAGGGAAAGAACCACAAATTGTAGATGCCTCATCTAGCAAACAAGTGAAGCAGAGTAAATCAAAGGAAATCAAGAAGCTTAAGAAGAATTTATCCAAGCAAGAAGTGATAGAAAGGGTAATCAAAACCAGGCATGAAACCCTATCGAAGAACTTTGCAGAAATAAACTCATCCTTGTAAAGATTGGCTCATGAAAGCATAAAGGAAAAGAAAAAGAAGGACAAGATTGTAAAATACTACAACAACTTATGGAGAGTAGCTTAGGGCTTGAAGAAAAAGGTCAGGGCTTTGAGGAAACAATCTATGTCTTCAAAAAAATAGGCTCAAACACATGCTACTCTTGAAACCCTAGTAGTGGTGGCAGTTCAGTGCAATGAACCAGAGGCAGCCAGTAACCCTACAGTCTTTGAGCAAGATGCAGAAGCCTAAAAAGATCATCCCTAAGGCATTTTTGAGCTAAGACAAAAGGTATTTTTTTAATTTTGATAATTTCACTAATCTTAGGTTTCGATGGCTTAGGTGAACATATCGATTTTTCATTATCCATTGAAAGAAAAGCTTTCAATAGCTAAATTGGTCTGAATTTTGTCTACTCTAGCTATCGAAAGCACTGATAAAGCAGGAAGTTAATATTTTTACACAGGTCCAAGTTTTCCTTGTCCAAAAGCCTCAGAAATGGTTCAAATCAATGGAACATAATTAATGACATCCTTATCAAGAGTTTGTTTTGGTTTTGGAGGTTCTCTAAAAGACAAAAATTTAAAAAACAGTTAGCTATTTTCAAGGATATGAAGATGTTTAACTGTCAAGAGGTGTCATGTTCGAGTCCTCCCATATCACAAGAGATCCAGAAGCCTCAGAAGGCTCACTACACCTACCAAAGAATCTGAAGAACATAAATATCATTCGAGAATTTGAATTGACCTAGTTTATAGGATCTTTTCCTACTTGCTTGGGCCAATTATTTATTTTCTATTTTAGTCAAAATTCGATCCAGTAATATAGGATCTTGAAACTGTTTGTAAAGGGCTATAAAGCCCAGAATATTTGATGAACAAAGGGTTCAATTTTGAGTTTTGTAATCTACTTTTATTATGATAAAGATACTTTCTTTAATATATTAAGCCTGGAAGCTTCTTTCATTGTTATTATTAGACTCTCTTTATCTTTTTCTATGCCTATGAGTTGAAATCATTTCTTTGTCTATGTTTAAAATTCCCATGGTAATTGTCATCTTAACTTTGATTTTTAAGAAAGAATCATAAGAATCCCTTGGTAGTTTGTTGACCCATCATATATATTGTTATGTATGTTCTGGTCAATTGATTGGTTTTCTTATCCATTTTATCTACAAACCTATCTGATAGTACCTCTTGAAGGCCTTGTACTGCATGAATATAGCTAGACTGTCTTGAAGATACAATCCAATGATTTAGATATTCATCTTGATCCAAACCCACACCCAGTATTGAGAAAATAATTACAAAAAGGTTAAGTTACCAGGCATCTTTGAGATACAGCCTAGGAGATTTTCCTGGAGTGATAACAAATTGGCATCATTGTTGGGGAGAGGATATTGAAGATCAACTTCCTTGGGAGATGAAAAGATCCAACTTTGATGATAGACAAAGTTTGGATACATTTTCGGTTGTAATCATCTATCTGGGGATTCCATTGGAATGAAGTGGCTCCGAGACGGGATCATACCAGATAAAATCAAGAAAGACCACTGGCAACACCAGTTCCAGATCCCAAGAAGATCATCAGAAGGGGAAAAGCATTACAAAGACAAACCTTTGGATCTGCAAGAGCATCTAAACCAAGTATTTCAAGAAACACTTCTTCTTTTGTATCTAGAGAGCTTCTTGTTGAATCCCTTTCTGTTGAAACTTCTAGTTCTCAGAAAATTGGAATTGTGTCAGAAATCTTGAAGGGTGATGAGTCTTCAATTTCCTCTGATGTTATAGATTTTATTTCTTAGCATGTTACTATATACAACTTAGGAGAATAAGTTGTATAATATATCCAAGAAGAGGACTCTTCCTATTCCTTGAATTCTTCACCAACTAAGCCTATAGAGAGTTTTTTCCATACTCATACCAGTTTGCCCATTCTTGAAGATATTTTACAAAATATTTCCTCTAAGGGTGAAGAAAACTTGGCCTTGCTTCTCGGTCAGTTTTACAGAGCTTCTTACTTTCCACCTTATTCAAGAAACACATTCCAGGGTAGCCATCCTACCAGTGCTTCCCCTTCATTCCTTAGTGAAGTAAGACCACCATTATCCATAGTCCCACCTATCCGATCTCAGCCATCATCTACAAAAACTTCTTCCTTTGCATCAACCCCTAAGATTTCCATGGCTGCCCCTTTTACAAAAATGGAACAAATCTTAGCCAATAGGTATGCCCCTCTTGTGTTTCCCAATCCCTTATCAGCCATGCCAATAGGAGATTATCAGAAATATATGCCAAAGTTTACTGGATCTGGGGATTATACTGTTGAAGAACATATAGAAGATTTCTATGCTTATGCTGAGAATATTAACATTTCAGAGGAAGATGTTTGGACCGGAATTTTTTTGCAGAGCTTGGATGGTCAAGCCAGGAAGTGGTTCAAGGAATTGAGAGAAAATTCAGTGGAAGGTATTGAGAAATTAGATGAAGTGTTTTTGAAACATTGGGGAGAAAGAAGAGACCTCTTGTATTATATTTCTGAATTTGGAAATCTAAGAAGAGAAAATGGGGAGTCTGTCTTAGACTTCACCAAAAGATTCAATAAGATGTATGGCAAGATCCCAGCAGAGATCAAGACAACTGATGCATCAACAAAGATTACTTACTCTTCTGCCTTTGATCCAGAATTTTTCTTAATCCTTAGAGAAAGAAGGTTAACCACACTTTCTTTAATGCAAGATACTGCTCTCAAGGTTGAATCTAACATTATGGCATCTCAGAAACTTAAAGGAAAATTTGAGAGAAAGAAGTCGTCTGTTGATCCTCCTTCTTCTTCAAATACCAAAATGGAAAAGATGGCCAAGATGTTGGACAACTTGACCTCGGAAATGTCAAAACTAAAAATTCAGAGTCATCAGCCAACAAGAAGTAAAGAGCCTAATGCCTATGCTCCCAGGAATCCCAATGAATTCCCTTACAGAAGGAACACCTAGCATGTCCATATCCTTCAGAGAGACAAGAATGCAGTTGAAGACCAAAGGATTAGGGCCCCCTTCCAAGATGCAGTACTAGAAGAAGAGAAGGAGTTATCTCATGATGAAGTTGAAGACGAAGATGACATCAATTGCTTTGGGGATGATACTGATTCCTCCTTTTGACACAAACAGATTATGAGGAGGCCCAAATGAATGAGAAGATTAATGAGGCAAGCATTGAAGAATATTTTTATCAGACAGATGATCAACCAGGCTACAATTTAATATCTAAGACTGCTGCTCCAAATCCATTGCTTGCTGCTCTCGGAAAAAAGAAAGATGTTGTTGCCAAGAAGCCTGCTTCTCCTACAAAGTAGACCCCCACTCCTGCAAAACAGCAGCATAAGCACTTGTAGCCCCAAGCTAAAGAATAAGTGTCCCTCAGAGCTCCTTCTAATGAGGTAAAACCTTCTGATAAAATATTATATTCATTTAATTTCAAATTAGAAATTTAGAAGGTGAAAATACCTATGCCATTAACTGAACTTATGAAGAATGACATATTCAAGTTTGTTATCTTGAAGTCCCTTCAACCAAAGACTTCCCTAACTGCTGATTATGTAAAACTTCAAGATGACAAGCCCACAGTGACTATAGGAACTATGGTAGAAGATTGAGATGACTCTTGTCCACCCTTCTACATATCCATGAATACCCATGACAAGATCCTTCACAAATGCTTGCTTGACTCGGGAGCGTCACCCAGTCTTATGCCTAAAGCAGTGATCGATGAAATTGGGCTTGACATCACAAAACCTTACCATGATCTCTTCTCTTTCGACTCTAGGAAAGTCAGATGCCTCGGCCTCATAAATTACCTTGTCATAAACCTTGCCCAACTGCCAATGAGAAGCATGGTAATGGATGTTGTAGTGGCTGATATCCCACCCAAGTTTGGCCTCCTCTTGTCACATTCATGGAGCAAAAGGCTAGAAGGTACCTTGCAGATGGATCTTGCGTATGCCATAGTCCCGGTGTTTGGAGGAGAGCTAAAGAGACTTTAGAAAGAAAATCATATTGCCTACATCATTAGTGATGGGAAGAATTCTATAAACCATCCCATCTATGCATTAGACACAGACTTTGGGGCATGCATTCTACAAATAGATGATTCTCAGTCAACTCCTTTGCAGCTCACAAAGCCTACTTATCAGCAGACTGATGGAGAGAGTACTCCCATATGGAACATGTTCTTTGATGGTGCCAGTACCAAAGACTCAATAGGTGCAGGTGTAGTTTTGATTTCTCCTTCAAAAGAGGCTATTCATTTGTCTTTTAAACTTGTTTTCAAAACTACTAACAATATAGCAGAGTATGAGGCTTTGTTGTTGGGATCAAATTCTGCCAAGGAGATGGGAATAAAA
The DNA here is from genome assembly GCA_000966675.3 of Picea glauca. Classification (NCBI taxonomy): domain Eukaryota; kingdom Viridiplantae; phylum Streptophyta; class Pinopsida; order Pinales; family Pinaceae; genus Picea; species Picea glauca. Next base: position 286,050 of record JZKD02S1674696.1, read on the forward strand.
GGACTAAATGTGTTTGGAGATGCGGATCTCATAATACAACAAGTGAATAGTACTTTCCAAGAAAAACATGTCAAGTTGAAAGCTTACAGGGATGAGGTATGGAAAATCAGGGACTCTTTTTCCATTTTTGATATTTCTTATATACCCAGAAATATGAATCACCTTGTTGATTCCCTTGTTGTCTCAGCCAATATGTTCATTCCTCCCATGTCTCCTAGACTGAATTACGAAATCCAAGTCAAATATAGACCATCCCTGCCCAACAATGTCAAATATTGGAAAGTTTTTGAAGATGATGATGAGCTTAGTAGATTTCTTCTGGTTGTAGATGAATTTTATGATATGCATATTGACCAGGAAAATCAAAATGTAGAGGAATCCAAGAAGCCTAAGCTAAAAAGAAAAATGGGTCAACATGATATCGTTTAGCTGCCCAACAATTATATACCTCAGGGTTTGGTGCATCTTAAGAAGTGTTTCGACCAAAATGATGTCTCGTACAAACCTGATAGGAAGGAGAAGGATCCTCCTGTCCATGAGCACAATATAGGAAGCCAAAATCATCCTAAATTCATAAATCTGTCCTCTAAATTAACTGTTGATCAGAGGTCAAAATATTGCAGCATTATGAAGGAATTTGCTAATGTTTTTGCCTAGAAATACAATGATTTGAAAACCTATGATCCTTATGTCATTCAACATAATATTCCCCTTGATAAAGACACCATTCCTTTAAAACAGAAACAAAGACCTATCAGTCCTCTCCTATTGCCTATAATTGAAAAAGAAATAAAAAAGCTCCTTGATGCCAAAATCATAATCCCATTAAGATACTCTAAATGGATTGCAAATCTAGTAATAGTGAGAAAGAAAAATGGTGAGATCAGGTTATGTGTTGATTTTAGAAACTTAAATAAATGCTCAAAGAAAGACAACTATCCCCTACCCAAGATGGAACACTTGCTGTAAAGAATTTCAGGGGCCACTGTCATGTCTTTCCTAGATGGCTTCTTAGGCTATAATTAGGTTTCTGTACATCCTAATGACCAAGAAAAAATTGCCTTTACTACTCCTTGGGGTACCTTCATGTACGCCAAGATGTCATTCGGGCTAATGAATGTTGGGGCCACTTTTGAGAGGGACATGGACATAACTTTCGTGGGAGAGGAGGACAAAATTTTCCTCATCTATCTTGATGATATCACAGTTTATTCTAGCAGTCATCAAGAGCATCTGAAGCATCTGAAAAGAGTATTTTTGAAATGCAGATAGTTCAGGATTTCGTTGAACCCCAAAAAGTTTCAATTTTCTCTCAAAAAGGGTAAAATCCTAGGCCACATTATTTCAGCAGAAGGAGTGAAAATTGATCTAGCTCGGGTGGAATAAATTCATAGGTTGTCCATACCAAGGTCAAAGAAGGATATCCAATCTCTACTCAGTAAGATAAATTTTTTCAGAAGATTTATTCCTAATTTCGCTGAGTTAGTGAAACACGTAACCTCTATGCTAAAAAAGGGATCTGAGATAAAAAGGACAGAAAATGAAAGAAGTTCATTTGAGGATATCAAACAGGCTATCATGGAATCTCCCACTCTAATCAGTCTGACTTACACAGTGGCAACAGTCTTGTTACAAACAGATGATGAAGGTCTTGATCACACGGTGGATTTTTTCAGTAAATCACTCAAAGATGTTGAACTAAGGTATGATCCTATAGAAAAACAAACTTATGCTCTCATTAATTCATTAAAACCTTTCATAATTTATATCCTCCATGCAAAGGTTATTGCCTATGTTCCTTCAACCTCTGTGAAGGATGTTTTGACTAAGCCTGATATTGATGGAAAGAGAGCTAAATGGATCGCAAAGCTGATTGAGTTTGACATAGAAGTGAAGCCCAATAAGCTAGCAAAAGGCCAAGGCCTTGCCAAGATTTTGACATAAGAGAATTGTGATCTTTTGTACAAAAATTTCACTGGAGAAAGTTCAGCAAGTTTGCAGACAGGGGTAGCAGTAGAAGAGCAACATGACAGCCAACAGGTGGCCGAGAATTTGTCTTCATGTGAGTGGTATTTAGGTATTTTTCATTTTTTACAGAAGTTGGAGGTTTATCCTGAACTTATTATGACTCAAGCTCGAGCCCTTAAGCTCAGAGAAATTAAATTTTGCATTAATGATAATCTTTTGTATTGGAAATATCCTACTGGTTTACTACTAAGATGTTTAGACAAAGAAGAGTCAACTGAAGTCATGCATTAGTTTCATTCAAGTATTTGTGGAGGCCATCATTACTGGAAGACCACAACTCATATAATCTTAAGGGTTGGGTATTATTGGCCTTTTCTTTTTTCATATGTGTGTGCCTTTCTGAAAGATTCACAAGAAAACAACAAATAAAATATCTACCCCTGAGACCTATTGTAGTGAATGGTCCTTTCCAGTAGTGGGGTTTAGATTTCATAGGTAATATTAAGCCTTCATCTAGTGGCCACCATAAATGTATCTTGGTAGCTACTAACTATTTTACAAAGTGGATAGAGACAATCCCTACTAGAAATGCCACTCATCATGTCATCATGAAGTTTCTCTATGAAAACATTCTAATCAAATTCTGTTGCCCAAAAAGGCTAGTGACAGATAATGCAATAGCCTTCAAAGATGATGCATTGGTTGACATGTGTAAGTCAATGGGATTTCAATTGGTACACTCTACTTCCTACTACCCTCAAGGTAATGGCCTTGCTGAGTCCTCCAATAAGAGTCTAGTCAAAATCATAAGAAAGATGTTGGAGGAGAATCAAAAGAGCTGGGATTCTAAACTAAAGTTTTCTCTTTGGGAAGACAGAGTAACTAACAATAAATCCATAGGAACTTCTTCCTTCAAACTGGTTTATGGAACTGATTCCATTTTCCCTATTCAACTAGTTTTACCGGTGACTATGTTCTTTCAGGAAGAACAAACTGAATCAAATGATATGGTGAGAAGAATGCTTGACTTGGTAGAATTGCAGCAGGTCAGAGAATAGACGGTGGATAAATCAGAAGCTCATCATAAGAGGATCAAGGATACTTTTGATAGGAAATCAAAGGTGGACGACTTTCGGGTTGGTGACTGGGTTCTGAAATGGGATGCTCTCAAACAAGATAAAGGCAAGCATGGCAAGTTTGATTCGTTGTGGACCAGTCCTTTCATGATAAATCAAGTACAACACAATAACACCTTCATTCTGCAAAGTCTAGAAGTTGAAGAAATGTTTGGTGGCCTAGTCAATGGGTGTTTTCTGAAACTCTATTTTATCTAAGGCTTCAAATCTTTGTCATTTTAATTTTTATTTTCAGTTTTTTTTGCAAAATAACTCGATGCCTAATGGAAACACTAGTAGATAGGTTTGAATTTTTGTTTTTTAGGAAAGGCATTGGTTCTATGGTTCTTGAAACCTCATAGGGAGGCTTTCACCCCCAATAGGAGCCAATGTTATCTCCTCAAATAAATCAATTGATTTTTTTCATTTTAGGTGACAGGATGTCTTTTAAAAATACTTTTTAAAAAATTTTAAAGCTCATTTCTCAAAGCTTTATGCATGTAATAAAGTTAAAATAAACTTTTTTTTAGTTTTTATTTGATCTAATTCAAATCTCAGGTTTCGGTAGCTTAGGCAAACATTTCGATTGTTCATTAGCCACTGAAAGACTTAGCTTTTGGTATCTTAAACAAAGGTATTCAGGGCTATTTTAGCCACCGAAATTGTAGAAGTGGGGAAAGAGTCAACACGTCCTTTCACACGTTTCAACCGTCGGGTTTGAAGTTCTATAATTGAAATAAGCCGGGGAAAAGACAGGAAAATGAACCGTTCACGACCAAGAGCTGATATCTGTATGATATAAGTGAATATTTTTGGATTGTTGTATCATCAAGCCATATTCTTACGTACTTTCCATCATTACAATTATCGACCATGATTGTTGCAAATCACCAACCGTTTTTCCGCATCCCTTGTAATCAATGCCACGTTCTAAAGATCACCTCAGTTTTCTCATTTCTATCACAACCGAGCCGAATCTCCCTAACTATATGTTGTGTAACTCTCCCTCGAAACCTGTTTCTTCGATCACGGGTGAACAGAAGCATTGTGGCAGATGAAGAAAGGAGCGGCAAACCTAAGGAAAGAGCTCAACAACATCAGTTACCTGGAATCGCACCCGAAGGTATGTCAATTGTTCAAGGATGTAGGGTGTTATAATTTTTGCAAAAAATTATAGATTTCTCATCAACAAGTGCCAGAGGACTTTGCCCTTAATTTCGATGGAAAGAAAGAAATCATAGGTTAGGATGAATTTGAGATAGATTAAGCCCTCGTCGCTGAAGTGAAAGAGATTCCCAGGACTGGAGAAAAATGGTTTAAAACTATTGTCACTAAGAATTTTGAATTCAGGTCTTACTTGAAACCAGAACACAAAAGTTTGATTTGGAAGAAAGATATTCCTGTGTTTTTCCTTGAACAGAAATGGCAACAGTTACTAAAAGCCATAATGGTTTATATAACTTGTGAAGGGTGATATAATAGAGTGATGATTTACCATTTTAAACTCATAAATCACTTGACTGGTAGAAACCCACTCAATCTACCCTATTTTATCCACAGAAGCTTATCCAAAATGGCTCATCAAGTGAAGGCCAAGACCAATAAAGTTGCAGGTAGATTATCCCACCACAGTCTAATTAAACTTTTGGTTTGTGAGCTGTTGCAAAGAAGAGGAAAAGAGTGGAATTACTTCTTGTTCTGGAATGATTTCCAGACTGAGGTACAACCAGAGGGAAAAAAGAGTCCTCATTCCAAGAAGTCTTCTACTCCCAGAAGTGGAAAAAGGAGGAGGAGAGCTATCTCTCCAACTCCAGTTAATCAACCCTCTCCTTCCTCTAAGCTTGATAAAACTAAGAAGAAATTAAATTTCAACAATGAAAAAGAAAAGGCCAAATAATTCCCAGTGAACAAAAGCATTCTTAATCTTCCTTACACAGACTTAGAGGATGAAGAGCAACAGATTGAAACAGGGCATGAGGATTTAGTTACCACAGGGCGTGGAAATTATGTTTTTGTAGATATATACACAACAAGTTATGAAGACCTTCCATCACCTACACCTAAAGAAGAAAAAGAACCACAAATTATAGATGCCTCATCTAGAAAACGAGTGAAGTGGAGTAAATCAAAGGAAATCAAGAAGCTTAAGAAGAAGTTAGTCGAGAAAGAAGTGATAGAAAGGGTAATCAAAACTGGGTATGAAACCCTATCGAAGAAATTTGTATAAAGAAACTCATCTTTGTAAATATTGGCTCATGAAAGCATAAAGGAAAAGAAAAAGAAGGACAAGATTGTAAAAGACTACAACAACTTATGGAGAGTAGCTCAGGGATTGAAGAAAAAGGTCAGGGCTTTGAGGAAGCAAGCTATGTCTTCAAAACACCAGGCTCAAACACATGCTACTCTTGAAACCCTAGCAAAGGTGGTAGTTCAGTGCAATGAACCAGAGGCAGCCAGTAACCCTACAGTCTTTGAGCAAGATGCAGAAGCCTAAAAAGATCAGCCCTAAGGCATTTTTGAGCTAAGACAAAAGGTATTTTTGAAATTTTGATAATTTCACTAATCTCAGGTTTCGGTGGCTTAGGCGAACATATCGATTGTTCATTAGCCACTAAAAGCAGAGATTTTGGTAGCTAAATTGGTCTGAATTCTATCTACTCTAGCTACCAAAAGCACTGACAAACAAGAAAGTTAATATTTTTGCACAGGTCCAAGTTTTCCTTGTCCAAAAGCCTCACAAATGGTTCAAATTGATGGAAGATAATTAATGACATCCTTATCAAGAGTTTGTTTTGGTTTTGGAGGTGCTCTACAAGACAGAAAGGTAAAAAACAGTTAGCTATTTTCAAGGATGTGAAGTTGTTTAACTATCAATAGGTGTCATGTTCTACTCCTCCCATATCACATGAGATCTAGTAGCCTCAGAAGGCTCACTACACCTACTAAAGAATCTGAAGAACATAAATATCATTCGAGAATTTGAATTGACCTAGTTTATAGGATCTTTGCCTACTTTCTTGGGCCAGTTATTGATTTTCTATTTTAGGAAAAATTTGATCTAGTAATCTAGGATATTGAAACTGTTTGTAAATGGATATAAAGCCCATAACATTTGATGAACAAAGGGTTCGATTTTGAGTTCTATGATCTACTTTTATTATGATAAAGAGACTTTCTTTAATATATTAATCTTGGAAGATTCTTTCATTGTTATTATCAGACTCTCTTTATCTTTTTCTATGCCTATGAGTTGAAATCATTTCTTTGCCTATGTTTAAAAGTCCCATGGTAACTGTCATCTTACCTTTGATTATTAAGAAAGAATCATAAGAATCCTTTGCTAGTTTGTTGACCCATCATATATATTGTTATGTATGTTCTAGTCAATTGATTGGTTTTCTTATCCATTTTATGTACAAACCTATCTGATAGTAGCTTTTGAAGGCCTTGTATTGCATGAATATAGCTAGACTATCTTGAAGATACAATCTAGTGATTTAGATATTCATCTTGATCCAAAGCCACACCTATTATTGAGAAAATACTTACAAAAAGGTTAAGTTACCAAACATCTCTAAGATACAGCCTAGGAGAGTTTCTTGGAGTGATAACATATCCAATGGGGGCATGGGAGCCCTTGCTTTCACCTCTTGGCCCAAGCGATATTGAGTCTCCTTCTGAGTCTGATCTCGTTGTTTGTAGATCCTAAATCCCTAGTGCTTGAAATTCTTCGTTGATATACTCTACTAGTCTTGGCTAGAGCCTCAATCGTCATATGGAATATGGCCATTTTACTTCACCCTTTGGGACTATCGACCCTCGTTTGTGTGATTTCTCAAATTTTGAATTGCCTTCAGATGAGGCTATCCTTGAAGTCATGACTATGGTTTCTATACCAAAGGAGGACTTACACCATGGTTTGTGTTTTCTTCCCTCTAGGGAGACTTTCGAAGTTGACTATCGAAGAGACTCTTGGTCTGAGCCTAGCAGTGGGCTCTACCTGAATCAGTTTCATATATGAGTAGCAACCCCCATGGGTCTTCTTTTAATCCCTTTTCAGACCCTCTAAACATGAAAAGATTGTCGAGCAATCTTGTTTACCTTCATGTTCACTAAACTGAAATTTGAAGGCATGTCTCTCCGGCGGTAGTTTACCCCTTTTTCGGTCCGAATGGTCAAAATACGAACAAAGTTATACTCTAGGAGCCTCGGTTCTCTAGAAGAGTACTCTCAGGTATAATTTTAACCCTTTTTCGGGCTTGAGAGACTAAATCTACCAAGAAGGAACCCCCACAGAGTCCATAGTTAAGCTCTTTTCAGACTCCGTAAAATTGAAAATATGGCCGAGTGACCTTGTTTCTTCACACTCATTAAATTGGCCCAGAAGAACATCCTTTACAGAGTCCATAGTTAAGCTCTTTTCAAACTCCTAAATATGAAAAGATTTTTGAGTTATCTTGTCTTTATCACACTTGTTAAAATGTTTTTTAATAGATGTTTGTTCGATACTAGTTTATCCCTTTTTTGAACCGACTAGACTTCCTTCGAAAAAGGTACCCCAATGGAGTCTTCTTTTATGTTTTTTCATACTCTCTAAAAATGAAAAACCACCGAGATTTCCTTCTCTGGGCTCTTTAAAAATACATCAAAGGGCGTTATTATTGTGTCTTATTAATATCATTTGCATTCTCGTGTCTTTGGCCTAATTTCGAATCTATTTTTATCTCAACTGAACCATCTAAAGCATGTCTTATATGCAATCCCTGTAGCACTTTGCCTTTGCGTCTTGACACCTTGATCCATGGAGGATTTTTCTCGAGTGTCCTTTTCCTACATATGTCTCATTGCTTTGAGCATCAATGTGTTCCCTGTGCTTGGAACTAATATGTCAGTGACACTCGATCCTCCTTTGTAATGTAGCATTTTTTTTATTCTTTTTCAAGCTTCCCAAAATTATTGAAAAAGACAAAAAAATCAAATATACCCCAAAAAGAGGAAAGGAAAAGTATTCTCTTTATGTTATCAACACAATGAGTCTCCCTTGGACAAAGAAAATCCTTTCATTTGTTTGTCAAGCTCTAGGATTCAATATGACCTAAGGAAGTTGTTCCCACTACATAGAGTTGTGTCCTTCTCTGTTTGGTTATCCTTCCAAACATTTAGGGAGTTCACGCTACCTCCCGCATCGTGAACTTATGTCAATTCCATGATACTTGAGTCTCATATTTTGTCGTGCTTATGTCCAAGGGAAGTTTTACTAAACTGAGTCGTCCCTTCTATAGTTTGTCTCGTGTCCTCATGCTCGACCACCCTAAAAGACCAATCAAGTCCTTGTTCGAAATCAATAAAGTTCATTGCACTAATCATCGAGATCCTCTTGTTTGTTCTCGACGAGTCGTCGAAGACCTCTGGGTAGTGAATTTGTACACTGATATTACACTCCTACCTAAGTTTTGAATATTTTGAAGTTGTTGTTTGAGCTCTAAATACCTCATCTCCAGCCATTGGGCATCATTGGATTCTTGAAGATGGATACCACACATGTATATATTTTGATTTTGAGATGTATATCCATTGTGTATTGCTCACGGCTACACTTTATATAGTTATATGACATGGATTTGCAGTGTATTTGATTGGCAACCATGATTTTATTTCATCCCAAGCATGGGTATGCCCACCTCAGAGAAACAAACTTGATTTTTTGTAGATGGCACCTCCTGAACTCTGGTCCCTAGGATCACTCATTTCGTATATTGGTGAATATTTGTAATGCATTTCGGCCATCAGATGCTCTTCTGACCTCACACATTAGGGGGCATCTGTTATAACCCTAAATTGCACCATACATGCATACCTAGCATTAGGCCATATAACTTGCTATCTTTGCAAAGCCATCACTGAACAACTCTTCTAAAAAGCCATTGCTTTGAAGGTATGTGTGCCCTGCACCACTAATGCCCACGTAAATATGATTTCTTCCTCACTACAACCCGCATACACTCACATAATATCGTGAAAAATGGAAAATTTCATAGGATATTGGTTTCTGGACCATTAATTAACCATTTGATTGCCCATTGCGAGTCATCCCAATCGTTACTATCTCTTTTGTCCTATAGAAGAAGGGTTTGAGGTCCCATTGCAAAGGGGGAAGCACAAGAGCATAGAAACTCTACCCATTTCCATATTCCCCCTTTTCCCCAAAATTCGGCAACCACGTTGTGAGTTTGAGCAGTTGGTGCATTGTGAAGAGGAGCTCAGGACCGAGTTCGAGGAGCAGTGTCGATCTCATTGTAAGTAAACTCTGTGATTTTAATAAAAGGAATAATTTTTCTATCCTGCCATATTATGTGTCCAATCTCTATATTTGATTTATGTTGACATCTAACCCATTAATTCGTATATTAAATGCATGTTCGTAGATCTTTGTTTGTCTATATATGAATGCAAGTCAACCTTGGTAGGAGACTTGTAGTCGAGGAGCAATTAAACGCGAAAGGATCAACACTAGATGCGATGGTTAAGGTAGAGTTACCAGATATTTTTACTTTGTATTTCATGCATGGATATGGGGTATAGTCGGGGCAGTTATAAAAAGTAGGCGACTTTTAAATGGTTAGATATTCCTACATATTGAACCCTAGTGTAGTCCATAGGGGGGTTTTCCCGCTATAAGAAGTTATTTTGAACATAGGGAAGACTCCCATCCCATGTATGTGAATGCTTAGAGTTATACATGCGCAAGATGTGCATAATCATTCGATTGATTACCTCTGTCTGGCCATCGATTTGGGGGTGGAAAGTAGTGGATTTAGTGGGCTTGGTGTCCAAAAGTGACCGGAGACTCACCCAAAATGTGTTGAGGAACCTGCTATATTGATTTGAGGTGATAGTATGTGGTATCCCAAAATGGACCCACACATGTTCGAAGAAGAGCTTGGCAGTATCTACCACTATGATGCTCTTCTTGCAGGATGTGAGAATGGCCATCTTAAAAAATTGATCAACCACCACAAATACACAATCATTGTCATTCTTGGTGGATGGAATTCCATACATGTAATCCATCGAGATGGATTGCCAAGGCTGCTCGAGAGTAAGAAGAGGGGTGCATAAGCATTGCTTCTTGATGGTGGGCTTGGCAATGGCACATGTAGTGCAAGATTTGATATACTTAATGACATCTTGTCGAAGTTTTGGAAAATAAAAATGTTTATGTAGAATGACCAAAGTTTTCTCCATGCCAAAATGTCTTTCCATCTGACTGTAGTGAGCCCCCCAAATCATCTTTGCACGCTCGCTTGTTTGAACACAAAGGTGGACCAGATGGCATAACAATCCATCCTGGATGTGAAAATTGGTGACATTCATGCATGTAACCAAGAGAATATAGATGGTGGTGAAGTTAGGGTCACACTGATAAAGTTGGGGCCACTCATATGCCTCATTCCCATAAGAATGGTGCACTATGGTGAGTGTAGCAATGGGAGGGCAACTGAGGAAGTCAACAACATGATTTGTGATCGCTATTTTATACTTGATGTTCAGATGGTACTCTTGTAGGTATGTGGACCACTTTTAGTGGCGGTTGTTCTGCAACTTCCCCTGTGTCTGTATGAAATGAAGAGTCTTGTCATCAATGTGGATTATTGTCTCCTTTCCTAGAATGTAATGTTTCCATTGATGACACGCTTGCATAATGGAATAAATTTATTTGTCATAGGTGGGGTATTTTCGGACAATATCTGAGAGTGTCTCACTATGGTATGCTACTGGATGACCATGTTGAGTGAGAAGTTTTCCTACATCATAGTCATAGGCATCAGTCTCAATCTTAAACTGTTGTTTCAGATTAGGTAAAGAGAATACTAGACATGAGCATAAATGATGCTTTAGATCATCAAATTCTTGTTGTTGTGTCCGTCCCCATGAAAAAATTTCCTTTCCACCACCCTTAGTTACTTAGTTGAGGGCCCATGAAATATGACAGAATAACAACACAAACCTTCGGTAGAAGTTGGCAAGTCCTAAGAAGCTCTGAATCTTGGTTAGTGTGGTTGGGGCTGGCCAGTCACTTATGAATTGGATCTTAGTTGGAACCATATGTACCCCATGCTAATCAACAATGTATCCCAAGTATTGGACCTTGTTCATGCCAAAGGAGAAGTTTTCCAGGTTGGCATATAGCTTGTGATGCCGCAGAGTTTTCAAAACCTATAGAATATGCTGCATGTGCTCCTCCCAAGTTAAGCCAAAGGGCATGGCATGGCCAACCATTCGAAGAGACCTTATTTAGATTTGAAATTTGTCCTCCATAAATTAGTCGGTTCAATGAGAACCTCATGGTATCCAAACTTTAGGTCAATCTTGTTAAAGAACTTTGACCCCTTGAGTTGGTCAAGAAGGTCATCAATTCGGGGAATTGGGTATCGGTTCCTGACTGTGATTTTTTTTAATGTTCTGTAATCAATGCAGATCCACCAAATCCCATATTTCTTTTGCACTAGCACAATCAGGCTTTCACAAGGGGAGGAATTGCGTCAGATGTGCCCATTTTGAATCATCTCTTGGATCTAGTGCTCGATTTCATCATTTTCCATCAACGACTGATGATATACTGGTCCATTAGGAAACAGTGCATTGGGGGTTAAATCAATTGGATGCTTGACTTGGTAGTGTGTCGGTACCATGATGGCTGAGAAGAATATGTCTTTGTACTCTTCCATGATATTGTCCACTTTCTTTTGCTGCAAAGAGAGGTTGTGTGTAGAGGTCACAGATGTGGTGGTGACCTTCTGCTTACTGTGAGCACGGATCACAAAGAAGACAAACTTCCCAGTCTGTGAAATGATCATTAGGTTAGTCATCCTGGAATATTCATTGTAGTCTGAAGACACTATCTACGTTGAGCATGAGTGGGAATTTGACCATTTATTAGAAAATGTCGATATAAGTCAGATAGAGGATGAAAGGTTCGATCAGAACATACATCGTGTGAGATTCAATTGGAATGGTAGTGAATACTATAGCGAAAACTACCTTACTATAGAACTGGCAGACAATATTAACTTGGTTCGGATGATATGGGATTACCGAGACAACAAGAATGGAAATAAGACAAGAATGAAATTTATATGAAGTGCTAACTTCAATTGGCTTGAGATCATGCAACATCTTGAGAATAATACCTATCAATTCGAATTCAGCTATCATGCCATTGGTATGCGCAATAATGATAATAATTCTATTGATGAATTCACAGAGAATGATACCATCCAAAGATGACTAGCAATGGATGGTTTGTCCACAGTTACAATTACCCACCAACATCAAGTAGACATCGGTGATTCATTGATATTCCCAATTTTTCATGACCCGTTTACCATTGGAGAGTGTGCAAAACAATTGCCTTGCAAACATTTTTATCATTCACCAAATTTGTATATGCTTAGTGTTAGCACTAGGAATCACCCTTAGATTGTGTAGAAGGTAAGCCCAGTACCCATCAGGTTATGTATAAATGTAAATGAGTTTTAAAGAGGTCAAATGGATAAGACTCAAGATAATAATGTTCTAACTCAGAAATATGGGCTAGCATTCACAAGCAATTGAGGTCTTGATTGAATTCAGTCAGTAAGTGGGAGTAAAGGTGAATAGGGGGAAGAATTTGGTGAAAAAAATGTAGAGGTATTCTATGGACATCAGGTATTCAAGAAACCTAAAGAAGAAAAACTCAAACACAAGATCTTATTGAATTCAAAGTTTAAGGAAACTGAAGAACATCATAATAACACTACATTAAAAAATTCATCAGAATATCACTACAACAATTCATGTGAATCATTCAAGCATGAATACTTCAGAATCATAGACAAATAAGCTGGAGTAAGAAAGATGACTTATATTGGCCACTGATCCAACCAACTTTGAACTGACTTGATCTTCTTTCATGCACATATCCCTGCATGCCAAGTGTCCTTCAGAGGCTTGTAACTGTCATCATGCTACCAGCTATTATCTTTTCCTTTCTCCACATCATCAACCATTTACAAAGATGATAATTCGAGCCCCCTTGATTCCTAGTACCTGTTGGTAGCATCATTTGGCAGCGCTCTGGGTAGTGAACCTTTGTAGTGACTTTACCAAATTTTTTGTGATTCCGTAGTGCAACCTCCAAAATAGGCATGTTGAATGGGTAGCACAAATCCTGTGTGCCTCTGTGCAAAATTCAACCTCTGTCAAAATTTTGGTAGATCCTTCCTGTGTGTCTGCGTGCAATTTGGTAGCACCTCAACTGAATTCAAAGCACCACATTTCAATGATGATAGATTTGGTAGCACCCCCGGGAAGTTATAAGTGCCATCGCTACACTAGTCTTAGGTGATTAGGCAGCGTTATAGGTATCATACTAATAGAACATGAAAATTAGACAATTCCATAGAGCCATAGCGCCACAGAATGTCTGCTCCACTACCGTTGAAGATATTAACTCTTTATAGAACATAAAAAACTCTAATTAGTATGCATTAGAAGCCTGTATAGCTTGTATAGGTGGCAGAGGTAGTAGTTCCTCAATTACTTATCCTTGCAAAAAAGAGGCCATTCTCAAAAATGGAGCTCACCTTTCACCAATTACTTCATCAACCTGATACTCCTTCTTGTGGAAGGACTTCCCTTTGGCACAACAACATGCTTCCCTTTAGCAGTAACAGGCTTCTTCACTAGATTTATTCTTTCCTTGGCTACTGGATTCTCCTTTTCAATAGTATCTTCAACCAACAGATTCAAGTTTCTTTGAGCCATCTCATCTTGGAATTGTTGCAACTCTACTTTGAGATTTCTTTTCTAAGACTGAAAGTCTTTGTTTTTCCTATAGAGGTTCTTGAGTTGCCTATGAATAAGTTGGGCTCTTCTTGTTGAAAATATTGCTAATTCAAGAGTGTGGCTATAGCCATCCATGAGCTCTTTCATCTTAATTCTTTTATATAGGGCTTCAGATTTCAGACGAGTCACCTCCTTCCTATCTTCCCTGAGTTGTTTAAACAATCTTTTGAAGTTCCGGTTACTTGGTGGAGTGGTGATGTGGACAGTATCAAGATGTTTTTTTATGGGTTCATTTTCTAGCTGAAGAGGAGGGTGACATGTCAAGTCAAGATGGTCGTGGAGTGAACCGAACTTAGGGTCAAATCACGAAGGGGGTCAAAACATAAGTCATGAAAATGAACCTAGGCCAAAATTTTATTTGAGGATCAAAATTTGGGTCATGACTTTAAGCCTTTATTTATCATAGTCACCTAAGTAAAACAAAAATTTAAGAAACAAATCAAAATTTCAAAATCTAAAGGCTTAGAAAAATTTAAAGAATAAGGGCTAAATACCCAAGCAACTTAGTGTGATAACATTGGCTCCATAGGTGATGGCATGCTCCCTGGGAGCTTCCAAGAACAAGTAGTTTTAGTGCCTTATCCTAGGGATATGGGGCCAGTTATTAAAACAAAAATAAAAGAAAGATGATATTTACAATGGCATGGAAAGCCACTCATGGCTCAAACAAAGTACCTTTTCGGAAAATTCCCATTGACAGGGCCACCAAAAAATTCTTCATCCTCCAAATTATGCAACTTGTAAGTGTTATTCAATAATGCCTCAGAAATTTTGAAGGGACCGATCCATAAGGATTCAAATTTACCGTGCTTGCCTTTGTCTTGTTTTGGTGCATCCCATTTGAGAACCAGATCTCCCAACTAGAAATCCTCTTTATTTACCTTCTTGTCGAAAGCCTTCTTGATCTTCTGTTGATGGTCATGTGCTTTATCGAGAAGTTGCTCCCGAGTCAGCTGCACTTCTACTAGCTATTGTATTCTTTTGATCATATGATGCATCTCTCCTTGGTTGTCTTGGAAGAATTTTTCCATGGGCAAGGAAAGTTGAGAAGGAAGGATGGCCTCAAATCCATACACAATATGGCAAGGAGAAAGACCAAGGGATCTCTTTGTTGTCACTTTTTTAGCCCAAAAAGAAAATTTGAACTTTGAATCCAATGCTTTGTTGTTGTCCTCTAACAGTATTTTGGCGATCTTTATAAGGATTTTGTTATAGAACTCTGCTAGTCCATTCCCTTAGGGGTAGTAAGGAGTAGAGTGAATTAATGAGATTCCAAACTATGCACAGAACTGGATCAATGGTTCAGCCTTGAAAGATGCAACATTATCAGTGACAATTTTGTTCAGACAACCAAACCTCACCATAATATCCTCAAGAAAGCCAATGATCACTTTGTGGGAATCATTCCTTATAGGGATAGATATTATCCACTTAGTAAATTAATTCGTGGCAATCAAGATCCACCAGTGTTGACCACTAGAAGCAGGATGAATTTCCCTAATAAAATCTAGGCCCCACTATTGAAAGGGTCCTGAAGCTACCACAAGCTTCAATGGAAAAGACTTGAGTTGTTGCTTCCTAGAGAATTTCTGACACTTTACACAGGCTCTGATATTTACACAGACATCGGTGAATATACTAGGCCAGAAGTGCCCAGCCCTGAGAATCTTATATGTTGTGGTTCTCCAAAAGTGATGCCCGCCACATAAATTGTCATGAAAATCAGACATAATCTTTTGGGCTTCTTGTGGGTCTAGGAATATCAAAAGAACTCCTAAAGGATCTTTCCAACACAAGACTTGCTCAACAAGACAATATTTAATTGATTTGAGCTTTAAATCTCTCACCTTGTTATTTTCCATACCATCGGGAGGCTGCAATTTTTGTAGAAAAAAATATAATGTCCTTATACCAGATGCAATCTGCCAATGGAGGACTGACTTGAGAACCTTTGTTAGAAAATTCGACCTGCTGGTTTTTTGAGCAAGTGTTAATGAAATTTACCCCCAAAGATGAGCAATTAGATTCATCCAGCAACTTGGATAAACCTTGTCCTTTAACCAATTTGGTGGGCTTAATCTGAAGATCAAATTCAAGGATTTTAACAATCCACTTGTTCCTTTTACCGTCTATATCAGTGTGAATGATAATTTCCTTTACAGAAGTTGATGGGACATATGCAATGACTCTTGAATGCAACACATAAATTTTGAAAGACTTGAGATATTTGATCAATGCATAGGCCTACTTATCCATGATGCCATAATTTAATTTAACATATCTCAATGCCCTATTAAAAAAAACAATGGGTTTCTCTAAACCTTCAACATTTTTCTGCAATAAAACAACTGCTACTGTGTCAAATGAAGCGAAAGAAAAAATTAGAAAATCCTTGGAGTAGTCTGGACTAATGAGCACATGGGATTCAGTCAAGGATTTGTTTATTTGATCAAAAGAATTACGGTATTAACCAATCCATTTGATTTCATTTCCTTTTCTCAACATGGTTGTAATATACTTCACCAACTCAGCAAAATTTGACGCAAACCTTCTAAGAAAACTATTTTTTCCCAAGAAAGACTGAACTTCCTTCTTGGATCTAGGGATTGACAAGGTTTGGATAGCTTCTACTCTACTGGAATCAATCCTTAACCCTTCAGCTGACACAATATGCCCCAATAATTTTCCCTCCTTCATGGAAAACATTGACTTTTTTGGGTTTAAAGAGAGACCGGATTTTCTACATTTCAAGAAAACCTTTTTTAAATGATCATAATGTTCTTTATCAGATTGTGAGAACATTATTATGTCATCTAAATAGATAACTACAAACTTATCCTTCTCTCCAATAAAGGCTATGTCCATGGCTCGTTGAAAGGTCACCCCTATGTTCATCAAACCAAAGGGCATCTTAGCATACATGAATGTACTCCAAGGAGTGGTAAAGGTTGTATTCTCTCTATATTCTGGCAAGATAGAGATTTGATTGTAGCCGGAAAATCCATCAATCATGGACATCCTAGATGCACCTGTCACCCTTTGTAATATGTATTCCATATTGGGCAAGGGGTAATTATCCTTTTTAGAGATTTTGTTCAGATTTTGGAAATCGACACAAAGTTTGATTTCTCCATTCTTTTTTCTCACTAGGACCAAGTTGGCCACCCATTCACAATACCTCAAAGGAATAATAATTTTATCATTTAAAATATTTTTTACCTCTTTTTCCATCAAAGGCAACAACATAGAATTTATTTGTCTCAACTTTTGCCTGAAAGGTTTGGTCTCTTCCTTCAATGGGATCTTGTTCTCTATTATGCTTGTGTTGTGTGTTCTAACTTCTTCATAAGTCCAAGAAAACACATCAGAAAACTCTTTTATCAGTTCAACATATTCAACCCTCTGCTCCCTTGACAAGCTTCTTGACAACTTGACATATTTTGGATCCTTTTCTGTACCCACATTGCACTCAGTTACATCAACATCATTAGTTGATCCTTTTCCCTTCACTGCCACATCATTTATGTAAAATAATGTTTCCAAAGGAACTAATCCTTTTGGAATGTGGTTGCTATGCAACTGAACAATATGATGATTAGCAATTTTGTTAAGAAAAACATCAGAATGAGGATTATTTTCAGAGTCATGATCCCGATCAATGTGTAATGCAGAAAGCTCATCAACAATCTCAAGATCATCTTCAAACACCTTCCAATGCTTGACATTGTTAGGAATAGAGGTTATGTATTTGACTTCTACATCATACTTGAGTTTAGGTGGCAAGGGGACTCTGAAATTGCTTGCTAATACAATCAAAGAATCAACCATGGTATTCTCTTCTCTTGGAATAAATGAAATGTTGAAAGATACAAAAAAACTGTCAACTAGGTCCCACAATTCATTTCTATAAGATCTAAGCCTAGGGTTCTTAGTTTGATAAAGATTTTTGATCTAATGGACAATCAATTAAGAATCCTAAAATATTGATAGCTCTTCAATCCCCATGCCTTTTTCATCCCTTAAACCCAAGACAAGAGCTTCATACTCTGCCACATTATTGGTAGTTTCAAATTCTAGATTGTAGGAAAAAGATATAGTCTCTTGAGCAAGTGAAACAAAGACTACTCCAGCACCAACACCTTCTTTAGAAGAGGATCTATCAAATAACATCTTACAAACAAAGGTGGTTGGAGGAGAATCTTCACAAAAGGTAACATACTATTTTCTGATTTCAAGGGGGGGTTCAGAAGCATCAGTGAGCTGCAAGATGCTGGATCCCAAATCAGTATCAAGAGAAAAAATAGGATGATTTGTGGGGTTTTCTTCGTCACTAATAATGTAGGCCACCTGAGATTCTTTGTAAAGTCTTCTATGCTCCCCCCCAAACACAGGTCCATCTGCAAGGTTCCCCCAAGTCTTTTTATCCAAGATCTTGACAAGAACATGCCAAACTTGGGGGGAACATCAGCCACCACAATATCCATGACTACACTTTTTATAGGCAACTAAAATAAGGTCACAACCAGATCTTTAATGACCCCAAGACACTTCACTTTCCTAGAGTCAAAATAATATAGGTCATGGTAGGTCTTTTTGATTTCTAATCCAAGTTCATCCATAAAAGTTTTGGGCATGAGATTTTGGGATGCCCCTGAGTCCATCAAAGAATTATGCAACACCTTATCATGTATGTTCAGTTATGTATAGAAGGGAGGGGATTAATCATATATATCTTCTATCAAAGGTCCTAAGATGACTGTTGGATTTTCATCTTGCAGATTTACTGAATCAGTGGCATTTAGAGAAGATTCGGGCTGTAACATTTTGGAGAGATATTTTTTAAATTCTTCATCTTTTTTCAATTCCAAAAAAGGTACAGGGATCTTGATTTTTTGGATCTCACTCTCAAAGTTGAAGGAAGGTGAATATTTCAGGATCTCTTTGGCTTCTGAGGTAGGATTTCTAACCAAAAGTTGGGGGTCTTGAGTATATTTTTCTTTGCTTCCAACTGTCACAGCCTTGGAAAAAATTTCTTTTTTTGGTAGGTTGATCAGAAGCATCAGTTTTTCTTCATTCTTTTTGGATGTCAGATTATATCTATTTGGATTTTCTTTTTCTTTATCTCTATTACTTAATTCATTTATTTGAATAACCATCAAGGATTGCTCATATGCAGATTGAGTCAAGTGAGGAGATGGGGATGTGTCACCTAAGCAATGAATCTCAGGATCAATTTCTTCCTCCTCTCCTTCTTCATCAACAACAAGGTTGTTCTGTAAAGGAGTTTATACCTTTTGATCATCCCTCTCTCTGTTTCTAGGATCTCTTGGAAGGATTTGAGGAGAATTATTGGGTCTCCTAAAGTTACCTCTATTATCAACATTTTGAGTATTTCTATAGGTTTGTTTTCCTTCAAGTTTTAACTTCTCCATCTCAACAAAAAGGGATTTTACTAAGTTGGTAAGTTCATCTACTTGAGTATGAACGATAGGGGAATCAAAGGTTGAAGCTTCAGTTCTGTTTTTTCTCCCGTCTCTAAGTTTTTCATATTCCACTATGTTGGATTCTAAGTTTTTTTCTCCCGTCTCTAAGCTTTTCATATTCCACTATGTTTTTTCTCCCGTCTCTAAGTTTTTCATATTCCATTAAGTTTTTCATATTCCACTATGTTGGATTCTACCTCCAAGGCTGTATCTTCCATATGAGCTAAGGAGGCTGATCTTCTTTCTCTCAGTAGAAGGCAAAACTCAGGGTCAAAATCACTAGCATAGGTGATTTTTGCAGAGGTTTTTGTAGGCTTTATATCGGCGGGGATCTTATTGTACATTTTGTTGAATATTTTAGAGAAGTCAGAGATAGACTCTTCCTCTTTCCTCTTTAGGGATCCAAATTATGTGATATAATAAAAAAATTCTTTTTAATCCCCTCACTGTCTCAAAAAGGAATCATCCAATGCCTCAATCCCAGTAATGGATCAAGGGGCCAAACCCCTAAACCACTTCCTAGCCTCACCATCAAGGCTTTGGATGAAGACTCTCATCCACACATCCTCATTTTCAATGTTTTTATTGTGTGGATAACTGTAGAAGGAAAGAAGATTCTCTTCACCAGTTATGTCTTCTTCTCCTATGAATTTGGGCATGTATTTTAGATAATCTCTAGTAGGGAGAGAATTCATTGGCCGAGGTAGGATAAGAGGGATGTATCTTGCAGCCACTATGGCATCCATCCTTTTTCTAGGAGGTTTAGAACCTACCATTGGATTTTGGACTCTTGGTTAACAAGGAAGAAAAGGAAACTTGACTGTGTGCAGCTTAGGAGAGAAAGGAATGTATAAAGGAGGAATTTCATTTTTCACAGCAGAAGGATGAGTCTTGGAAGAAGCTGGTATAGGATGTAAAGGGGATGAGGTTTCCTCTTCTTTGGCTGTAGAAATTTTGATAGGAGGAGGAGTGGCAAAGCCTAAGGTAGGAAAATCTTCAAGACTCTCAAGTCTGAACTACTTTACAATGTCAGGGGAGGCAAGGATTTCAAAATTTTATTCTTTCAAATCAGGTTCAAAAGAGGAGTATTCAATGGAGAATTTTTTCAAAATCAAGATTCTTAGATACTTCAGTAGAAGGAAAAGGAAGATTACTTGATAAAACAATTGGAGTATTAATAGTGGAATTAGGCAACTGACTAGAAGCACTTGTACCAGCAACAAAAAAAAATTCTTGAGAATATTTTCTCTTCTTGATTATCTTATCTGGGTCATCCTCAGGTGCAACCAAAGGTATTTGTGGATTTGACCTCGTGTGTCTGCCTTTAGGAGCCAGAGTTGAAACAATGGATTCGTCAGGTGCAAGTTGTAATCTTCAATATATTAAGTTCCAATGCACCTTCAGAACTAGTAAGCTTTGTCGTTCAATCCCAGGGAAATGTATTCAATTTGTTCCTTGACAATGGAAACAATAATGTTATCACTAAGAATCACCCTCATATTGCATAGAAGGTAAGCCCAGTACCCATCAGGTTATGTATAAATGTAAATTAGTTTTAAAGAGGTCAAATGGATAAGACTCAAGATAATAATGTTCTAACTCAGAAATCTGGGCTAGGATGCACAAGCAATTGAGGCCTTGATTAACTTTAGTTAGTAAGTGGGAGTAAAGGTGAATAGAGGGAAGACTTTGGTGAGGAAAATGTAGAGGTATGTAATGAACATCAGGTCTTCAAGCAACCTAAGGAAGAAAAACTTAAACACAAGATCTTCTTGAATTCAAAGTTTAAGGAAAGTGAAGAACATCATAATAATATTATAATCAAACATTCATCATAATATCACTACAAAAATTCATGTGAATCATTCAAGCATGAATAATTCAAAATCATAGGCAAATAAGATGGAGTAAGAAAGCTAAATTATATTAATCGTGAAGTCTCAAATCAATTACATAACCAGTTAACCAGTAGCTTCATCAAAATATTACAAAATAAGGGATCCTAGCTCAACCATTCGAACCTACTAAAGCATTTAGACTATCAATTTATAACAAAAGGGAAGGCAACAACTGAAGGTGTGAGTTGGCTTTCCTCCCATGAAAATATCCAAGTAGTTATTTCATCTAACAACGTAAACTAACAACTATGCTATAAAAAGGGAAAATGTTGGCCACTGATCCAACCAACTCTGAAATGACTTGATCTTATTTGATGTGCATCTCCCTGCATGCCAAGTGTCATTCAGAGGCTTGTAAATTCCATCATGCTGCCAGCTGCTATCTTTGTCTTTCTCCACATCATCAGTCATTCACAAAGATGATAATTTGGGCCCCCTTGATTCCTCGTACCTGTTGGTAGCATCATTTGGTAGCGAGCCTTTATAGTGCCTTTACCAAATTCCTTGTGATTCTGTAGCATGACCTCAAAAATAGGAATGTCGAATGGGTAGTGCCAAGCCTGTGTGCCTCTGTGCAGAATTAGGCCTCTGTCAAAATTTCGGTAGCACCTTCCTATGTGTCTACATGCAATTTGGTAGCGCCTCGACTAAATTCACAGCACCACATTTCAATGCTGATAGATTTGGTAACACCCCCAGGAAGTTATCGACACCATCGCTACACTAGTCTTAGGTGATTAGGCAGCGTTATAGGTAGCAGAATGATAGAACATGAAAATTAGAAAATTACGTAGTGCCATAGCACTACAGAATGTTTGCGCCACTACCGTTGAAGAGATTTCAGAGGTAGTATTTCCTCAATTACTTATCCTTGCAAAAAAGGGGCCATTCTAAAAATTGGATCTCACCTTTCACCAATTACTTCATCAACCTGACACTCCTTCTTGTGGAAGGAGTACTTCCCTTTGGCACAAAACATGCTTCCCTTTAGCAAGAACAAGCTTCTTCACTGGAGCTATGCTTTCCTTGGCTATTGGATTCTCCTTTTCAATAGTAGCTTGAACCAACACATTCAAGTTTCTTTGAGCCATCTCATCTTGGAATTGTTGCAAATCTTCTTTGAGCTTTGTGTTTTGAGACTAAAAGTCTTTGTTTTTCCTACAAAAGTTCTTGAGTTTCCTATGAAGAGGCTGGGCTATTCTTGCTGCAAATCTTGTTAAATCAAGAGTGTGGTTGTAACCATCCATGATCTCTTTCATATTAATTCTTTTAGATAGGGCTTCAGATTTCAGATGAGTCACCTCCTTCCTAGATTCCCTGAGTTGTTTAATCAATCTTTTGAAGGTCTGGTTGCTTTGTGGAGTGTTGATGTGGACAGTCTCAACATGCTTTTTTATGGCTTCATCTTCTAGCTACAGAGGAGGGTGACACGTCAAGTCAAGTTGGTCATGGAGTGAGTCGAACTTAGGGTCAAATCATGAAGGGGATCAAAACATAAGTCATGAAAATGAACCTAGCACAAAATTTTATGTGAGGATCAAAATTTGGGTCATGACTTTAAACCTTTATTTATCAAAGTCACCTAAGTAAAACACACATTTAATAAACAAATAAAAATTTCAAAATCTAAAGGCTTAGAAAAATTAAAAAACTAAGGGCTAAAGACCCAAGGCAACTTAATGTGATAACACTTAGTATTAGAATGGAAGGTTGAATTATTTGCAAGATGAATGGAACTCTAGTTATCATGGTAAAACCTTCTATTCTCCTGCTTCTTTCCCAATTCTTCCATAAACCTCTATAACCAAATCATCTCTTTACTAGCCATTGCAAAAGAAACATACTTTTCTTCCATTGTTGAAAGTGCAATAACATTTTGTAGTTTTGAAATCCAACTTACTGTTTTCCCATCTACAGTAAAAACATACCCTATGGTGCTCCTCCTACTATATTTATCACCTGCCATATATAAATAAGAATATCCACGTAGAACAATGTCTAAACCTCCAAAACATAATGCATGAGTAGCAATACCTCTCAAATACCTGAGAATCCACTTTACTACCTCCCAATGTTCTTTACCTGGATTGTTCATATACCTGCTCACAACTCCCACTACATGTGCAATATCTGGTATTGTGCACACCATAGCATACATCAAGGTGCCAATTGTTGATGAATAAGGGACCATATAAATGTATTCTATTTTTTCCTATGTATTGGGATACATTTCCTTAGTTATTTTGAAATGGATGGTCAAAGGTGTACTAATTGTTTTTTCATTCTTCATTCTAAACCTCTCCAACACCTTCTCTAAGTAATCACCCTAAGACAATGTCAATTTGCGATTTTTCATGTCTCTTAGTATTCTCATACCAAGGATTTTCTTTGCCCATTTCTTAAAAGTGTCAAAACATCGTATTTTTGTCAAATTCAATAAACCCAAGTTTTTCTAGTTGCATCATCAATAAAAGTAACATAATAAAAATATCCACCAAGAGATGATACATGAGCTGGTCCCCATACATTTGTATGCACAATCTCTAACTTTTCACTCTTATTTTCCTTCTCGATTATGAGAAATATGATTCTCTTATATTTTCCATAAATACAATGCTCACATAAATTCAAATCAACTTGTTTAAGATCTGGCAAAAAATTCATTTTGTGAAGTATCTACATCCCCTTCTCACTCATGTGTCCAAGACTATGATGTCATAGTGTTGTATCCACACATGTAAAAACTAAAGAGATTGAAGAGTCAACACTAACAGTACATAAATACA
>JZKD02S1674696.1:310196-320941 GCA_000966675.3 Picea glauca
TCTTCTTACATCCGCCTTATTCTATTTTATTGAAAGGTCTTATTAATATTGACCTTTATTACATCCGAATACATTGATCTACCTATGTGCGGGTTAGGACCTTAACATTCTTCTTCTGGGTGGTTATAACCACCTTTAATATATTATGGGGCCAACTTCTTATTTAGCCTATTACAATTAGGGTTTGACCAATCCGCAAAAGGGATTTGGTCATTTACAATACCCGACATGATAAATCCACAAAAGGGGATTGATCTAATCAATAATAAATATATTTTATCTTTATCCACAAAAGGGGATAAGAATATTCTTTGCAGTTACACAATATTTTAACACTCCCTCTTAACAAGAAGGATATTCTTTATATTTTGACAGGTCACTAGATGTCGACATCAACTAGGTAGCAACATCCACTAGATAACATCATCAACTGGGCAACATCATCAATTGGGTAATCATCATTAACTGGATAACTGGAGGCATCCACTTGGTCATCTAGCATCATGATAATTGATTGGCATATCTATAAATCATCGGAAGTTTTGTTCTCTTTATCTTCGCACAGAAGATACTCTTTCTTTCTTTCATCTTCATGCAAAAGATACTTCTTTCTTATATTCACATAGAATATGTCTTATCTTCACACAAAAGATATTCTATGAGTTTTTCCATTCCTTTTATGTTCTCCCTTCTCTTGTAGTCATCTATCTCACCCATCCATTATGGAGGACTACTACCATAGCTTCACTCCTAGTCATCCCACATGAACTAGAGAAGCTAAGATGCTAGCCTGGGCAAGACTAGACTCCCTTTCCATGATCCATGCAGGATCACAACACAAACTTCAAGAGCCAACTAACCATTCCACATGGTCAAGGTTTTTGTTCCAAGCTACTCAATCCTTGGCTAGAGGAGAGTATCTGCCCACTGTCCCTTGGAAAAACATCCACATTCCTCTCTACGAGGGTGGTCACACCCCTCTCTACGAAGGAATTCTAGCATGTCCCTAGAGTATCCAAAACTCAACACTTGGACAGAGGCCAACCTTATAAAATTTCTCATTCCCCTTCTCTACGAAGGTCTCTTCCTTCTCTACGAAGGTCTCTTCTCTTTTCCTTCTCTATGAAGGTCTATCTGTGGGATCTGAAAAAATCTCTTGTGGTCAAAAATATTTTCATGGTATAATACCATGCAACCCATCTGTTGGGCACCATCCATCTACTGGATAGATTTCATCTTGATCAAAATATCTGGGCACCATCCATCTGCTTTTCTAACTGCATCAAATTGCAATCCTTCATTTCGAACTCAGAGACATGGCTCCCTCTTGCACCAAGCTAATAGCTTCTAATCATCATCCTTGAAGTTTTCTTCTGTAATATCCTGGGTTCCTTCTTGAGTTCGAATATTTCTTTCTTTCTGTCTTCACACTGGATCAACTTTATCCCTCTGCATCTATAAGAATGGTACTGGAGAAACCTGTAGTTACCTGCATCTCATCCACTATATCTGAGTATACATCTTTTTCTTCATCTTGAATATTTTTGTTCTGCATCTTTAGGAGCCTCTGGCTCCTATATAAATACTGGATATTGTCTGGTCTTTACTGACTGTCGCCATATCATACATCCTTCTCATGTTGTATGCAAGTCATGACATAAGTTCTTTCTTCCGAGACTTGTAAACTTACTGACAATATGCTTTCTTTGTCACTCTCATGAGTGATCATAGCTATAATAAATATTTTATCTCTTTATCCTTTTCTTTGATAAGTCTGCATAAACACTGAAATAAAACGAGGTTAATTCACATTCTCACAAAAATATAACTTGTAATGATAAAGTATTAAAGTAAACAAGATACTAAAAATAAACATGAATACTTATCTTTTGTTTTTTTGTGGGGAGGCTCCACGGACTCCACCATTTGCTATCAACTATCTTCAACTTAAAGTACATAATCCTTAATTTCTACTAAATCTTTCTTTGAGGGAGGAGAATCCTCTTCCTCTGCCACATGTGCTTGATGCTTTATTTTCCCTTTTCCTTGAGGACAGTCATAGGAAAAGTGTCCCAACTTTTGACAGTTGTAGCATCTGATCTTTGAAACATCTCTCTTCTTATATGGAACTCTTACGGAGTTAGATTCTTTATTGTTCCTCTTGAAGGAACTTATTTTGTTCTTTTGAACTATAAGAGCTTCCTCTTCGTCAACAATTAATCTCTTCTGTTGGCCTGCAAGTCTAGATTCTTCGTGTGTGCAATCTGCCCATAACTTATCAAACTTGGGTAACTTCCTTCTTGCACACACTCCTTGTACAAAGGGAGTCCAAAATGTTGGAAACCCATTTAGGGTTGTGGTTACAATTTATTTGTCACTAATGAAATCTCCAATAGTTTCAAGCTGATCTTTGATCTGAGAAACTCTCATAAGATAGGATGTGACAGATTTTGAGTTGTCCATCTTCGTATTATGAGGCTAATTACTTAAGGTAAGATTCCGACTAATGTCTTTGCTTTCATATAACCTGTTGAGTGCTTAATACATTTTCCTTGTTGTCTGTAGTTCGGATATATGAGGGATCAAGTGATACTTTACTGAATATGACACGATTCTCTTTGCTTTCTTTTCATTCTTCTTATGCTTGGCCTTTTCCTCTTCTTCATCTAGTTCTGGTACACCCACTGTAACATGTTCTAGGAGATCATTCTCATCTAGGATCATCTGCAACCTATGCTTCCAAGATCTGAAGTTTCTAGATCCTTCTAGCATGTCTTCTACCCTCATGTTGGTAGTCATTCTTTCTTGCAGTAGAAACCCTAGCCCTCCGGGCTATAGAAATAATAAAAAAATCAAATTTCTTGGATCTGAAAAATGAACTCACCAAAATATGCATTGGACTGAGGCGAGTATGCTGGTACAGTTAGATTTTTGAAAATCCAAATTTTACCCCTTCAAACTTGATTTGCAGATTTCTGGATTGGTGCTTCTGGTACTCTAGTACTTCTGATACTTCTGGTACTTTGGTTTTCTGGTACTTCTGGTACTTTGTGAAAACTAGGTTTTCACTTTTTGGGAGATCTATCCACTGAAAATGTGCGCTGAAAATGCCAAAATGTTCCTTGAGGTAGGGCGCACCTTTCGAGATGGATTTGGGGCTGAAAACCTTCTTCAATAAAAGGCCCTATTTTTCATGTACGACAACAATGACATTTTTCTTTTTCCTGTGAAATATGCTCTCTTCAGCTTAGCTCTGAAACCATGTTAAAGTTTCTGCTATTATTAGGTTACTTTCAATTTACTAGATAACAATAGCATAGACATGATCACTGAGAGAAACATAATCACAATAGTACACAAGCATTTATCCTGGGAAACCCTCAAGGGGAAGAAAACCCAGCAAAACTTCTTGAATATAGATAGCCAATACAATGCTAAGATAATGAACCAAACAACAGAGAATATCAAACACTAAGCAACATGCCTCTCTCTCTTCCTTCTTCCGGCAACCGACAACTGCAGCTTCCTTCAAAACTTGCACACTAGATGAGTGAGTTGAGTGTGTGTCTAAATGAGGCATTGGCCTCTCTTATTTATACAATTCTAGCATGTGTGGAGGTGTCTCTTCACTGGCAGGGCCGACTTCTTCTTATGGGTGGTTATAACCACCTTTAATATATTCTGGGGCTGACTTCTTATTTAGCCTATTACAATTAGGGTTTGACCAATCCGCAAAAGGGGATTTGGTCATTTACAATACCTGACATGATCAATTCACAAAAGGGGATTGATCTAATCAATAATAAATATATTTTATCTTTATCTACAAAAGGGGATAAGAATATTCTTTGCAGTTACACAATATTTTAACAACGAATGCATCCTACACAAGAGTAGAATATAAACACATTGTATTCATTTTTAGAATTGCTATTTCCAAATGAAAGATAATATTTCTAATTTCGATATTGACTGAGTATCCCACCCTTTGCAGCACACCCTTACTATACAAGGTACAAAGTTAAGAACTATTTACTATCATCATTCATAAAGAATAATGAATGAAACAGTCGTTAAGCTAAATGAGGACCCTAACAAAACTTTGAAAATAATATAATGACCTAGCTAGTGATATATGAGACTCAACACATCCTCAATTCCTGCACTTAGAATTCATTTGGATTTTATCTCTAAAACATAGCTATAGAGTATTAATGGGACTCCACTACAAATCACATCACTTTGAGCCAAAAAAATCTTGAAAGGTATATCTCAATGTATGATATTCATGATAGTTAGGATGTATAGCAATAAAAAAAATAAATTACTCATTTCTGACCCTTGTAGTATGCATTGCGGATACTCACAATGGCACCAACCATGGCACCTAGATCCAATACAGAACCAAATGTAGAAGACTACATAAAAACCTAAAAATATTCTTAGACCCAAATGCATTGATGTAGTAACATCATCGAGTATCAACCGTAATTCAACTGTTAGAAATTTAATCGAGGTAGAGGTGTTTGGGAAAGATTTCCTGTACATTACAATCCCTTCCCTTCAATATATGACAAGAATATTATTATTGTTCCACCATTGGATATACAAAAGTATTAACTACCTTTGTATTTCAGTACATATTTCTTTTTATTTCATTGCATATTACAAATTTTGTGTAAGGAAATGGACTGCGGTTGGCTTATCTCAAGTAAGGGACTAGATAACCACTAGAATATATGTCCCCATATCACGCCGCAACAATAATGTGTCACATTAACCCTTAATCCACATGGATATAGGTGGCGTCGATAGATACATTAAGCATTAAACAAAACATGTTTAATTAATGGCAACATGGTTTGGATGTTGATATGGCATACTTAATTATTACAAATATCGAGACCTATTGCATTGTATTCAAACTGTGAAATATCAATACCACATGCATGACACACCAAAACAAACTTAGATGGAACACCACAACACATAGGGGCACACGTCAATATCAATGGAACATTTTTTATTTTTTTTAATCAACTCAATGAGAAATAAGATGAAATTACTAACTTACAAATGCATCATCATGTTCATAGAGTATTCTCCCACCTCGCAAGAGTTGTATTACCATGGACCATATTAGTAAACATGGTTCCTTGAGTCAATGTGGTTTCATAAATATTGGTTGACTAATGGAGAGAACTCTCTCAAAGAATAAAAATTAGATTCTGCCATATCCAAAGTATTTCATCTTTCCAATCTTCCATTCATTAAGTTGAGTCTTCAAGCTTTGTAGTAAATAAGTGCTCCAACAGTCACTAGGAACAAACATTCTACTATGTAAAACATATGTGGCCTTGATGCCTGGTGTAGTGCAATAGATCCTGTGATCCTAGCGATGGTATGAAGAATCACTTTCAGAATGAAATCCTCTATATTTTGAATCGGGAATTGACTCCTGAGTCGTTGGGTTCCATGGGTGCAATAGGAGTTAATATAGTCCTCTATAGTAATGTTTTCAAATCGGGACTTGAATCTTGAGTCATTGGGTTTTGAGGGTGCAATAGGACATGATATAGTCCTCTATAGTCATTCCAATCCCCCCTCGGGTTCAAATTTTAACAACATATCCTCATAAGTAAAGATCAATGACGAAATATGTATCATCCACTTCTATGGCCAAGGATTGATTATCCATCATAAAGGCCAGTTGTTAGCAACATGATTTTTATAGCTAGAGTTAGAGGTTTGTCCAAACAATTTCAAAGTCATTCCATGATCTTGGGAAAATCAAGACATTCCTAGATGAGTCATAGTTAGCGTGTCAAGGTTTATGAGGTTAGAGATCAAATAAAGAATGGCTTGAAATACCAGTAAGAGGTTTATCCATAAGTTGGTTTAAAGGGTGTATTTTCTTTTTCATAAAACACCACCATAAAGGAAAAAATTCAAGAGTGTAAAGTTCATCATGTTCAAGTTGTAAAGGTCTACTTTCCTAAGTTTCGAGTCATGTTAAAAAGTGGGAAATTATGTACCAAGGTCCAATCAATTAGTTAGGGTGATTGTCATGTCAAAATATATTATGGTTCATCATTACTTAATCATGAGGTTAGAAAAGGGAAAAATCATGGCAGTCCATATCATTTGTACCATTGTGAACTTCAAAGGTGTACCAGTTGCGCAAGTTCACTGCACAAATCTTTAACTTGGCTTAAAACGTATTGTTGCTATAGATTTTTCTTCCCTTTTCATAATTTTGTTCCTTATCCATTCGAGCGTAAACATTGCCCACCTTTTGTTTTTCTCCATCACCTTCAAAACTTGTGCGTCATCCATAGCTTCTCCAATAAGCTCTGAAAACCTCTGTTACAAAAATACTATGTGTTTCCAGTTGCTACGTAAATTTGCCACTTTGTTTTGTTGTGTATCCTACATTTCTTTCAATCATTGTTCAAAATCCTTTCTTGGAGCCCATTGCAAATTATCTTCTAGAACAACTCTATTTTTCACATAATCAACTTTATTTCCTTTGAGCTAAACCATTATTGTTTGTGGTTGTGCCAAGATTTCCATTGTTGTTTGTTGTTACACCGATCTTTCCATTGTTGTTTGTTGCTGCGACAAGTTTTCCATTGTTGATTGTTGTTGCACTGAGTTTTCTACTACTATTTAGTGTTACACCGAGTTTTCTGTTGCGTCGAGTCTCCTTCCGTTGATTTGTTTGCTACATAGATTTTTTTTTTTGCTACCTATTCTTGCACACTATGCAAAAGTCATTATTTTCATTCGTTGTGGAGAGGTTATTGCTCTTGTTTGTTGGAAGAGTTTATTGTTCCATCTTTCATTGTGCAGAGGTTATTACAATCTATTGTTGTGCACCTACAGTTTACACAAAATTGTCATATATCGGCATCATGACAACTCCTCAACAAAAAATAAATAATGTAAGAAGTGGGAAAGTCATGAGGTTTTAAACACAAAATTTAAATTTGGTAAACACAAACCCGACGATCATGGTGTCCTTTGAAAAATTCAAATGCATACGATTATGTGAAAAGGTTCAAGGGTATAATGTGTAGCTAACCAAGTAGTTTTCTCTTAACTTTAATGGTGTTAGTGTAACCATTGCAGGGATCACTTTTCAAGTGTCAGAGGAAACCATATTAGTTGCGACATAGATTCCTATGCAGGAAGATAAATGGTTTAAAGGTATTCCATTAGATACTTTATGTTATATTGATTTTCTCAAACCTGAATACATAAATTGGAAGATTAGTACCACCATTCCCAATGAATATGTTTTGGAACCGTTTGAAAAGATTTTTACGGTAATACGGAAATACTTTACTTGTGAGGGTAGGTTTGAAAAGGTACGTCAATACTACATTAGGCTCCTGATGCATTTCACAGGGAGAAGTCCCTTAAACTTACGCTTATTACTATGTAGAATCATGGGAAATATGGCAGATAGTGTCCAAGCCAAAGTTGACTAGCGAGAGAGTAGTCTATTCTATTTTTCCTTGATAGCATTGTTGGTGGTTGAGGAGCTTGGAAAGTTAAACAGATAATAGGGTTCCTTTTTTATTCAATCAAACATTTCCCTGGATCCTAAAGGAGATACTCCCTTGTCTACTGAGAAATCTACATTTCATAGCTCATGGGTAAAAGGAGGAGGTGTTGTTGATAGGGGAAAAGGAAAATAAATTGAGAAGTCATCACTCAGTCAAACAACTTTGAAGAAAAGAAGGAAACTAAGATTCACTGATGAAACTAAGGAGACACAATCTCCCAGCAAAATGCGCACCAGGTCCTTTTCCAGGAGGTTTCCCATACCTACAATTCAGACAGAGTTTTTTGAATGTACAGCCCACGAGATTGATAAAAATAAAGTGGAACCATGTGAGAAAGATGCAGATATCAAAGGGGTCAAACAACAACTCAAGAAATCTCAACACATTATATCCCAAATCTATCAAGAGAACATAGAATTGAAGAGGAAGCTAATATAAAGGACTCGTGAATCACAAACACCACATATTAAAGCAGGTCATAGATCTCCTACCTCACCAAGAGGAGGAGAAAATAATATAAAATGGCTGAAAAAATAGCTAAGAGAAGCTCAAGATGAGATCATTAAGCTCAGGGAGGGAAAACAAATATCAAAGGAACGGATCATGAAACATTACAAGAAATGTAGACCAACTATAGACAATGCATGTGAAACCATCTCTGATTCTCAATCAAAATTGAAGAGGAACGTGGGTTTGTTGAGACAGGTGAGAAATTTAAAGAGACAAAACGGTTCTTACTATAATGTAAATGCACCTGTGCATACAACAACTAAATTTCCCCAGTGCTTCACTCTCAAACAATGTGGAACCGGTGTGGACAAATTATAAGAGCATTGGTGCAGTGCATACGATAAAAAAGGTAGAACCTATGTGTAATAGTTATAAATGCACTGGAAACTTTTATTATATTAATGCATTGAGTCATTTGTATTATATTAACGTTCCTGTGGTGTAGAGAAGTCGGTTAGGTAGTGCATTGTTAAGGAACTCTGTAACTGAATTCACCAATTCAAAACCTATAGGCATGTTAAGGGCTGGTGCGTTCCAGGTCAGGTGCGATCCCCAAGTGATTTTGACAGATTAGATTCCCCTAGGTCATGGCATCTCAACCATAGACCAATCCTGGAAGTAAGACATATTTAGCTAACAAGAAAACATATTAAAGCATGAGTGTGGGTTTGTCAATATCACACGGATGTATTTTGACAATAACAATAATGAAAAAAACACCTTCGCTACAACCTCCACCCACCCAAATTATTTTATCTATATCGAACATCCCTTAAAAACTACACTAAAACATCCATAGTCAATAAGGGAGGTTGTAGCGGAGGTTTTTTTTTACAAATTTTCCAAATTTTGTAACTCTAAAAAGATCTGGAAAAACCTCCGCTAGAAGGCATTCTCCTTGTACTTCTCTTTCACTTGATCAACATGGTTGATTTGATGATGGTGGTGTAGCACACATGAGGCATGGTATTCATTGTTTCATATAAAGTGTTATATTTAATGCATTCAACATTTAGGTGAGGTTTGTGGGTTGAAATTAGATAATGGATCATGATTGATAATAATTTATGCTCTTTTCCTTGTTTCACCTTGGTGGCCATTTTATGTGTCCTATTCTAGTATTGTCACTCTTGGGGAATAGGAGTATTATTAGGAGGCCTTTATAGGAGTAATGTACCACTCCCACCCAAACTTAGCACATTCCATCTATTTTTCCTTATGTTTTCCTATCTTTTGGAAATGGTTGTTACATGTACACCAAAAATGTTTGTTTCTTCATCCTTCAATGAGAAGAAGGGTTAGAATTTCTAGTTTCATGCAAATGATAATAAAATAAAAAATAAAAACATGATATAAAAGAAAGAATAAATAATGGGATCACAAATGACCAAATCAAAATCCGATGGTCATCCTTAGCTCTACCCCCTTGCTATGAGGTGAATTCCCCTAGTCCTAATGAACTAAATGCATATCAATTAAAATGACTTAATATGAGTAAGAAAAATAACACAAGCATGAACCTAAAAAGGGGACCTGCAAAATAATGAAAGAATATTAAAAGGAAATAAGAAGTTTGGAAAACAAACACTGCCAAGGAAAGGGTATCTCAAGCATGAAGCACTCCCTCTATAAAGGTTCCCATGAACATGAACCCACACGTGCCCATGCATGTCAATGACACCATGACCATGAAGTAAACCCCATGTCACCTCATTCATTTAAATATATACACTGTGAAGGGTTTCTCGAGAAATACTCCTCTACTTGGGTGCTGACACACCTAATAGGATCTTGTCATGGCCCTTTGATACCTGAACTTGGTAAATTACAAAATTCTTGAGCTACTGTAGATTTTTAAGACGATACCTAATGTGAATTACTTACATGGATCTTTTATTAAGTAGAGTCCTAATTTACATGATCCTAATGATTGGTGTATCTTAAAATGTTTTACTTACTTGATTCTATGGACCTTGTGCACTATACAAAGGTTCCATAGTGATGAATATAATATTAGAATTTTGAGTGTCCCTATTGTTACGAGGGAAAAACTCTCTATGGCCAGGGGTAAACCACAACAGACAGGTATGACTGCATAAATCAGCTCAATCATATTGTATGCTACATAAACTAATGTGAAATATAAGAAAGGGGCCTACCTCAATCCAACGTTTGATGATGTTCCACCGTTGAGCACTTCGACCCAAAGATTTATACCTGCAATAATTTCTTAAAAAACCAGCAGAAAAAGTATATAGTGATAATATAAAGGGGTTAGCACATCAAATATCATAATTCATTGATAAACATTACAAACATGTCCATGGATAATAATCATATCACTACTACATTGGGCGCAAATTACGACAAAATATTACGACGGTTTGAAATTTCGTCGTATTTTTTTTTCTTTTTTTGGACTAAATATACTTCTTTTTTTCAGGGTCCAAATGTTGGTCGCTCTAGCAACCAACTTGCCAAATGTTGGTCTCTCTAGTGACCAACCTTCCAAGTTGGTCGTTTTAACGACGAAAGTTGGTTGGTAGAGCGACCAACCCTCAGTTAGTCTCTATAGTGACCAACAATGACACGTGTGAGAATCAACGGTCATTTACGACAAATCAATCCTATATATATCTCA
This sequence comes from Picea glauca, assembly GCA_000966675.3. Taxonomy (NCBI): domain Eukaryota; kingdom Viridiplantae; phylum Streptophyta; class Pinopsida; order Pinales; family Pinaceae; genus Picea; species Picea glauca. Next base: position 320,919 of record JZKD02S1674696.1, read on the forward strand.
GTTACGACAAATTTGTTATAGTT
>JZKD02S1674696.1:343372-353680 GCA_000966675.3 Picea glauca
TTGTAAATCAAAGAAAATAGATTACAATTGTTTTCTTTTAGCCTTTGCCCAAGCCCTAATTTAGTAAATGGATCAGGTGTAAGTTTTGAAGTGAGATCAAATTACCTAGAAGGTTTCTCTCCAACCTGCCTCATAATGTTACCAATATCCTTGTAGATAATATGGTTTGATAGCTCTAAATATTCAATACCAAGCATTTTCCGTAACATGTCATAGAGTTGTTTATAATTGTTGAACATTGTCAGATCAAGGGTTCGACCTGCTTTTTCAGTCTCACTAAAGACATTGTAGGGGAGAAATGTGTTCTCTAATGTTCTTTCATACCCAAAAATTTAGACCTTGTTTCTCCATACAGTGTGATAGTGCATTTGTCCATGCTCTTCACTCTTTCCACTTGCCATTCGATGTATGTAAGGTAAGAAAACTACAAGGCCTCTCCACTCGTGATTTGAGGGAACCCATGGAAAAATAACTCTAAATCATTTCCAGTACCATAAAATTAGGGAGAAATACCTCTAAAGCGTTTCCATTACCATAAAATAGGGGCGAAAAAATTCGGCATCATTGCCATTACCAGAAAATCAGGGCAAAAGGGAGGATCCAGTTCGAATTTTAATCTAGAACAAAATGCTATGTGTATTGAAATACTCCAACAATAGTATGGGTATCATGACTTTTACACCATATCCCATTTAATTAACTTTGGGAACCACTTTCCTAAAGTTAATTTCACTCATAAAGCCATAAATATCCCCTTTAATTAACTTTAGGAACCATTTCCCTAAAGTTAATCCCACTTAATCAATTCATAAACCCTTTTTATGAATTTCCCTCCTATTTTTAATTTAGAAAAGAAAAAATATGATAGAAATCCCATATTTTTCATATATTTTTCCTATAAAACAAGGAGAGGTCTCCCCCCATTTCAATATCACTCTTTCATTCCTCTTTCTCTCATTTTCCCTCATTGTGGATTTTTCCCTAGGTTTGTCCCTTTACCAATGAAACCCTAGTTTCTTGAGGAGCACACTATTGCATCCATCTATAGCCAAAGGAAAGAGGAACTATAACCACATACTTGAGGAAATCAAAGAACCCTCTGAAGGAGACACCAATAGAAGATAAACACCTTCAAGATCTCTCCACCAGTGATATTGTGAAGTCTACCATTTGGGTAATGGATTCATTTATTCTTTGATCAAATAGTTGTTCTTGTCTTTTATTTTTTTGTTGCATTTTACTTCCATATATAGGAACAGGGATGATTTTAAGGATGGAAATCTATTTTAAAATGTAAAAACCTTGGCGAATCTTACTAATCCTTCATATGCCAACTATAAATGTTTGGCGATATTTTTGTAAAAATATTCAAATTTGTAAGGATTTTATATAGTTTGTATAAAGTTTTGGCTATTTTTAAGGTAAAATAATTTTATCCTATAGAATTTGGGTGAATAATTTTTAGAATAGCGAATCTTGTTTTGGGAAAAACCATGGAAAATTAGCCCATGAGAGAAATTTAACCCTTAAAATCATCCATGTATAGGAATAACATAGCTTAGAGAATAAATTAGTTCATTGAAATATAGGGTTTTTAGTTTTCTAACTCATTTTTCTGTAATCTTGTAGCAACCACAAGGTTTGCAAAGTTTCTCACTCTGTTTGTACATTTGCACCAATAGAGTGGTGACTCCATTAGGGATATGAGCCAATCTCAAAATCCTTGATTGTGGGTGTGTGGTAAATGAGTTTATTTGTTTTTTATGAGTTTTTTAGGTTTTTCTGACTTCTTTTAGCTTTATGTGTTGTGTTTTCAAGTGACAAGGGTTGGAAACCACAAAGGAATCCTATAGAGTTGAGCTCCCAGATGCAGGAGACCCCTAGAGACCATCACACTTATTGGGGTCAACAAGTGCATTGACCAATGCATCAACAAGGTCTGGTTCCTTTGTTTGACAATGTAGGAAACATGGTACCTTTCGTCATGGGCCAACACACTTTTTGAGGTAACTTTCTGTAGGGGTTAAAAAAAATTATTATTTCTAGTTTTTATCGCTTTCGTGTGTCTACTAGGTTTATATTGAGGGAATGTGGATGATTAGTTAGATTTTAGTTTGTAGGTTTGGCTTAAAACCCTTAAAAATCCAAAGGATTGAGGAACAAACCCCCCTATGGTTTTACTACCTTTCCTTCAAGAGTTTTTTTTAGGGTTTGACTCTTTGTTTGTTCTCTGCAAATAGTTTGTAACTTTGAATTTCAATGGTTGTTTACATCTATAGGTTTCTTTTCTTGCAATTCATTTCATTTTAATTTGAAAAATCAAAAGAAACATAGGCATATAGATAGTTGCATTGCAATTTTTTTAATTGTTTGTTATAGTCATGGATCATTTCATTTTTGCTATTAAAGAATGCTCATGTAGGTCAGATTTGCATAGATCCTGTGTGAATGGCATCAATTTAAAAAAAAAAAAAACCCAATATTGGTCGCTTTAGCGACCAACCTGTTCGTCAATAGTATAGCCAATTCGTCGTAAACATCAATGTGTTAGTCACTTTAGCGACCAACCTGTTAGTCGATAGTATAGCCAATTAGTTGTAAACATCAACGTGTTAGTCTCTAGAGTGACCAACGTGTTTGTCGCTAGTCAGTTAATCGCTAGAGCGACTAACCGATCCTCCTTTTGACCTTTTTAACTGATGGTTTGGTCGCTCTAGTGACTAATATTCATCATTCTAGTGACTCATAGTGGTTTATTGACTAAGTTTGCCAGGGTTGTTTTGGTCACTCTTGGGACTAATATTAGTCGTTTGACCGAGTAACATTCGTCGCTAGCCGAACTTTTCCCTATTGTGAATAGGATTCTTTTTTCGGTCGCTAGACCGGCGAAGATCCATGTGTGGTCGCTAGACCGACAAATTAATTCCGACGAAAAATAAAATTATCTTGGTCGCAAAAACGACTCTATGTCGACGAAAATTCATCTCTACTTCGTCGCAAAAACGTTCAAATTTAATAGTGTATTTTTGCACGATACCAATAGGATGGTAAATGAGTATTTCTATCAATAATTGATCAATAGAAGTGTCAAAATTACAGAATTCGGTGTCAACACGGTTCGAAATCAAGGAACCATGTTCCTTCCAACTAGGCCTCCACCACTTAAATCCTCCACCAAAGGAAAGCTCAAAGAAGAGAGAGAATGAGGTTCTCTAAACAATAGGTAAAGAGCTTGGGGTTTGAACATTGTGTTCAGACTTGAGTGACAAAGGGATACAGACTCAATATGAAGTAATTTCTCTAGAGTAACTTTTCTCTCAAATTTGAATGCTTTGTCCTATTTTCCATAGCTCGGAATTGCACTCTTATAGCCTTCAAAATGAAAATAAAGGGTCGAGTCATAATGTTTCAGTATATGGAAGGCCAAATATCAGAGATCTCATGTCGTGACATGAAAACCTGACTCCATTTTTGTATTTTCTGGAACAAATCTCGATGTACATGGGCTATAGTGGAGCAGCTTGTGTATACGCTTGTTGTATAGCTGATAGGGCACATATATGTGAAAAAATGTGTATTTTTAGCTCTGGATTCATCAAAGAGGGATGATAAGCCTACATAGGGAAATGGAAAAAGGCGCTATGTGCAAGATAGAAATGGTGAGGAAAATTTTCTATAAGAGATGCCCCCTAATGTGTGAGATCAAAGGAGTATCTGTGATGGCCAAAATACATTATAAATAACCCAGGAATGGAGTGGTAGAGAACCAGCTGGACGAACTTGATTTCTCATTACATTCTGCACTGACTTCGCATACATGGATGCCAAAAATACAATGTAGATCCCTGTGGAAAATATACCAAATAAGTGTCTGTGGCCATGAATAGGCAGATACAATTGCAATTATATGCCAAAAGATGTCATAGTCATGAACAAGGCCCAGTGAAACCAGTCTCAAAACCAATCTGAAGATACTTGTATACCATGGAGTACAATATGATCTCCCATGATCACTAAAGTCGAACAGGTGCTGGTCCAATGAAAGGGAAGCAACAACTCATGAAAGATGTGGCCACATAGTGATGTCTTCAAGTCTTCTACACTATCCACCAAGGGTGCAATTCTACATCATCTGAATAAAGGAGTTGAGGTTGAACATAATGAGACATCGTTTGATTACTGGTCATTGAGGTATACTGTTAACAAATGTGAGACAACCTACCAATAATGAAAGTAGGTATCAAGGCACCGAGTACATTCCTACAGGTGTCGAACACTTGAGAAATCCATTGATCATGAGACATTGATGTATTCCCATCTATCAATGGTGAGAGATCCTGCCACTAATGACTACAAGCCTCAAGGTACTCATAAAACTCTAGGTCTCATATCCATAATAAATGATTTGAAGTCAATGGAAAAAGACCCACTGAAAGGAGAGAATTAAGGCATCTCTCATCAGTTAGCATGAGGAACAAAACATGAGCTTCATGATTTGGTGGAGATTGGACAAAGAACATGTTCATGAACCAACGACCTTGTGCGTCTTTCACATGTATCAAATGCAAGCGATACACAAAAAAGACCCTATGAATAGCAGCCAATGATGAAAATTGTTGGCAAAGGCGAGGAAACCACCAATAAGTCTAATGGCATCCAAGACACTGCATGAATCCCAAAGTGTGAATAGATGTCTTGTTGTCTAACACAAGGGAAACCACCCAATCAAAAACCAATGATGAAATGTCGATTTCTCAGTTCAAGGTGACCTATCGATGATGCAAGTAGGGAGAGGGTGCATGATAATACCATAGTATCATGTGTTTCTGAGACAAACTGAGGGTATGGCCGATATGCAAAGTCAAGATTTCTGAGGAGTGGCCGAAACAGGTTGATAGACTTCCTTTGAACAAGAGCATGAGACATATGGTGGACTCTGGCAGCATAGACTCAATGATGTTACTATTAGATGCTGGAGGCATCAATAATGTCCTCTATAGGGATTGGAAGAGTAACCAGTCGGTAGAGAAAACTTTGTAACGAGATCAGCTTCCCAAGGCCATGCTCAACCCAAAATTATGATGACACAAGGACTCACTAATTTTGTGCTCTATTCAAAGGTGACATGACTACTGCCAATTATAATATCATACTCCCTTCTCGCCCGTCTTTTTTTGTTTTTTCATAACAAATGAATGCTATGATACAGAGGATGAAACGAGTGTCACAAGTAAAAAAAACTAGTTCCAGCAGTGGAACGTACCTATGCTTAATGCAAGAAAATGCATGCGGGAGATGGACACTCAGGGTGATGTTTCCTCCAGGGTCTAGGGTGTGAAATTGTGAAGGATATAAACAAGGATCTGCTTGGTTGAGGATGTAAAACTGCTTAGGCAACGGTTTATAACGCAAAGCGAGAACCGACTAAAGGCTCAATACTGCAAGCCAGGGCATGATATGCAATCACAACTTAACACCAAAAAATATCCTTTTTTATGTCTTGTAGTCTATTTGGTGTGAAAAAGGGGTAAACATGTGCCAAATAGACGTCTTTTCAAATCCAATTTACGAGTGTGAAAAAGACAAGTTCACTCGGCAATATTTTCCATTTTTGATAAAGAGTCGAAAAAATGATTAACTAAGACTCATGACCTTTCAAATCCAGTTTAACGAGTGTGAAAGGGACAAATAACTCGGCAATATTTTCAGTTTTTAGACGAGTCGAAAAAGAGCTTAACTAAGAATCACTTTGTTGTTCTAATCAACATATAAAGGGGGAGGCCAAGGCTCTTGTCTTGATCTTCTGTGGAAAGTCAATATCTTACGAATAGCTGACAAAATCTTGGGAAAACCCAAATCTCTCTAGGTTGATGAGCAGAAAGTGCCAACGGAGTGTATAGTCTCTGTGATGGTTCAAATAATGTCTCTTTCTGGAAAAGACATAAGTGGGGGTATGGGATGCCCCATCAGGTCGTTCCAATCGAAGGGAACCTCGTCAGGACTTGGAGGGAGAGCATTCAGGTGAATAATGAATCTCTCTCGTTCAGAAGGAGTAGGATTAGGAATGTTGATGACATGAATGAAGGGTGCATCACTCTATTCAAGGAGAGTAGGATTGACTAGATATTGCACTGGTGTGGCCACTTCTTCAATTATAGGTTGAAGAGGATGCATAGTAACGGGGGAAAGAGACGCTTCATCTTAGAGAAAGGAGGCGAGTTCAGGGGGGGATCGCAGTGGTGGGACCACCGAGGTGATCAAAGGAGAAGTAGTGTGAGGAGAAACCTGGGATGTCTTAGATTTCGAAGGGATCTTGGGTGAGCCCCACACTTCTGGTATCTTGGTAGTCACCGGACACAAACGAGTAAGGTGACTTCCTTCACAAGTCCTGCAAAGAAATTTGGGCTTGCGTCTGAGACATCTAGGATTCTCAATGTAACTAGCAAGGGAAAGGGATTTGTCTCCTGAATGATGAATAGAGGTTGGAGACATGATACGACTATGATTCAGAGTGAAAAGGATGGTTCCCCCAACATAATTAACATAGGTTGGGTGCAAGTTGTTGACATAATTTGTAGAAAATGTTGACCCATCTCCAACATGATTGGCACAGGTTGGGGATGGAGCACCAATGTGACTGACAATGATTGGGCTAGCGATAGATGGTGGTATTTGATTCCAAGGTCTGAGGAAAGATTTATTCTGAAATAGTGCAAGCGAGAAAGGATCCTGGTGTATTCCCTGTCCTTGCCCAGAAGGGTGGTAGCTTGCGCTAAAATGGTCTGAAGAGGTTTGGACGAGCATCATCACTGAGGCCTACGAAGGGACCGAGTTCGGATTAGAATTATTCAAGTGATGATATATTTTGCCCCCTTGTGAAGGGGTCTCATAAAGATTGTAGCCCGAACCGTAAAATTGGTTTTCCCTGTATGAAATACCCGGAGGCATTTGAGGGCCTGTCATGGGAAAAATGTTCGAAGGAACTGACATGACAGGTGACAGATGCATGGATGGTGCATAATAAGTGGGGAAGGAACCCATCTGAGCACTGGCTCCTGGAAGAGCATAGCTAACATTGGATTCAAAAGGGGGAAGGTTCCAACCTCCCATGGGGACACGACTCATAACAAACAAAGAAGTAGGCATCGAAGCCATGATGCCCCCATATCCCATGCTAGGATTCATATATGTGGACCAGGGAGAGGATTGCATGGTTGAAGACATATCAACAAAAAAATGACTAGAGACCCAAGGTGTGGACTGAGCGTTGTAGTTCTGCATACCATTTTAAAAAGCGAAAGGATCTATCCCCATGAAATGAGTAGGCATCATGGGGTGGGTAGAATCAAATGAGGGATCAAAAGAAACTCCACTATCCATGATGGTGAAACCCAACAAAGACTTCTAAGGCCAACTAGTAGTCAAAGAGCATACCAAAACTTCAAATGGCCAATATGCATACAAACGGGTTAAAGTGGCTGAGTGGCCTCCCTCACTAAAGAAGGTATGCCTCGTCCAAGAGGGACTTGAGACTCCCTGCTAAAGTTTGGAGGTAACAAAATCAGTTATAGAGGCCCTTGAGGGCTTAACAACCAGTCGATCAAATCCCCCTGGAGAGGTAATCCTACATAAAGGTTGTGTGTTGTCCGACCTCTATCTAACCTAGGATACAAGCAGAATAACCCCTGCAAATAAGCTATGAGATACCTAAGTCAAGAAACTAATAAACCATTGTATAATCGATGCACAGGTGAGCATTCGTAAGTCCGGATCACTGTATGGGTAGGGTAGCAAAGCCTGAAACCCTGAAAGCACTGCCTCTCACAGAGGTATGGGTACTAGCAAGATCCCCAAATATGAATAAATCCACAAAAATATCTCTGACGCTAGGTGAATATCCAGGGGTTATCCCTTCAACTAACTTCACGTGACCTCATGATTAACTCTAGTGTGAGCGGATCCTCCTGATATTATCAATTATATAATGGAATTATCAACTCCCTATCTCATACACATATGTTGATTTAATTTCCTTGGGGAAGTTTACTCACAAAATCCTATTCCAAGGCACTAAATCCTAGACTAGTTTGTGCACCCTAAAAATAAAATTGTGATGAATCAATTTTAGTTTAAAGCGTAAATTTTATTGGTCGTGATTACTCAAAAAAGTATGGAAGAGAAACTCATGATGTTATGAATTTGGAAGAAGATAAATATGAATATCATGCAAAGTCTATCTTTAACTTTTCAATGAATGATATGCTAATAAAAACAATGCAATTTTCAATTTCAACTCTGCAATTCAAAAGTAAAATGCAATCTTTCACTAAATGCACTAAGCTAATGATAAAGGTTCAAAGACAAAAATGTTAACCAATGCAAAATGCCTATTTTTTTTATTTTTTTCAATATATTAAAAAGAAAATGCATGGACTGAAAAGCAACCTGATATAAAATTCCACTATGTATAAATGAAATAATTCAAGTAGAATACCAAGCAACCAAGCAAACATCCCAGGGTTCAAGGACAAATCAAAAATGAAAAAATAATGAGAAAGACTACGCCCATAAATTCAACTCCCAACAGGCTTCCTGACAACCCAGAGAAACTCAACAGGCACTACAGAGACCTAAGAAGGCTCAGCAACCATCAAATCCCACCCAGCAATCACTAAACCAAGAAAACAAGAAAGGAAAAGTGGTATACGCGACTGTTCAGGAGAACAATGCATATATGCATAGCTTGCATTGAGGAAGAACGCGTGTGTACGCGACTGCTAAGGCAAAAGGAGCATACAGGATTTAAAACAAGGCCAGGCAAGGGAAAAAAGGCTGAAAACTCACACTTAGAGTGAATAGAATCTGTCAAGCAATGATACGACAAGAAACACAAAGGAAAAAAAGCAATGCAAGAAGAAAAAATACTTCCACCCTTAGAAGGACGATCTCTCCCCAGTAGAGTCACCATTTCTATTACAAGGGAAAAACCCTCTATGGCCAAGGGTAAACCAAAACAGACAGGTATGACTGCAGAAATCAACTCAATTCCATTGTATGCTACATAAACTAATGTGCAAGATAAGAAAGAGGCCTGCCTCGATCCAACGTTCGATGATGTTCTACCATTGATCACTTCAACCCAAAGCTTTATACCTACAATAAGTTCTTAACAAACAAGCAGAACAAGTATATAGTGATAATATAAAGGGGTTATCACATCAAATAGCATAATCCATTAGTAAACATTACAAACATGCCCATGGATAATAATCATATATTTGCACGATACCAATAGGATGGGAAAGGAGTGTTTCTATTAATAATTGATCATCAAAAGTGTCAACATTACAGAGTTCTGTGTCGGCACAGTTCGAAACCAAGGAACCAAGTTCCTTCCAACTGGGCCTCCACCACTTCAATCCTCCACCAAAGGCAAGCTCAAAGGAGAGAGAGAATGAGATTCTCTCAACAATAGGAAAGAGCTTAGGGGTTGAACACCATGTTCAAACTTGAGGGACAAAGGGATGCAGACTCAATGTGAAGTAATTTCTCCAAAGTAACTTTGCTCTCAAAAGTTGAATGCTTTCTCCTCTTTTCCATAGCTCAAAATTGCACTCTTATAGCCTTCAAAATGCAATTGAAGGATCGAGTCAGAACGTTTCTAGTATATGGAAGGCCAAATATCAAAGATATCATGTCATGACATAGAAATTCGACTCCATTTTTTTATTTTCTGGCAAAAATCCTGATGTAAGTGAGTTGTAGTGGAGCAGGCTGCGTATACACTTGTTGTATAGATGAGAGGGTGCGTATATGTGGAAACATGTGTATTTTTAGCTCAGGATTCATCAAAAAAGGATGATAAGCCTGCATAGGGAAATGGAAAAAGGCCCTCTATGCAAGATAGTAATGGTGAGGCAAATATTGCTATAACACCTATTCCTGTAATCTTTCCATTTCCTATGGAAAAAATGATTCCTCAATGTGTGCTTCTAGATAAGAAATGGAATCATTGTTTGAAACCTTGATATAGTATTAGGTGGGTGCATTTTTATTTGAATTTATTTGTCCCTTTCCAATCCTCCACAAATTCCTATGCATGGTTCCATATTTCCCTTCATGTGCTTGTTATTAAAAACACTCATTTGTGAAATCCTGTGTGCATTTATCCATGTAAGAAAAAAGGTCTTTAGGTGATCAGGAGCTCAAGACCAAGTGTCATAAAAATGCTCAAAATTGAACTTGCTCAGAAATGGTTGATGTTGGAATGACGGGATAGGTCTCGTCGATACGAACCTGCTGGCGCGA
>JZKD02S1674696.1:385726-407414 GCA_000966675.3 Picea glauca
GTGAGTTCCCAAGTGGTGGGAGGAAGGTGTACGGATGGAATGCATGTAGTTCCCAGGGTGACAAGTGTCAACCCTGGTGCATGCAAATAAAACAGAGAAAGTAAGCTGAGAGGTGGGCGCTCCTCCATTCGGAACGGAACCTCTGTGCATGGAACCAGTACGACCTCTGCTGGATATCCTAATTCATCGTTGAGTCTGTTAAGCTATGTTTTGCGTGGAAGATCGGTGTACAACCTCTTTTGGGAGCCATGGAGTCTGTGTCTGTTTCTGAGATAACCTGTGAGAGTAATTCCTAGCTCACGAGAAGCCTGTGAGGATTTAGGGAAGGAATCTTGTAGTTCGGGAAAGCCGAGTTAGCATGTGTGTGAAGTCCCTGTTCCGAAATGATTGCTGTGAGATCATCCAGTGACTGTTGAACCGATTTGGGGAACCTGTGTCTATGTTTTCGGTGGATTGTTATGACCACGCAGTGCTGGACTGCGTGAGGCTTGTTGGCATGTGAGCGACTCCTCCAGGTGAGAGAGTGCGCAGAGGGAGAAGAGAACTCCTGGAAGGAACCCTGTAGCTGCCATAGAGCCCGGAGAATTCCGGTCCGGTCTGTTCCTGTAACNCAAGGTAAGGGAGACTGACAGCCGAAGGACTGTCTGGGTAACAGAGAAGGTGCACTCTCCTGGGGTGGAACAGGCATGTGGGGAATGAGGGTCTGTGTGCAGTGAGCGTGGGAGATTCCTGGGAGAACTTCTTCCTGGTGAATGTGAATGTGTCATCTTCCCTGTAACCTCAGCCTAGCCTAGGATTCCTCGCTTTGGGGTGGAGCTCGGTCCCAGCTCAGGGGTGACCTACTGTTGAGCTTATGAACAGTGAGGTCTAAGGCTGGGAGGTTCGTGGAAGGCCTGCACTTGGTTGGTGATTTCTCCAGCTGATAAAAGATAAGTATTCTGAATTATGTTTTAACACGTTTGGCATGACTATGTTGTTCATGTACCATGTTTTCCGCTGTGTAAAAGAGTTACTGTTGAATGCTATGGAATGTTTAATGATAACAGTAACCAGATATGTTTCATCCTGTATCTTTCATATGTTTAATTCGGTCTAAATGCATGTGCTCATAAGGTCAATACAAATTATGTAGTCATTCATGTATAGAATGGTAGACCGAGGGGTTGGGAAACCTGGGTAGTGAAAGGGAGCACTACACTCGTGGCCCCACATCTACACACAACAAAAAAATGATAGCATCAGCATCCATCCATACATTAAGCATATGATATACTATGAAAAATCACAAAATAGAAAATACATCAACCTACCTCTATGGTCCCAAACCTCTCCAGGAGGTTAAACCATATCTGGGTCCTAGCGGTATTCCATCCCACCACAGGGGAACTACAGTATGATCTCTGGCATCTAATGCCACACACGTGCCATATCGGCCGTAAAGTAATAGCCACCCTTCCCACCCCCATGTCGTACCAAAATTGATGCCCACCGCATCAATCGTGCCTCCCATGCATAAGACACCTCCAACAAAACTCGAGGGCGCAACATGGGCACCCTCTCCAAAAACCATGCCACCAAGATCGACCTAAAGGAAAAATCCCCTGAGTCAATGCTCGACACCGGTTGAGCTGCCCCATCACCTTGGCGTGTAGCATCAAGCCCTAAGCAAAATGTTCTCTACCCAAATCCATCTACATGATCCTCAGTTGACCACCACTGATACGCTAATTAGCTAAGGATCCATAGACCCTCATGATCATCATGGCAATGCAACGATGCACCAGCGCATCCATCACCCCAATCCATACAATGAATCCTGACATAAAACCCTCCTCTGAACAATATGTCCAGGCCAAATCTACCAAGTGTGCCTTCCCTAGCAACTGGTGATCAACAGGTAGGGCTCTTCCCCGAAAAGGGAGCCTGGTCAGAAAGTAAACATCCTCCACCGCAGAGAAGGTCAACTACTCCCCCCGCACAATGAAGTATTGTAGATCAATGCTCCACATCGAAATCACAAACTGCAATAGGTACTCATCTGCCCGTAACAGTGAGAAATCAAATAAATTTAGCAACCCACAGAATCCTAAATATATCCAAACACCTGGCTCATCATCCCTCACCGCCTCCCTAAGGCACGCCCAGTCTCTCTCCCTCCAGTGGATTGGCAACCTAAATTTCTCACTTGCATTCACACAAAAAACACTTGATCATCCATCACACTTCATAAAAAAGAAACATCAATATGCAGATGTCGAAGAAACAGATACGCATCAATGCACACCTACCACACACAGAGGCATGCATTCGTGCACACCTATTCACTCAACATTTGCGTACAAGTGCATCTCTCTTCTTCACACAGGCATGCATCCAATGCGCACCAATTTCCCTTACTCATGTGCCCCCATGCACGGTTGTCCTCTATACATCCACGCACTCAAACGCGAGAATCCTTTCATCGTCCACGCACTGGGGGGTGCACCCTCACAAAAACCCACCGTACAGCCATCTATACCACCCTGCCTAGAAAATAAATCCTAATTACTATGTAGGAGGTACGACCACTAAAATGGCTCTCGCTAATCCTGGATCGGCTGGCTCAAACTCCTAGTATTTCCCAATCTCCTTTAAAAATCTCTCGTCCACTCACTATGGAAGCAGGTATAAATGAGGTGGAAATGTGGGCCCTACAACTATATATAATCCCTTTTGCCAAACTTCCATGATCCATTATGATCCATTACAATATCTCAGAGCATCTATTTTCCGATCCATCTTCAGCCACAGGATCAAAATCCCACCACCTACATAGTCACATTCCCCGGGTTACCATCCATCTTCGGCCTTGAGGGAGAATTTTTCTCACATCACGCCCAGGTACGCATGCTCATGCTCAAAAATTATCGAATAACTGTTATATCCTCTTTATCTTCAGATATTGTTCACGTCAGCTATTCGGTTCGTATGTGTGCAGGTACTTGGTCATCACACACCAGCGCAACCCCTTCAGGTATATGATCAACATTGGCATGTAATCATTCCCTCTGAATATTAATTGCATCTCTCAGTCACACCCTCCTACATTTTCCTATAGGATCCTCACATCTAGCTCTACAGTACTATCACCTCCACTGCATTTCAGTACTGTCAACCGGTAGCACTCTCACCTACATAAATTGTCCCAAATATAGTCCCCTTTGGCACTTTGAATCTCATGCTTCTTTCACCCCCTAGGGATGGGAGTCTCTATAGTCTTACGTATTTCTGAGAAACATCCACATACTCCTTCTCCTCATTTTGCTAGCTTTCCCAAATGGACTCCCAGGTTATCTCATCACGGTTTAAGTTTGACTGTGCCTCCTCAATATCATTAACCCTCCATTTCATCCATAATTAGTTTACCCATCTGCAAATTTCCCTCCATTCATTTACCTCATACAGAAACCCACCCATGGGGCCCCCACCCTCCACCAGTTCTCCACGCAACTTGCACCCTAATAGGCCAAGCCATCTTGCAGTGGGGCACTCGTTTCTATATTTATACACTCATCCCAAATTATTCTTTATTCATTTGGTAATTGTACAAAGACTTTTTGTTTCCAACATTTACATAGTTTTTTTGTTGTCGCCTTTAGCTACCTTCCTTTTCTGGAAAAGAAACCCCTGTCACCCTTGGTTGGGGCATTCTTTACATCCTACCCTTTTTGACATCATCCATAAACCCCGAGTATCCCACAGTCCATAGACCTCTGATCTCTGCGTTTGTCCACTTTGTCACGCCTCTGGCACAATTTAACCCACGTCTAGTTGTCCCCCTAATGCTAGATTCAGTTTCACGGTTGTTGCCACTCATACTCCACATACATCCCCAACCAAGGGAAGTCTTGAGTCTCACCACCTCTTGACTTCATCCATGTTTCTCATCAGTCCCTGATCTCATCTAGTGGATTTCATGAAGCCCTTTGCTTCTTGGAGTCGCGTCTCCGTTTCTGTCAACATTAGCATTGTTTTCAGAAGGGTGACAGTATATTGACTCTCACCACATTTACAATGAGGAGTCTCAGACAACACATGGAGAACCATCATTGCTCTCTAATGTCATTGACCCCCATAGCATTTGACTTCAACACCATCTCATGTTATGGTGGATCTTACTTTGTGAATATTGCAGTTGTTTTATACTAGCCAAAGACCTATGAAATTTGTTGGGCTATCAATGCCTGCGAATCATCGACACTTCTTACAGGTGTCATCGCCTCTTTTCAGAGTATGTTCACCTTCAGAATTGTCATCTTCCATTATCAAATCACTCCATAAGGCACTGCATTTATCTACATCAACATACAGCTTCAGTTACTGTCTTACACATTTGAGTTACATGACACGAGCATGGGGCATGCCCGCCCCGTTTGTATACATTTTTTATTTTTCCACACCTCGCAAAAGGTTTGGGTCTCACAGGTTCCCCTCTCCCTCCAATGGGTCACTCTTTCAATTCCTCTCAACACTGTTCCTTACAATGGTGCTCTCAGTAGAATAAACGTTGATGCATTTATGTTATACGCATGCTCCTAACCTCACACATCAAGGGGCATCTGTTATCACCAAAATTTCGTCCGGAAATGGTCACAGAAATCCAGCATCTCCAAACACCTATTAGTTCATTCATGGCCCAAAAAATGAATTTCCAAAGGGAACAAACTATACAACTGGTTATAAAATCAACATGCGCTCAGAATATAAAGGAAGCGCGTGCACATGCACCAGTCGAAAATGCAGGAAAAGCGCACATGCGCTCGACGCGCGACTGTGTACGAAAAAATCCACGCACACCTGAGAACGATGCATTTATGATTCTCGTTGGCCTCCCACCCACTTCCGGTTCATATCCCAAGTCGATTTGACCCTCAAATCCAAATTGAGTCTGAGTGGGGGGCTGGTCAAAGACCTAAAGGTGCCCTAAAGGGCCCCTTGTTCACACTAAATACCGGTTGGATAATGCCTCAAATCTTTGCTATAAAAAGAGGGCATGGGTGCACTATATTTCTAAGAATCTATTTGTATTGTTATGTTGCCTCTATTCTCCTACAGGGAACCTCTTTGCTTCTTGGAGAATACTAGCATCATTTCATTGAGCCATTCACCTCACCTCTTGAGGGAATGAGCTTTGGATTTCTTCACCATTTACTTTCTAGTTTGCTATTTGTAAGAAGAGCTCTCACATAGGGGATTCAAGAGCCCTCCCTTGGAGGAAGAGGGGACTCAAAAGTCTCCCTTTCTCTTTGGTGTTTACCCACTAATACAATCTATCCATTGGTGGCATGAATATTGGTCAATTGTTTGGTTGATTTTGGTTCTAATTTCCTTATGCACTTTAGTTTTGTTTATTTAGTTTTTATTATCTTAGTTGTTTATTTATTTCTTGTGCTTGATGTGTCTAACTCTTGCACTAACCTTTGTCCTGTTCAAGTGACCCAATTGGACTTGCAAGTGTCCCTCTTTTGCTCATTCAAGTGACGAAAAGGATACAACAACTAGAATCTTGGAAACAAGAACTAGTATTGATCATGTAAAGTGACACTCACCTAAAGACAAGGAGATAGCTCAAGGATGACACATTCCTTCAGATATTTTGACTAGATCATGAAACATATCACCCAAGGACTTTATTCGCAAACTTTATTTTGGGGTACAAGTACACATTTGGGACTATGGTCAACTGAGCATGTCACATAGTAGCACACGTTTTAGAGATGGAATACATAGAGAGTGACGTTCCCGAATAGCCAGAGAAAATCATATAATGGGTGAAAAATGGAAGTTCATTCAAATCCATTACTTCCCTAAGCACAAGGTTTCAAAGATGATATGATTGTTTTCAGAAAATCATGATGATAGATCTAATT
This sequence comes from Picea glauca, assembly GCA_000966675.3. NCBI lineage: Eukaryota > Viridiplantae > Streptophyta > Pinopsida > Pinales > Pinaceae > Picea > Picea glauca. Next base: position 391,636 of record JZKD02S1674696.1, read on the forward strand.
CTCAGCTAGTCCTAGCAACAAAGTCCATCTGAATGAAAATAATACATGTATAAATGTTCGCATGGATTATACTTTTCAAGAGCCTGCAAACTACTTGTTGTTTTGGATGCATAAATATTTTAAAGTTTTTGGAAACACTTACATTCATGATCTCTTTCTCAGTTTACTTTCTTTGTTGAGAGCATATATTTCATCATCATTTATCCAAGGTTTCATTTTTCAGTCGCAACGGGTTTTGGTCCAAGTTCATATTCTAATTTTGAATACGTCTCTTCTTTGTATTTCCTTGTCATATCGTCCCTAGAGATAGTTCATTCTCTAATTTATGTTTGTATTATAATTCATAACTATATTTAATGACATGTAGATATCTCACCACTGTCTATCTTTTACAGGAAGCACTAGGGGACATGCAGATATATTTGTCACGGCTATGGATGCTCACTAGTAGTGGAGCAAGGTATGTGACATCATGGTGACTCCATTGGGGCTATGGACGTGTTCACAGGCTAGAATGACCTGTTTAAGTAGTTAAGGGAGAACGCCTAATGACAGGTCCCAATTAGACCTACTCTTGTTTGGGGTAGCATTTTTTACCAGAATATTGGCCTGGTTGTCGATCTAAACTAGTTATTTGAATATGAATCTAACAACAAAATATTATCAGATGAATTAAAATTATAGAGAACTAAACTAGACTAAAATGATTCAGTACTATCCTAAGATGCATTTATATTGTACACTATCCTATCATGATCAGAAGAAAGCTATAAAAAATAAGTGCAATTAAACATTATATTACTTGCACATAAATAATTCATAAAATCAATGAATATGATAATTTAACAATATAATAAGTCAGACACAAATAATTGATTCACTAACTTATCATATTGTCACTGCACTTAATATGAAAATAATGGAAATTGTAGACATACAAAAGATAGTCTAGAAATGTTTCATTAAACTAGAATCCACACATTCATAGAAATAAACATGCATAAACAAAATAGTCTCATTCATACACATTTGTACCAAAATCTTCAAAGTGTCTCTTGTTAAAATTCACATACACTAATATTATTTTCCTAATACAATCCAAGTCAAAATCCCTTCCTCATTTATAGTCATGCCTTTTATAATTATTCCATGATTGTTTACATTCTAGAGAGCTCATCATATGAAAAAATCATTTTAAAAAAGTGACTCTTTGCGTTCCTGCCCTTATCATTATTGCAAAAAGGAAATACAAGACAGGTGGAGTAGTTATCAAAATCAGGATCATTATGGATTCTTATGCGCTTGCATCCAGTCTCGATATTCCTTCCAAAGTGAATAATTATCCTTGATCTTTTGTAACTTCTCTGACTGCATATTTTTGACATTCAATTCACCATCACAAACCATGGTGGAAAATTGTTTATTTAATTCTTGGGTTGTGATCTCGATAAAGCCTCGACCCATTGTGATGAGTTTGACAGGTCTCAACAGATACTCTTCAAAAGAGTCTTTATTTACCTCAATTAAAATTTCAATGTTCACCTTGCTAATTTCCCTATGCTTCTCCACTTTTTCTATCCTGATTTTGGCAAGTGTTGCTTCCTCAATGGGGGGCATTAGAGGCATCCTGAATTCTTCTAAAATATCATTAGAATGATTCCATAGTTGTTTTCGTGTCTTATATGTTTTCCTTTGGATAAATTTGAAATATTCTAACAGTGGCTTAAAATTATCGAAGAACACTTGGTCTTTTATCTTTTATTTCCTGGAATAACATGGAAATGTAGCTAGGGGATTTTTGTACACTCCTTACCAATCGATGATCTTTTCAAAGGAATCATTTTCCTTTTGGAACTGATCCTTTATTTCATCTTTCTAGTCTTCTAGCCTCAACTGATCATCCCACTTGGTATGCATATCATTTAGAAGGAATAAAAACTAATTCTTCTCAAACCTAAGATTTCTTGATATTATCCTTCTATTTGGTGATTTATTTATTTTGATCCTCTTGTAAAAATATTAGAAAATGGTTTTGTTGAAACTTCATTTCTTCTTCTTCATCTTGGAGCTCTTTCGTGGCAGCATCATCAAGAAATTTCTATAATACCTCTTCATAAAAAAAAACTCGTTTGAACCTGTCTTCATCAAAATGTAACACATGGATATTAGAATGATTAAGACCCATAGATATAACATGACTCACTGCCATCTCATGTAGGTCATGTCCTTTTTCACTTCCCAGACATAAACATAAATCTTGCAAATCCTTTTCTTCTTTTCTAGCATGTTGTCCATTTAATATAGTATACTTTCCTATGTGAATAGAAAATGAGGGCCAAAGTTTTTTACTATTTCCCATGAGAAAAGAAGTAACCCCTTTTCTTATGGTATGATAGGATATTTCTCTCATTTAAAGGTGATATAGCATGAAGTATGAAAAAATATGAGGTGCTCTTATGGTTCCATACACTCTAACATAGGTGTAATAATTTTCTAGGTACCAGTTAGTTATCCCTTTCATCTCAGCTCTATCATCAATTGAAATTCGATACCTTGGGAACCCAAAAATGATAGTGTAAAGTGGGGAGAGGAAATGATAAAAAATGTCATAAAATTGACTCTTGTAGTTTATGTCCCATAGCTCAGAGCAATACACATGGACAGGGGGGCGATCTAGGTCCCAATTCCATCCAAGGTTGGGAAAGGGAATTGAGAAACATATGGCATCAATCAAATAAGTTTTAATACAGAAACAAGGTGTTTTCATACCTAGTACATTTTTCACCTTGAAACATATGTTGAAAGTCACTATTTCCGCCCAATTGAATACTTGTATTGTCTTCACAATGGTATGGGACATAGGAAACCAATCTGTCTAAAAATTTGTACACTTCTCTTCTCCATATAAATGATTCAACATCTCTATCATCATTTTCTAGGGTTCCTTGAACTCCTATGTAGGGATCATCTTTTACCCCTACTTGAAAATCATGTCTTCATCCACCCACCAGTTATTCATTAACTTGGTTGGTCCTTTGTTGTTTTGAACAAACCCCTTTAGGAGAGGTTCATTGAGGGTGCATGCAGGTTCGTGTAGGTGATATCTTATGCTGACATCTTCAAGATGCAAAGATGTTATATTTTGGCCAGATTTATTTAAAATTGTGGTCATGCTAGGGTAAAATTTCTTAAAACACCAGTGGCCTACCTCATTGTAAAGGAATAGTGTAGGTTGTTGATTAAGGTTGGTTGTCATTGATGTCGACCCTTGAAGAAATCTCCGTAGCACAAAGGTTTGGGTAATGGACCCAAGATTGTTTGATGTAAAGATGACTCATTATTGTCTTGTCATGGTCATAAGAAGTAAATATGGATGAACTCCAAAGTGGTCCCCTTATGGTGAAATCCCTCACGGGAAGACGCTTTGCAGAGTAAGAGAACCCATGCTTAATTCTAGACTAATGATTTGAAGGACAACGAATTTGTCAGGGAAACTATCCTAGATGGATAGTGTTTGTCATGTTGTTTCTGGTGGTATGTCGAACGTCACATAACTCCTCACGGTTAGAGAGTTATGACCATATGAATTTGGAGAACCCCTCATGAGTCTTATAGAAGCCCCCGAGGGTCAGAGTGCTTTGTAAAAGAATTTATTTTAAATGAAGAAGCCCTAAAATAAGGAAAGTGTAATGCTACATGAAGATATAAATAAGAGGCAAAGCGCACTCATTAAGAACATACTTGTACATATTGTATATCTATTTTCTTGTGTAAAGCTTCTTGTAATTACTTATGGATACATCTGAAGTGGTGAACGTCTGAGGTAGCATGAAGGGTTGATGTCAAAATTCTCGGTTTCATAGAAAACCCTATTTTCTTAGGCATACATGGGTTGTCTATGTATAGGGTGCATATACATTGAAGCTATACGTGGGTTGGTTGTGAATAGGGTGAGTATGTACGTAGGATGACTGTGTAGAGGGTGAGTACATGTTGATAAATCCATGAAACTTGAGAAGATGAAGGTGCAAAGGTTCTATATTCTGAGATCAAGCTCCCAGGAAGGTCTAGAGTGCTCAGATACATCAGATCCATCCATTGGTTCAAAAGGTATGTTTTATTTATATGAATAGTTGGTTTTTGATGTATGCATGAGGAATGGCAATGAAGATTTGAGGATTCTCCCTAGAGAGACTAGTAGCTACATGGGATATTCTATATAAGTCAGATCTACATAAATACAGTGATAGTATATTTATCATTGATACTTCTTGTTGAGGCACATCTTGTATTTCTTGGCATATCGCTAAGGGTTTTTATGGTACATGGTTGAGATCTTTTATTTGTGTATTAGTTGATGTATTGAGAGACTGATTGGATTGATGACTAAGATCTTGTGAGGGATATTATACTTGTTCATGATTACACGTACCTATATGGCACATGACTAGAGAGAGAAATACTTGCCTTGAGTAAAGGCTATGTATGAGGATGTATGCATAGGGTACAGTTACAGTCTGGATATAGTGACAGGTTACAGTTCTATGTGAAAGAAGTTACAGAGGGTCAAAAGTTTTCAAGTGAAAGGAAACCCTAGTTTCAGAAGGCATATGTGGGATGCATAATATATAGGGTGCGTACATACGCGAGCTGCATCACTACAAGTCGCGTATCTGTTTTACTTTTGTGGATACATGTTCAGTTCAGGTACAGATTGATTACAAGGTAGTTGTACAGATTGGATACAAGTCAATGGTATAGGTTGATATAGTTGTACAATAGTATATCTCATAGTGACAAGTTGACAGTGGTTCCATCATTCTACTTCTACTTCAGGGTGGTAGGACGGGGCAAGAACGGGTGGTTGTAGCCACCTTTCGGTTGTATCCAGAGAACATAGGGGGTTTTAGCCTCCTTCTGGTTGTAGCTAGAGAATTGGGGAGTTGGAGCTTCCCTCAGGTTGTATCCTGGGATACTAGGGGGTTGGAACCTCCTCCAGTTGCAACTGGAAAACAAAGGAAGTTGGTGCTTCCAATGAATGTAATTCTTCAAGACATATAAGAAAAATCATTTTGTGGTTTTCTCCCGATTTGGGTTTCCATGTAAAACACTGGTGTATTGTGTATGTGTGTGATTGTTTATTTCTTACTGCTCATTATTAGATAATAATTGTACATTGATATAACATTTGAAGAAAAAGGATTATAATTACACTATTACTGATTCACCTCCCCTCTTAGTAATCCAATAATTGGTATCAGAACAGGTTCCTTCAGAAATCAGTTTAACCACTGAAAGGTAGATCATGGAGAGTACAAACTCATATAAAAATGGAATACCACAGTTTGTCGGATAGAAGTATGCTTTTTGGAGCATAAGGATGAAGACATATATATACAGGCACAGGGATCTCAAGTTTGGCAATCAATTGTAGATGGATACAAAATAGAAGCAGTTCCACCAACAAATGACAAAGTAGTGAAACTTGGTGAGAATAATTCCAAAGCCAAAAATGCACTTTTGAATGGTCTCAGTGATATGGTATTCACCAAATTTTCACATTGTAAATATGCTAAAGAGATTTAGGACAAGCCTCGAAATATTTATGAAGGAGATTCAAAAGTCAAAGCAGCAAAACTTCAAACTTACAGAGGTCAATTCGAACAACTAAAAATGAAGGAAGATGAAGATATCGCAGCCTACTTCTTATGAGTAGATGAAACAATGAATGCAATCATAGGATTGGGAGAAGAAATCGAAGAATCTGTAATTATTCAAAAGGTACTAAGATCTCTTCCTATGATATTCAACCCTAAGATATCGGCACTAGAAGAAAGATCGGATCTAAACTCAATAAGCATGGATGAACTGCATGGAATCTTCATAGCATATGAGATGAGAACTGAATAGGAAAATCCAGATGTAAAAGAAGCAGCCTTCAAAGCATCCAAATTATCAAAGAAAAAGAAAAGGCAACAAGAAGAATATAGCAGCAACAGTTACATCACGGAAGATGATGAAGATGTGGCCAACTTCGTCAAAAGGCTAAACAAGGGAACCAACGGTAAGTATAGAGGTAATCTTCCTTTAATTTTTTTTAATTGTGATGGTATTGGTCATTTTTCTAACAAATGTCCTCATAAGAAAAAGAGAAATTATGAAGGTTACTCAAAAGGCAGACAAACATATAAAGGTAAAAGAAATACAAAGAAAGTTTTGAAGAAAATTTTTTGCACCAAAGAAGACATATCATCATCAAATGAAGATGAAGTCAGTGACAGTGAAACGGGAAGAGTTATATTCATGGCAGTATAAGACTCTGATAAAGAAGACTCCGAAGAAGAATACGAAGAAGCATATGAAGAAGAAATTGAAGAGGCAGAAGTTTACTTCCGAGAAGAATTAATGAGTGCCATAGAAGTTATCAGAAGAGAAAAAAAGAAAAACAAGAAACTACAAGTAGAACTAGATAAGAAAAAAGACACTCAAGAACTAGAACAAATGATCACAAAATTGAAGGTTCAAATAGAATAAGATAAAAGAATTGAAGAAGCAGTCAAAGAACATATAGAAGAAAAGGACATGATCATTGGAAACTTGGAAGCAGAGATTGTCACACTAAAATAGGATATTCAAAAGAAAAATATGCAGAATAGCTCAAAATTTCTAGATGGAATTATCAACAGTCAAAAATCTAATCTTGACAAGTCTGGACTTGGATAGAATCAAACAAAAAAGAGATCAAGCTCCAAAACAACAGAGGAAGAAACAAATCCAAAAAGCTATGTAGAAACGATCAAAGGGGATAAGAAGATATACTGGGAAGATTACAGGGACACTCCTCCACCGAGAATATTTAGATTTCAGAATCAACAATAGATAGACAGGTCTCAAGAAGAAGAAGGATTCATAAGAGCACTGCCTTTCAGAATAAATTCAACTACCAGGTATCAAACTATATTTTTTGGTTTATGTTATGCATGTAATAATTTTGGACATAAAGTTGTAAATTACAGAGCTAACAACAGGAACAATAACTACTTTGAGAGCCATGCACAAAGGGGTTATTCAAGAAGACCTAGTGAAACACAGAGAAGAAGTTACAACAGGTTTGAATCCTTGAGCACTGAAGTGGAATGTTACAAATGTAACAATTTTGGACACATGGCCAAATATTGCAGAATGACAGTCCCTCCTAAAGAACCTCAATAGAATCACAAACAGGAACCTTAGAAAATGACATGGATAAGAAAGCAAGATCAATATAGCAATGAAGAATGCACAATAGATCTACAAGCTAAACATAAGAACTATGGTTGGTATGTTGAAAGTGGATGTTCAAAACACATGACAGGTGATAGAGACAAGTTTCTTACATTACGAAAGGAAAGAGATGGGTCAGTCTCCTTCAGAAATGATGATTCAGCCAAAATCATTGGAAAAGGCATAGTCTGAATTGGGAACAAGAATGAAAAGGTAGAAAATGTTCTACTAGTGAAAGATATGAAACATAATCTTTTAAGTGTGAGTCAAATGTGTGACCAAGGTCATAAAGTTACTTTCGATTCACAAAAATGTGAGAAAAGAAAAAAGGGTTCAGGGAAATTGGTCGCTATAGCTGCAAGAACTTCAAGCAACATATATGTGTTAAGAGAAATTGGAAATGAAAAGTGTTGCCTAGGAAAGGAAGATGAAAGTTGGCTATGGCATAGAAGAATGGGTCACATGAATTTTTATAACCTTGTCAAATTCAACAAAAGAGAAGCAGTCAGAGAAATGCCCCAGATCACGAAACCAACCAACACTCTATGCAAGCATTGCCAACAAGGAAAGAAAACAAAGACCAGGTTCAAATAAAAGGAATATTCAACAACAAGACCACTGGAAATTGTGCATACTGATCTAGTTGGACCAACTACAACAAAAGGCTTAAAAGGTGAGAGATACTTTATGTTATTAGTTGATGATTATACAAGAATGACTTTGTTTTTTTTTCTCAAGAACAAGTCAGAAGCTTTTGAAAACTTCAATATCTACAAGAAAATGGTTGAAAATGAGATGGATTCAAGAATCAAATGCTTAAGATCAGATAATGGAGGAGAATTCACCTCAAAGGAATTTATGGAATATTGTAGTGATCATGGAATAAAAAGGCAATTCTCTATCGCTAGGACACCTCAACAGAATGGAGTTGTTGAAAGAAAGAACAGGACAATACAAGAAATGGCTCAAACAATGACAATGGATTAAAAGTTGACAGATATTTTTTGTACGCAACCAGTGCATACAACAGTTCACATTCAAAACAGGGTAATGCTCAGAAACAATGCCGACAAAAATCCTTACGAACTATGGAAAGGAAGACTAGCAAATGTAAAACACTTCAGAGTTTTTGGAAGCAAATGCTATATTAAAAGAGAAGATGGCGGAATAGGAAAGTTTGACTCTTTTGTGGAAAAAAGAGTACTTGTTGGTTATTCAAGTACAAGGAAAGCATACAAGTGTTATAATATAAGATTGAACAAAGTTGTGGAAAGCATCAACGTAACAATTGATGAAACAGGCAGACCAAAATCAAAGGAAGAAAATGGATCAATGAAATAGCCCTTAGAAGAAGAAGCAGAAGATGAAAAAGAAGTAGAAGAGGAAGATGAAGAGGATCTAATAGAATCAGAAGAGCAAGTTCAACAAGTATCTCCAAAGACACCCAGTAAATGAGTACAGAAGAATCATCCTTCAGATCATATTATCGGGAACAAAGATGCAGGAGTTGAGACTAGAAGAAGAATCCATTCACCAGAACAAATACACCTAGAACTCTTATCTACAATTGAACCAAACGGTTTTGAAGAAGCCAACAAGGATGAATTTTGGAATAAGGCCATGGATGAAGAATTGGATCAAATAGAGAAAAATGACACTTGGGAATTAGTTCCAAGACCAAAGAATAAGAATGTGATTGGCACAAAGTGGGTTTTCAGAAAAAAATTGTATGAATATGGAAAAGTTACAAGGAACAAATCTAGATTGGTATGTAAAGGATATGCTCAGATTGAAAGAATCGACTTTGAAGAGACATATGCCCCAGTTGCCAGAATGGAAGAAATCCATTTTCTTTTATCTTATGCATGCTCCAAAAAAGTTAAAGTATATCAGATGGATGTAAAATTAGCTTTTCTGAATGGGGAACTTGAAAAAGAAATCTACATTGAACAACCAAAAGGATTTCAGTTGTCAGAGAAAACATATTATGTGTGTAAATTAAAGAAGGTCGTGTATGGTCTAAAACAGGCTCCTAGAGCATGGTACTCCAAACTAGATAAGTATCTGCAGCATCCAGGATTCAGAAAAGGAAGCATAGATAGAAACCTCTACATCAAGGTAAGTCAAGGTAATATTTTATTAATTGAAGTTTATGTTGATGATATCATTTTTGGTAGTGATGATGACAGGTTAAGCCAGAAATTTGCAAAAGACATGCAGAATGAATTTGAAATGTCGTTACTTGGAGAACTATCCTTCTTTCTGGGACTTCAGATACATTAAAGAAACCAAGGAATTTTTATTTCTCAAACCAAGTATATCAAATAAATGCTAAAGAGGTTAATAATGGAAGATTGCAAACCAGTTGCAAGTTGAGAAAAGATGATGATTCAAAGTCTAAAGATCAGAGGCAATACAGGTCAATGATTGGCAGCCTACTATACGTGAAAACATATAGACCAGATGTAATGCAAGCAGTTGGACAGGTGCCATGATTTCAAGCATCACCAAAGGAATCACATGTATTAGAAGCGAAGAGGATTTTCAGATATCTCAAAGGAACATAAGAGTTTGGATTATGGTATCCAAAAGGAAAGGATCTATCACTTATTTCCTACACAGATGAAGATTGGGAAAGTTGTATTGATGACCAACGAAGCACCAATGGAGCAGTGTTCTACTTGGGTGATTGTTTAGTATCATGGATAAGAAAGAAACAATCATCAGTATCTTTATGTACAGTCGAGGCAGAGTATATTGCAACAACATCATGTTGTACACAAGTTCTTTGGATGAAAAAAACTCTGACAGATATAAAGGTTGAGTATGATGATCCCATTCCAATCTATTGTCATAATACAAGCGCCATCAGTATCTCAAAGAATCCAGTGATGCACTCCAATACAAAGGACATTCCAATAAAGTATCATTTTCTACGGGAGAAAGTTGAAGAAAAGAACATTAGAGTTGAGTATGTGGGCACAAAATAACAAGTGGAAGACATATTTAAAAAACCACTTCCACGGAAAGCCTTTGAATATCTTCTCCAAAGACTTGGATTTATTTCTATTCCAAAATGAATGCTTTTTGAATGCTTATCTTATATGTCTTAGATTTACACGAGGAAGCACCATAAGAGGACAGTTCAGTCAAGGGGAGTAGCCCCGGATGGAAAGATACATTTTCCGTTGATGACAAAGGGGAGAGTTCTATTAGATGCAGAGGATAGAGGCATGGTTCCAGGGGGAGAAGATTTATCATATGCAGAAGACAAAGGCATGGTTCCAGGGGGAGCATTAGAGATATGATTTCAGTATTGCATCAAAGTGTTTCCATCAATGCCAAAGGGGTAGATTGTTGATTAAGGTTGGTTGTCATTGATGTCAACCCTTGAAGAAAGCCCCGCAGCACAAAGGTTTGGGTACTGGACCCAATATTGTTTGATGTAAAAATGACTCATTATTGTCTTGTCATGGTTGATAAGAAGTAAATATGGATGAACTCCAAAGTGGTCCCATTATGGTGAAAGCCCTCACGGGAAGACACTTTGCGGAGTAAGAGAACCCATGCTTAATTCTGGAATAATGATTTGAAGGACAACGAATTTGTCAGGGAAAACATCCTAGATGGATAATGCTTGTCATGTCATTTCTCATGGTATGTGGAACGTCAAAGAACTCCTCACAGTTAGAGAGTTATGACCATGTGAAGTTGGAGAACCCCTCATGAGTCTTATAGAAGCCCCCAAGGGTCAAAGTGCTTTGAAAAAGAATTTATTTTAAATGAAGAAGCCCTAAAATAAGGAAAGTGTAATGCTACATGAAGATATAAATAAGATGTAAAGCTCACTCGTTAAGAACACACTTGTACATATTGTATATCTATTTTCTTGTGTAAATCTTCTTTTAAATACTTGTGGATACATATGAAGTGGTGAACGTCTGAGGTAGCACGAATAGTGGACAGTGAAATCCTCGGATTCACAGAAAACCCTATTTTTTAAGGCATACACGGGCTACCTATGTATAGGGTGCATATACATTGAAGGTATACACAGGCTAGCTGTGGATAGGGTGAGTATGTATGCAGGTTGACTGTGTATAAGGTGAGTACATGTTGATAAGGCCATGAAACTTGAGAAGATCAAGGTGCAGAGGTTCTAGATTCTGAGATCAAGCTCCCAGGAAGGTCTAGAGTGCTCAGATACATCAGATCCATCCATTGGTTCAAAAGGTATGTCTTATTTATATGAATAGTTGGTTTTTGATGTATGCATGAGGAATGGCAATGAAGATTTGAGGATTCTCCCTAGAGAGACTAGTGGCTACATGGGATCTTTTGTATAAGTCAGATCTACAAAAATACAGTTCTAGTATATTTATCATTGATACTTCTTATTGAGGCACATCTTGTATTTCTTAGCATATCGCTAAGGGTTTTTATGCTACATGGTTGAGAGCTTGTATTTGTTTAGTAGTTGATGTATTGAGAGACTGATTATTAGAAAGGGGTTGATGACTAAGATCTTGTGAGGGATATTATACTTGTTCATGATTACACATACCTATATGGCATATGACTAGAGAGAGACATACTTGCCTTGAGTAGAGGCTATGTATGAGGATGCATGCACAGGGTACAGTTACAGTCTGGATACAGTGACAGGTTATAGTTCTATGTGAAAGAAGTTATAAAGGGTCAAAAGTTTTAAAGTGAAAGGAAACCCTAGTTTCAGAAGGAATATGCAGGTTGCATAACAGATAGGGTGCGTACATATGTGGGTTGCATCACTACAGGTTGTGTATCTATTGTAGTTTTGTCGATACATGTTCATTTCAGGTATAGATTGATTACAAGGAAGTTGTATAGAATTGATATAGGTTAGTGGTACAGGTTGATACAGATGTACAATAGTATATCTCACAGTGACAGGTTGACAGTGGTTCCATCATTCTACTTCTACTTCAGGTTGGCAGGATGGGGCAAGGACAGGTGGTTGTAGACACCTTCCGGTTGTAGCCAGAGAACAGAGGGGGTTGTAGCCTCCTTCTGGTTGTAGCCAAAGAATTGGGGAGTTGGAGATTCCCTCAGGTTGTATCCTGAGAAACTAGGGGGTTGGAGCCTCCTTCCAGTTGCAACTGGAAAACAAAGGAAGTTGGTGCTTCCAATGAATGTAATTCTTCAAGAAATATAAGAAAAATCATTATGTGGTTTTCTCCCAATTTGGGTTTCCACGTAAAACACTGGTGTACTGTGTATGTGTGTGATTGTTTATTTCTTACCACTCATTATTGGATAATAATTCTACATTGATATAACATTTGAAGAAAAAGGATTATAATTACGCTATTACTGATTCCCCCCCCCCCCCCCTCTTAGTAATCCAACACAAGCCTTGCAACAACTAGATGAATTCTTCTCTTCTAGATGTTTTGATACACCTCGAGGTTTTCATCATCAATGGGAAAGTATCTAGTATTGAAGATTTGATATATCTCGTCATACCTCAAGGAATGATCTTCTTCAGTGTGGTAGGTCGTATCGATCACTGAAACCTCTACTTCGTGGGTAGAAGATTCAGGAAATACAATTGAAGTAGAAGGCCCCAAATTCTTGGATCTCTTAGTCATTTGACCTGCCATGGCTTGTACTTTATACCATGAAATTAATAGATTAACCATCAATTATCAAAATAATGAAACATAATTCAATAATGTAATTTTCATTAACAGGAAATCTTTGATTATAGAGAAAACAACGCTTCCAGGGCATTTCAAAATTGATGAATGCATAACTGAGCAATTTTCTAGCATATGGAGAACAAATGTGATCTAAATTAGGGTCCTAGGATTATAACACAGGAATTTAATTACCCTAACACAAAAATTGAATGATCAACGTACTATGACTGATTCAAAACCATAGCATAATTTTTCCATTAATGTGATTAGAAAGCCTGGATTGCTCGAATTCGCTTATCGGAGTGAAAATGGGTGAAAATTTTGAAATTGTTATCTTTAGGAGTCATTGCTACCAGAGGAGGAAAGGTGATGGATTGTTCTGTGCTCCGAAGAGAAAGAATCAAAGAATACTCATTTTAAACGTCGATTTGTGTGTCGATGGTGAAAGATTGTGAGGGGTTAAGAGTGCATCATCGAAGCTTCTTGTTTTGAGGTCAGTAGACCCATGAAATTTTATAACTCTGAGTAACGAGAATCGAATAATATTCCTTTTAGGTGTCGTAGATAGTTACATTATATTTTTGGAGTTGATATTCCTTTTAGGTGTCATAGATAGTTACATTATCTTTTTGGAGTTGTTTCTTTCAGATTATAGAATCTTACCATTGTATTCACCCTCTGATGCCAAAGAATTGAAGAATATTCCATTTCAATATTGATTCCCATGCTGAAATATTAGGAGTGTGAATGGTGATGAAAGCATGTTTCAGATTGTTCTATCAGAGTGAAATAGTTGCATATTTTATTCATGCTACGAAATGAAGAATCGAAGAATAGTCATGTTCTTACCTTAATTTCCATGATGAAAGTCAAAATTTGAAAAAGGTTAGGGGCATGTATTCGGAGCTTTTTGTGCAGAGCTCAAAATATTGGGAAGGTTTCACGGCTCTGATAGGAAGGGTATCGAATAATATTCCCTTCCTAGGGAAAAGTATTGTCTTTAAGAAAATGAAAAAATAACACATGACAAAAAATTTGTTTGGAAACAATGTGGACCAATTGATGTCGGCCAAGTCATGAGGTTATCATTGGGAAAGCATGAAGTTTTTCTATTCACGTGTTTATATTTTCATCGATGATCAATTAAAATGTTAATAATCAGTAGGGAAAGTCACAAACATGCACCTTCAGACAGTATCCATCAGAGTTGGAAGTTGATCATGAGAAAAATTACTCTGATTTCAAAAATAATAAGAACAAGTGTTGATATTAATCTGAATAAGATTCTGAATATTGAGAAAGAACAAATAAGTGTAGTAAGAAAAGTGAATACTCAATTTCAAAATGTAGAAAACAGTAAAAGAGAAGACTTTCAGACTGTATGAATAAAAGGAACAATTTGCCTGTGTCAATACCTTTCCAAGCACGTAGTAATATATTACCTTGTAGAAAAAAAATTATTATAGGGGAACCTAGTTAGAATATCTCTTCAATGAGATATTGTAAATGAGTTGTTTTGGGGGATCACAAAAAATGGTGACTTATTGGAAGAACCACTTACCTCTCTTCTCAAAAGTAAACTCAAACACATCATTATTTTTTCATGACTTTTAAATGGTTTTAACAGTGTGCGAATTATAAATCATACATCATCCAGCCTAGTAAGAAAATAGAAAAGTGACCTAGTACAAATGATCTCTTGCATAATTACTATGAGAAATAAAGGCCATTTCATTATTTTCTTACATACATAGGAATCCTATGGGAAGAGACGCCACAAAAGAGTATTTCATGATTGTTTATACACTGAAGTGTGTTCCTCACCTCTCTTTTCTCATAATTGCTTCACTGCCAGCGAGCATCCATGGCCTCGAAGAAGTTTCCTTGGTATCATACAAGCATGGCCCCATTGCTAATGAACGTACATAGCCCCGACGAGTTTACTTGTACTTCCCACACTAATAATAGTGCTTTCAACTTCCTGATGATCTTGCTTTAGCATTCACCCTTTTATATATGTAATTTATGTATTCGTTTTTCAATAGGGTCAGTAGAAAGTGGGGTGATACAAGAGTTACTTTGATATGCTAGTATTAGTCAGTGATTTATCTTCATGGGTCCATCCACATAAGTCATAAATTCCATTTTTATTTTCACGGTGTTTTCTGGAAGTGTCACTAGAATTATGCAAAATACATCTGAGGCTAGGACACCTTCTGAATTTATGGCTAGATTTGGCATAGTATGAGAGTAATCACATAGTTAAAAGATAATTGTCATCAACATCCTAAAATCATTAATTTTAAGTATATAGGGGCTTCCACAGTGTAAGATATTAGATATTATTTTTGGGATTAACTGCGTAGTGTAAGTTATTAATCTATGACCCATATTCATGAGTATTAGTCTCAACTGACCAATAATTCTCATGATTTGAATAGTCCACTTAGCACTCATTGCATTGGGTGATGCTCACAGGGGTGAAGAAATGGGATTGAAGCCAACGAAATGAATCGCATAGCATCAATCATCACTTCCGAGGCTTGCACCTAGTAACCAATACTTCCCAGGTGGTCACCCATCCCAAGACGCCTCTGGCTCAAGCGCGCTTAACTGTGGAGTTTTCCCCACAACCAAGCCCACTTAGCTTGCTACCCCATTTGAAAAACCTTAGCAAGTATTGTGCCTTATGAACTACCCATTTAGATCTCCCTTGACTATTATTATTTAAGTATATAGGGGCTTCCGCAGTGCAAGATATTAGATATTATTTTTGGGATTAACTACGTAGTGTAAGTCATTAATCTATGACCCATATTCATGAGTATTAGTCTC
>JZKD02S1674696.1:407464-474010 GCA_000966675.3 Picea glauca
CAACTGACCAATAATTCTCATGATTTGAATAGTCCACTTAGCACTCATTGCATTGGGTGATGCTCACAGGGGTGAAGAAATGGGATTGAAGCCAACGAAATGAATCGCATAGCATAAATCATCACTTTCGGGGCTTGCACCCGGTAACCAGGACTTCCCAGGTGGTCACCCATCCCAAGACGCCTCTGGCTCAAGCACACTTAACTGTGGAGTTTTCCCCACACAGCCCACTTAGCTTGCTACCCCATTTGCAAAACCTTAGCAAGTATTGTGCTTTATGAACTACCCAGTTAGAGCTCCCTTGACTCTTATTATTTAAGTATATAAGGGATTCCGCAGTGCAAGATATTAGATATTATTTTGGGGATTAACTGCGTAGTGTAAGTCATTAATCTATGACCCATATTCATAAGTATTAGTCTCAACTCACCAATAATTCTCATGATTTGAATAATCCCAAAAATAATATCATTAATCTTACTCGTCTGAAGTTTCTCTTTAGAACAGGTAAACAAGTCACGTATTTGTGTACATTCATTAGTCACCTAAATAAGTATTGATCACAAGGTAACCTGATTGCTTAAACATGAAAAGACACTTTCACAAGGAAATGTGTTAGCTTTCTTAAACAGACTTGGTTTTTTGTCATTGAAGTTATTGGTTGATCGGTGGTAATGAACAGGGAGTTATTATGAACCAAATAAGGACAAAATAAAGTTGTAATCAAAATTATTAAAGAGAAAACAAGAAAAAGGTTGACTGAAGACGAAATTGGAAAAAGAGACAAGGAAAATTCAGAAAACTTGTTATGTACAAAACTATATCATCAAAGGTGATTATGAGAAGTAAACTTTGAGAAATTTTCCATTGATAGGGAGCTCCTCCAAATCTCCCTCCAATTATTTTTGTTTAAAGGTTCATGGTCCGATCTTTTGATAGATCTCGTAAGGGCCTAGCCATAGTTTTTGGAATTTAGTGTGTTTTCCTTTCATTTCATTTTCTTTATCCCATTTAAGCACTAGGTCACCTTCTTGGAAATATTTGTTACACACTAAATTTCTGTCAAAACATTGTTTAACCACTTCTTGATGTTGTGTTAGATTTTGTTTGGAATTTTCTCTTTCTTCCTCTAAATTAAGGAGCATATTTAATCTTTGTTGCATGACTAGACACTCTTCATCTTGTACAGACAAATATAATTGTAGGGAATGAAAGAAATCTCATTAACCGTTATGAATAATGAATAATTTACACATGATATACTTTGTATAACTCAATGAGAAGGCACTGGAGGAGAACCAATGTGCCATAGTGGTGGTCTAGAGTGATCTGGACACACACCAGCAGTTACGGGAGTGAATTTCCACCTAGTCTAGTCTCTCAGGCAGTTAGGAGAGTGAACTGCCACTTAACTGAATTAACTAGTCATGTAGAATCCTCTTGGTCATGTTAGTCAAGAGTATTCTACATGACAGGTTACGAGATATTTTGCATCCTGAAGAGTAGTTTGTGCCCACTTGGGCCTCTACTCTATCTCTACAATTGCATCTAGATGCTTTAACTCTACATTTGACTATACTGACTCTGAATCTGAATCATCTAAGTCCTATCAATTAGAAATCTTATCTGAAGAAGAGTCGGCATGTGCATTCTCATCATCTCGGACAGGTGGAATAATGAAGGTGTCTACATGCGGTTGTTGAGGTACATGCGGTTGTTGAGGTACATGCGAGACACTTTCCTCGAATTGGACACTAGGTTCAATGATGATCCGGTCCGAGGAAATATCAATAAGCCTGTATCCCTTCACATCGTTGGGGTATCCAAAAATACTACACTCATTGCTCTGTGGATCAAGTGCTTTCCTCTTTTCAGAGGGAAACTGGGCCCATGCACGTGAACCAAAAATGCAAAAGTGGGTCACTTCCGGTTTGAGGCTGCTCCAAGCCTCATACAGGGTCTTATCCTTGATAGATCTATGGGGAGATATGTTTTGGATGTATGTTACACAATTAAGTGCTTTGGACCATAGTCTCTTTGGTAGTGAATTTGCATGTAGCATGCAAGATGCCATCTCCTTTAGAGATTTGTTTTTCCACTCAGCAACTTCATTTTGCTGCAGAGTATAGGGAACTGTGTGTTGCAACTGAATCCCTACCTCATGGAAACAATTATGGATCTCATGATTGACATACTCTCCTTCGTTATCATATCGGAGGACTTTGATCTTCTTTCCAGACTATGTCTCAACTAGGGCTTTGAAATATTTGAGGTGTTCAAAGACCTCAGATTTTTGCCTGAGAAAGTAGATCCATGTAAAACGTGAGAAATCATCAACAAAAATGAGAAAAAACCTCATTTTTTTGATATATGGATGCGTAAAAGGACCCATAAGGTCATTGTGGATCAAATCTAAAGGTGTAGAAGCTCTATGATACTTTCCTTTGTCAAATTTCTCTTGAGAGTGTTTTCCAAGAACACATCCCTCACATACTCCCTTGGAGAACTGGATGTCTGGTATACCATCAACCAATATTTTCTTGCTACGTTGTTGCATGTATCTGAAATTCAAATGTCCAAACCTTTCATGCCATATCCTACTACTTTCATCAGCATGAGTAAGAAGTAAAGAAGAATCAAGTTCAATGAATTCAGAACAAGTATACAATCTAGATTGATGATTTACCTCACCGGTAGCAACACTGGAGTTGGTTTGAATGTCGTAGATGTCCACGAAATTTGGTCTGAATATGAATTTCTTTCCAGTGTCAGAATTCATCATCTAATACATGGAGAGAATATTGACGGAAATTTTGGGAATGTGCAACACATTCTCGAAGATTTTGTTGGTGAGTTCAATCCTTCCTTTGTCGATGACTTCGACATAAGAGTTGTCCCCAATCAAAATAGGATCTTTGCATGCATCCAATGAAGAATATGCTTTTTTTGATGCATCCATGTGATGTTATGCTCTTGAATCAATGATCCAAGCATCGAGAGAGGAGTTGATGGCAATCAAGGCATGGCTAGAATTGCCTTTCTTGGGATTCAGATCTTCTGGCTTCTTCTTCTTCGCACCCTCGGGGATGTGATCTCCATGGTTGTTTTTCTGAAGTATTTTAGACATTATATCTATTTTATTTTTCATGCATGTGGATTATGGATGGAATCCTTTGTGACAGTACAAGAATTTCTCCCCTTTTCTTCCCTTTTCCCCTTTGGATATGGAGGCATCGGTGAAGGGTTTTGTGTACCCTTCCTTCTTCGAATGTGCATGAGCTTTACATTTATATTTAGATTTATATTTATGATATTTGTGGCTTCCATCTTGCACAATGAGTGCATGTTCCCTTGGGCCTTTGATTGTGCCCATGTTGATGAGCTTGGTTTGCTCTTGTGTCAGGGATTCGATAAAGTCCTCAAGAGGAGGAATCTTCTAGGTGGCTCTAGAGGCGAATCTGACAAAATGTAATGTGGATATGAATACAGAGAATTTAGGACTAAGATTTAAGAGAATGGTGAGAATCATTTGTTTCTCCTCCTTCAATTTATCAACCCCACAAGCTTTGAGTTGCGACAGTAAATCCTTGAATTTTGTAAAGAAATATTGGATATTGTCGAAGATTTTTTGATCCAATGTGAGAAGTTCCACCTCTAGAATGTGTCCCCTCATCTCATCTTTTTTTACAAATATCCCTTCCAAGGTGGTCTAGGCTTCATTGGGATTCCTATAGGAAGATATGTGAAAAAGGAGATCGGGAGAAATAAGACTGCAAATTGTTCCAAGTGCCTCATCCCTGCAATTTAAGTACTTGGATTTTTCTATGGCTGACGTCAGTTCTATATCTATATTCAAGGCTAACCTGTACAACCCTCTGGTTCATAGATGTATTGCTAATTTCTCCTTCCATGCAAAAAATTTGTAAGGTGTAAGAATGAATTATTTTTGGAAATCCATCTTTTCGATGTATTCAATCTTTTGTACCTGCAAAAACAATTTGGTGTATCTTTTGCTTAGAAGTCTGTCAACTCTGATACCATGTAAATGTGTTGAAATTGCACAAAATAGATCTATATAGACAATAATACACACATTTGCAAAGAGAAAAGGATAAAGAAGAATAAGGAGAGAAAGAATGAAAGAATTCTCATTAACCGTTATGAATAATGAATAATTTACACATGATATACTCTGTATAACTCAATGAGTGTGCACTGGAGGAGAACCAATGATCCATAGTGATGGTATAGAGTGATCTGGACACATACCAGTAGTTATGGGAGTGAACTTCTACCTAGTCTAGTCTCTTAGGCAGTTACAAGACTGAACTGCCACCTAATTGAGTTAACTAATCAACTAGTATTTAGTTAATTCACTGAACAGAGAGTAGTGAGGAGTAGATCAGGGAATCAAGGGTAATGTGCCAGTCTAGTGATGATACCAAGGAAATTTCACATTAGTTGGTGATTATCCCAATGTTTCATTATGACAAAACCAATGCAGCATCTAAACGCAACTCAACTAGTCAAACTGAAGTGTCAATTGAAAGAGAATATTCTCTAGGTGGAATATTCTCCCCTAAAATATAGAAGACTAGATAATGACTAATTATGACTAATAAACAAGGAAAAACCTTAGGAAAAATAAATCCTAGGTGTGTCTGAAGTAACTCCAACACTAGCACTTTTTTGCATGTGCATGGGAATATTTGAACAAGGTAGGCTAGCAATATCCATCTCTGAGTGTCTTATGGGTCATAGTATCACCTCCAAAATGTCCTCTAGTAGTTCCATCATGGGATAAAACTTTATCACCATCTTACTTTTCAAGGCATCTCAAGAAGACACCATCATAATTTCTTCTGCATAATATTCCTTGGATGAGCTGATATTAGGTTGAATTGAGTCTGAGGGACCTCTTATTTTTCTGCTCCATATAATTTGGAGTTGTGTTGTGAGTTAGATAATAATTCATTTCATAGTACCATTGATCAGATTTCATAGGAATGTAAAAGAAGAGGGCCCTCAGACTCAAATCAACCCAATATCATCTCATCCAAGGAATAAAAAGATTTCTCTTTCAAATAAGATATAATCTTGATATAGTGTGCCCTTCGGCATTTCATTGCTTATCACATCCTCCTATTTTTTTTTTCTTACTGATTCAATAGCTATTTTTCATATTCCCTAACCTCTGATTATTTTAACAGGCTTAATTTTGAGGTCATACTCTTGTAAGGTTGTTATCCAGTTAGCCATTTTCTCCCCCAAATCCTTTTGTATCAGTAGATTTCTTATAGCATGATAAGGTACAATTATCTTGGTTTTTTACTTCATAAGGTAAGGTTTGAAATGATTTATATATATATACACAACAAAGGCTTGTTTATCTACTTCAGGGTAGTCCAACTCTACTCATTGTACTCCTGAACTCATAAAGGTGACGGGAAATTCATCTCCTGCTTGTTTTTTTTGTGTTAGAACAGTTGCAAATGTGATGTCTGAGGAAAATGTAAAGAGTATAAACCCTCGAGTGAAGTTTGGGCTTAACAATGTAGGAGATTGTACTATTTCTACTTTGATTCTATCAAAAAACTCCTTTTATTTAGGACCCTATTTGAATTATTTGTTCTTTATTATCATGTCTTGTAGGGGTTTCACCATTTCAACGAAGTTTAGGAAAAATCTCCTCACAAAATTAGTCTTCCCGAGAAAAGACTGCATTGATTTTTTTTTTATGAGGAGGAGGAATTTTAGCAATTCCTTCAGTCCTTTCAGGTTCAATTCTCATTTTTTGTTTGGGAATAATGACCCCTAAAAGTATTTCTTCATCAACAACAAAAACATATTTTAGGGGATTGAGAGATATACCATATTTCCTACATTTGTTGAATACTCTTTTCAAATGGGCTATATGATCTTTTTTTCCTTTAGAGAAGATAGTGATGTTGTCCACATAGACTACTACACAGTATTTGATAAGGCCTCTAAAATAAATGTCCATTTCTCTTTGAAAGGTTTCCCCAACGTTGATCATGCCAAAGGGAAATTTTCTATATGCAAATGTTCCCCATTTAGTCCTAAAAGTAGTTTTCAATTGATCATCATTAGAAACACGAACGTGGTTGTAACTATAAAAACCATCGAGTAGTGAGAGTGTTAAACCCTAAATTGTGGCACATTACCACTTAATTGGGAATATTACATTAGTAATGTTATTTTATTTATGTCAGCTTGGGTCCATTAGTTGTAATTGTACCTCCTAGTCTCCTATATATACCAAAGAGACCTTTTCATTTGGAATCATCTTGTATTTGGAAATTTATGTGGTTTATAAGGATATTTCCCCCTCGAAGAGGCTTATTAACTGAAATTATCTCTTTTTCAAGGCATTGAGTACTTATTCTGGGGATTTTTAATGTTATTTTGATATTTGTTTATTAACATTTGGTATCATATCTCAAGATCTTGGGGTTTCGCTGTTGCATCTAAGACACCTTGTAATTTTCAATATAACTTTTTTTTCTACGATGTTTCAGAAGGAACCCCTTGGAGAATATTTATCATATGGATCAAGGTATGTGAGGTTAAAATTTCATATCTTGAGGCATTATACTTTCATAGATATATCCTATGTAATATAGGGTTATGGAATCATCTTGAATTTAGTCATCATGGAATTTTAGCTATCAACATGTTTTTGTGATGTTTCAAAACCTAAAACCTAGAGGCTATTCATAGAAATTATCAAGGTAATTGTGATAAAAAATCTAGCTTCTGGGTCATCATACTTTTGTATATACACCTTGTGTAAGATAGGGTATCCGACTAGTCATATTAACTAGTCTCAAACAAGTGTTTCAGGTAAAACAGTGATATCTTCTTCAGTGAGTATTCAAATTAAGTGAAACAGGTTGCATTGGACAGTGGAAAGTCTCTAGTATTTTTGGTGCAAGTTTTAAAGTCAAATATCATATATTGTGCTATTGGCACGCTTTACAAGTATGCTCTCCTAGAAGGGACAAAAATCAGCAAGGTGTGGGGAAGTTACCATAACTTCCACTTGGCACATCCAATTTTGATCAAACCTGTGGAATTACAAGGAAGATGAAACAATATTGGAGAAACTCCAACTTTGGGTTGAAGACCAACCATTTTCCTAAGATCAATATGAGGAAATTTGAAGGAAAGGATCCAATCACATGGATACTTCGGATGGAGCAATTATTTGATCTACATGATGTGCCACATACACAAAAGGTACAAATTTCTTATTAAATTTAGAACCCAATCAATTTGTGTGGTATCAATGGCTTTGTTCTCGCAAATCATTTGTCACTTGGACAATTTTCACGGAAGAAATGATAACACACTATGAATATACAAGGAGAAATACCTTCTTTAACCAATTGATAAATATATAGAAAAAGGGTTCAGTTGCGGAGCACATTGAGAACTTCCGAAGATTGAATATAAAGGTAACATATATTCCAGATGAGCACCTGATTGATGTATTCATAGGAACTTTAAAAGATAACATTCAGCATGAGGCTATCCTTTGGGAACCCAAATCATTGGAGAATGAGTTCAGGGTGGCGAGAAATGTTGAAAGTAAAAATATGTCTATGGCTACTAGAAGGACCACTCCTAAAATCTATCGATAGAATAATGTTCCTTCCTCTAAAAAACCTCAACCTAAAAGGTTAACACTTCAACAATTGGAGGAAAGAAAAGAAAAAGGTTTATGATTTAATTGTGACATCAACTACAGTAAGGGACATAAGTGTGGTGAGAAGAAATTATTCTACACATATTTTGAGGAGGAAGAAGAACAAGAACAAGAACCATCTCGATATGAAAACGTAGAAGAGATTTATTCTAAAGAGTTGACTCCCATGATATCATATAATGCATTGGTTGGAATTAGTACTCCTCAAACCCTCAAGATAGAAGGATATATCAAAAAGAAGAAGGTAATAGTCCTAATTAATTCTGGTAGTACTCATAATTGCATTCACTATAAATTAGCCAAAGCTCTCAATTTCTTTATATATAGCGCTAGAATTTCAAGTAATGATTGCAAATGGAGGAACTATCAATTGCTCAGGAAAATTCCATAAGATCAATATTACTATGGGGCAATATGTAATGAATAGTCCAATGATTTCTATACCCATGGGTGGTATTGATGGCGTACTAGGAGTCCAATGGTTACAATCATTGGGAACGCTGGATTTTAATTTTCAAGAAATTTTCATGAAATTTTCATTGGAAGGAAAGGAAATTGAGTCAAGGGGTATCACAGAGAAACCCAGTAAGGTTATAATCTCTAATGCATGACAAAATTATTGAAAAATGGGCATCAAGGTGTAATTGTACAACTATGCTCACTATATGTTCAAACATATAAGCCATTTATTCCCATATATCTCCAAGGGATCATTGTAAGCATTCCAAAGTATTTGAAGATATTCCCAGAGGTCTTCCACCCACTCAAAATCATGATCATGCTATTCACCTAAYTCCTGGGAGTGTTCCTCCTAACATCAGGCCTTACAGATACCCTTATGCCCAGAAGAGTGAAATTGAGCGTATGGTTGAAGAAATGTTAGAGTTTGGCATTATTATACCTATCCAAAGTTCTTACTCTGCACCGGTGGTAATGGTACTCAAGAAAGAGGGCTCATGGCATATGTGTCCAAATTATAGAGAGATAAAAAATACCACTACTAAAGATAATTTTCTCGTTCCCATCATTGATGAATTATTAGATGAACTACATGGAGAAATCTATTTCACAAAGTTGTATCTCCATTCAAGGTATCATCAGATTAGAATGAAGGAAGCAGATATCCCAAAAATGCTCATTTCGAACTCATTAAGGCCATTATGAATTTTTGGTCATGCATTCTTGTCTTACGAATTCACCTTCCACATTCCAAGGGTTGATGAATTCCATTTTCAAGCCCTTCCTTCAAAAAATTTTGTTAGTATTTTTTGATGATATGCTAATCTATAGCAAGTCTTGGAAGGATCATGTTCGACATTTTGACAAGGTGCTACAACTACTAAAGGTGAAACAACTATATGCCAAACCATCCAAATGTTTCTTTGTGGTGAATGAGGTAGAGTATTTGGGTCATATTGTATCTCATGAAGGTGTCAAGGTAGGCCCTAACAACATTAAGGCCATGATGGACTGGTCGATTCACATTGAATAATCTTATAGGATTTTTGGGTTTGACAGGTTACTACCGCAAGTTTGTTCGTAACTATGGAAAAATAGAAGCACCTTTAATGAAATTAACTAAGACAGATGCATTTTCATGGAATCCAGAGGCAACTCAAGATTTTTAACAACTTAAAGAGGTGATGTGCAAATCTCTTGTCTTGACCACACCAGACTTCACAAAAACCTTTATTGTGGAATGTGATTTCTCGAGAAATGGCATTGGTGTTGTTATAATGTAAGAAGGAAGGACCCCTACTTTTCAAAGTCGGCCAATCAAGGGAAAGGACTTACACAAACCCATTTATGAGAAGGAAATGATGGCAATACTATATGCAATGAAGAAATGGTGCCCTTACCTAATAGGTAGGCACTTCAAGGTCTAAGTAGATCATGATAGTCTTAAATACTTATTGGAACAAATATTATCTTCAGAAGAACAACAAAAATGGGTGACCAAGATGTTGGGTTATGATTTTGAAATCATATACAAAAAAGGGAAGCAAAATGTTGTGGCAGACGCACTCTCAATAAAGGATGAAGATGTTGAGGCCTTTCTCTATTCTATATCGATCATCCAACCGGATTGGATAATATAAGTGAGGGATAAATGGAAGAATGACAAAAACGTGTGGACTCTCATTCAAAGGTTGCAGCAGGATTCCAATGCATCAGATACATTTACATGGAAAAATGATTCACTATGGTACAAAGATCACTTATATTTATGTAAGAACTCCCAACTCAAACAAAAGGTACCCTTGGAATTGCACACCTCTCTGGTAGGAGGGCACTCAGGATTTTGGAAAACATACCATAGGGTCAAGAAGGAATTTTCTGGGGATGGAATTAAAACTGATGTTCAAAGGTTTGTGGCAGAATGTTTGGTTTTCCAAAAATATAAGGTGGAAACAATTAATACCTTGAGTCTTTTACAACCATTATCCATCCTAAGTCAACGTTGAGAGGAGCTTTCCATGGATTTCATCACAGGGTTACAAATGTCTAAAGGAAAGAGTGTCATCATGGTGATTGTTGATAGACTGACCAAGTATGCACACTTTTTTTCACTCTCTCATCCTTTCAAAGCTAGTACAATTGTCACTGCATTCATGGATATAGTTCAAAATCTACATGGAATCCCAAAGATTATTGTATGTGACAAAGATCTCAACTTCACTAGACATTTTTGGACAGAATTATTTTCTTTTTTGGGTACTTAATTGGCTCATAGGTCGTCTTATCATCCTCAATATGATGGACAAATCGAGATAGTGAACAAATGTCTGGAAGGATACCTTCATTGATTTGTCTTTGATAAACAAACACAATGGTTCAAATGGTTACCCTTGGCAGAATGGTGGTATAACACTTACTTTCATACTGCAACAAAAATGACAACATTTATGGCACTCTATGGATATTGCCCACCTTCCATCACTTCTTCTCTAAAATAAAAATCTAAGGTTCAAGCAGTGGAAGATCACATCGAGCATCAAAAACAAGCTCTCCAACTCTTAAAGGACAACTTGACCATGGCATGGAATCGCATGAAACAACAAGCATATCAACATTGTAGTGAAAGAAGTTTTGAAATAGGGGATTGGGTATTTTTAAGACTACAGCGATACAAATATATATCCCTCAAGCAAGCTAAGAAGGATAATAAATTAACACCAAATTACTATGGCCCTTATAAGGTGTTGAAAAAAATTGTTACTATGGCATACAAATTGGAGTTGCCTCCATCTTCACGATTACACTCAGTTTTCCATGTTTCATGCTTAAAGAAGGTTATAGGTGACAAGATCCTAGTTCAAAATATATTTCTAGAAATTTACGAGGAAGGAAAAATCATATTGGATTCTAAAGCTATCACTGGCACAATAATTCGCCAACTGAGGAATAGATCCATTTCAAAGTATCTCATTAAGTGGATGAAGCTACATCATGAAGATTCCACTTGGGAAGATGAGTATTTTATACAGAAACATCCATAATTACTCAATCATTGTGGACAACACTTGTCTAAAGGGGAGGGCCATGTTAAGCCCTAAATAGTGTCACATTACCCCTTAATTGGGGCATATTACATTAGTAATGTTATTTTATTTATGTCGGCTTGGGTCCATTAGTTGTAATTGTACCTCCTAGACTCCTCTATATACCAAGGAGACCTTTTCATTTGGAATCATCTTGTATTTGGAAATTTATGTGGTGTATAAGGAGGTTTCCCCCTCGAAGAGGCTTATTATTTGAAATTCTCTCTTTTTCAAGGCGTTGAGTACTTATTCTGATTTTTTTTTTTATGTTATTTTGATATTTGGTTCTTAACAGAGAGAATTTTGGAACCATGTACACATTGAAAGATTCACTCCATTGAAGGCAGTGGATAATTTTCTTTCTTTGAAGCTTTATTGACATTTCTGAAATCGATGCAAAGCATTATGTCTTCATTTTTCTTCCTTACAAGGACAAGATTTGAGATCCACTATGTCTGCCTGACTAGAAAGATTAATTTGGTAGCTAATAGCTTATTAAGCTCAACTTTTACTTGTGGCTCTAACCTTGGGTGCATATTCCTCAAATTTTGTTGAAAAGGCTTGGTTTGTGGCTTCATAGGAATAACATGTTGAATAATCTTTGTGTCGTATGTCTTGAGATCATCATACGTCCAAAAAAATGTATCTTTGTATTATTTAAATAAATTGTTGAAATCTTGCCTTTCTTCAGGAGAACATTTCTTTCCCAAGTTAATCATCTGGGGCATTTTATCATATCCCAAATTTATCACTTCAAATTGCAATGATGAGTTGTTGGTCTTGAAATTTGTCACCTTCTTAAACTTGTCTTGAAGGTCATAGAGTTTTTCCATTCTTATCACACTTTTGGGGATGTTTTTTATCAGAATCAGCTTGTTTTGTTCATTAATATATTGATAGAGCCTAGAACATCTCCATTGAGTTCTCTATCATGTTGATATTCCTCTATGATGGATTCCTTGAAGGTGTCTTCTAGGTGTAAGAAACTGACAATCTGCTTGTCATCATCAAATACCCTCCTGTTGGTTGCATTATCAGGTATCGACAGTCTATAAATGAGTTCCATAGAAAATGTATCAGGTAATAAGTTCTCAGAAGAAATAAGACTAGAAGTTACATTGGCTAATAAATCAGCATTAGAATTTAAAGAGTGAGGAACAATATTGATATTAAATGCATCAAATGGCTTAATCAATTCCCATACCTCATGCTCGTAGTGTTTAATATGATTGGAGAGACAATGTATGTTGTTTCTTACCTACCTTATGACAATCTCATAGTCACCAAATACCTTTATCTTCTTGGATTTCAAGTCAAATTCTTTCTTTAATCCTTGTAGCATGACCTCATATTCAGTTGTATTATTTTTGCATTGGAACTCTAGCCTACATGATATAGTGACTTTCTTTCCATTTGGGTCTTTTAGAATGTAGCCAACACCTACACCTTCAACATATTTGACCCATAAAAAAAAAAATCCACATATTAGGGTCTCTTTTTAGATTATGAATGGACTTGGGATTTTCTTTTGTTTCAATATTAGTGGGGTTAGTACATTAAGAAAAAACTTATATATTATCTCTACATACTAAGTTAGAATGTACATTTTCCTAACTATTTACATTAGTTATATTATAGTGGGGCTCTACAGTCTTAGTGCAATGAATGATTTCATATTGTGTGTTTGATTCCGCATAGGATGAGGTCTCGGCACAATAATTTCCAAAGAATGAATCACATGAATAATTACTGAGAACGAAATGATTAAACATTACAGATTCCTTTGAATCATTCAGGTCTATCACCACATGTTTCATGTATCATTCCCTATCAATCCTTATCTGTTTTGGTTTTCCATTATAGGGTATCCAAAGGTGTGACCAATCTGTGGAAAAATATCCTTTAAGTGTAGCAGACCAGTTTTTGCTCAAAAGAATTCCATAGGTGTCAGGTATGTCCACAACTATGATGTCAATAGTTTGATGTATCTTAGGGTTTGAATACATTCTGATTAAAAAAAAAATCAATTCCCTTATCACTTTAACTTTGGTTATGTCAAGCCATATAATTTGAATGTCAAATTGTTCAGGCTTGACATTAAGTTTTTCACATACTTTAAAAGGAATCACATTTGAAGAGGCACCAAAATTCATCATACAATTATGTACATTCCTCTTAAAAATATTGAAAGAAAATAGGAAAGGTGGAGTAGTGGATCTAGACCTTTTCCCTCATAAGGAAGCATTCACGGCTACCTGACTTTTAGGTGTATGGGTATTGTCAAATGGGGAATATTTACTTGTTTCTTTCTTTGCTCCCACGTTTATTTCTTTATAATTTTTGGCAGTGTTACCTTGAAGTGTTTTGATAAAATTATCTTGAATTTGAGGAAGCTTCATAATCTTGAATAGAGAAATATTGGCCTTAGTTATTTCCAGGTCTTCCAAGAAATAATATTCTAATTTTGTGGAGGTATTAGAAGGAACAATCATTTTGGAAGGAGTATCTTGCGTTTTTTGTGTGTGAGGAGCATCTTTAGGAGGTTCAGAATAAGTAGGGGTTTCTAAGGAAGTCTTATTTCTTGCACTTCTAGTGGTTACAACATTATGGGACATATGTATTTCTTTTGTTTCTCCTTCTTCTTCCACTCCAAATGCAATGTCCCAAAATGAATTCACTTGTTTCTCAAGTACTTCATCTGATTCTTAGGTTTTTTCCAATTGTTCCTTTTCATATTTGTTACGATGAATAACTCTCTACGGTTTGGGGTAGGACCACAACAAACAGAATGACACCTAGAAATCAACTCTAATTTATGAAAATCCAAGGGTTATGGATCCCATGACTTGGCATTGAAAACCAAAGATATTTTTAATTTTGAGCATAAAACCAAATGTATGTGGGTTTTAATGGAGAAACCTGCGTATATGCATGTTTTCTAACTGTAGCCTGCGTGTATGCACAAAAAAATGAATTTTTAACTTTGGATTGAGAAAATTGGGGGAATTGAGTGTACAGAGGGAAAGAGAAGGCCACCAAAGTATGATGCATAGAGTGTGGAAAAAATTGATATAACAATCTTCCTCTCCCCATTTAGATTCAAATAGATTTCTATCGGCCCAATGTTGTAGGGATCTTGTTGGACATGATTTTATGGTGTTGGAATTGATGTCAAAAATGGTATGTGATGTTAGTATTGGCATTGATGCAAAGAGGTCAATATTATGTTCATTGTTATAAAAATTGTGCATATGATATTGTAAAACTCATGCATTGTCTAAACAATCAATACTTATGGACACTAACTTTGTCCTATCTAAATCCAAAGGGGGAACATCAAAGTCTGGTGCTCAATAAAATGTGTAAAATGGTATGTTATGAAAGTCTCTATTAGACATCTTGATCTTCGAATTGGATAACCTCGAATTATATTGTCATCAACTCTGACTTGGATAACTTCAACTAGCATTGCCTTCGACTTCAACTTGGATAACTTTCAATTTCATTGCCTCTGACTTCAACTTGGATAAATTTGACTTGCATTGCCTCCAACTTCTACTTGCATTTCCTCCGAATTCGACTTACATTTCCTCTAACTTTGACTTGCATTGCCTCCAACTTCGACTTGCATTTCCTTCGACCTCAACTTGATAACTTCAACTTGCATTTATTGACTCTTGGTCAAATCAAATTTGGTCGACTTACTATGCCTTGATCCGACTTGCATTTTGGCCGAATCATTTTTCCCATTTTGAATTCTGGGTGGTCGACTCTATTTTATTTTCTAACTCGACTTGTGGCTTGAGTGGCCGAGAATTTCATGTCATATAAACAGTAAGAGTTATAATTGTTTTAAATAGATAAAAAAAAATTGGTGAGATAGATAGGCTATAAGCCTCTTGTTTACAGATCAAACAAATTAATATTCAATGATCCAGCAAATACAATATGTCTGGAGTGACTGTAGAGGAATATTTATTGGATTGTTGAGGTCAACGGACAATGAAATCATAAATTCTATGGATCAAAAATGGGCAAAGAAGAATGATTGTAGATCGTTGGATAGATATGGAAGTGTGAGAAAAAAATAAGAAGACTCAATCCATAATTGAGATCAACTCATAAAGACTAAAAATATGATTAAAGATAATTAACACCTCAGGATCAGGGTTTGTTCAAAGAACTGTTACAAAAAAAATAAACATTTTTTAGCACCCACATATTCCACTAATGATGAACAACTTACAAGGTATTTTCAAGTCTTTTGAATTAAACGCAAAAAAAATTACTGACAAAATGTTAGCATTATTATTAAATTAAATGAAGAGGTCCATTGTTTCATACAAAGAGACACAGTGTTTCAAATTCATACATCTTGGAATACTATATAAACAGAAAGGTATAATGAAAGGAGAGTGTCTTTGTGGTCTAATTCAAAAGATAAAAAATAGAAGTAGATTCCAAGAAAGTATATGAAACCCAAAACATACACATGAAGTGAGGGTGGAAAGGAGGAGCAAGGGAGGATTGGAGTCCTCTACAGGTTGGAGCTTGAAACAGGGAGTTGCAGCTTCCTCAAGTTGGTGCTTGAAAAAAATAGGATAGGTGTCCTCTATAGGTTGGAGCCTGATCTACAGGGAAATGGTGCTTCCTCGAGTTGGTGCTTGGAAAATAGGGGATTGGTGTCTCCTTGAGTTGGTGCTCAAAATAAGAGAGATTGGTGTCTCCTACAAACTATAACTTGTAAATGAAACATAATGTTTTTATGATTGTTACATTTAAAATTCAGAGTTATGTACATTATTGTTGATATATTGTTATAAATTAATAAAGAATTAATTTAATTTGAGTAAAATAAGTAATATTGAACAACATTCCAAAAATTGGTATCAAAGAAGGTTTCATCACCACGGTCTAACCACTAGAAGGCTTATTCTAATAAATCCAATGAATCAACAAGAAGGAATGTCCTCCAATAGAGCACCATTGTTCAAAGGACATGATTATTCATTTTGTAGTATAAGGATGAGAAGTTACCAGATGGTTCTTGGATGTGATGTTTGGATATCTATGGTAAATGGTTACATTCCACCAACTACTTCACCTTCAGATGTTGCTGCAAAGAAACTCTACAATGATAATTCGAGGGTTTGTAATGCAATTCTGGGTGGATTATAAAATACTATATTTTTAAAAGTGATGCATTATAAGTCAGCAAAAGAAATCTAGGAAAAACTTAAAGTCATATATGAAGGAGATGGAAAAGTCAAGCAAGACAAACTTCAAAAATACATAGGGCATCTTGAAAGTATGAATATGAAAGATGAAGAAAACATTAAAGAATACTTTCAAAGAGTGGATGAAATATTCAATTCAATCAAAGCACTGGGACAAGAATTAAAAGACAAAATTATTTTCCAAAAGGTGTTGAGACCGTTACCAATGAGATATGATGCCAAGGGAATATTGAGAAGACCTTGACAAACTTACAATGAATGAACTTCATAGGATTCTTATAGGCTATGAAATGAGAATCGGGCAAGAAAAGTCATCAAAAAGGGAAACATCCTTCAAAGCATAAAAAGAAACAAAGAACCATGAGCATTTTCCAAATGAAAATCACTCAAACATATCAGATTAAGAAGAGGCCAATTTGATAAGGAAACTCCAGAAAGGATCTTGGAAATATAAGGGAAGTTACCCCTCAAGTGCTTCAACAGTGGAAAAGTTGGGAATTTTTCCTCTAAATGTCCCTATCCCAAGCATGTGGATAGTGATCATGAAGATACTTATAACCACAAATAACAAGAAATTATACAAGAAAAATAAGAACTTCTACTCCAAAGAAGACAGTAGTTCATCTGACATGAGTGAAGATGACGAGATGAAAATTTTATTTATGGGCATAAAATCTCAAAATAATGTTGTTGATAATGAAGAAAACTCTGAAGTTGAAGGAGATCTTATTAGTGCTCTTGAAGAACTGAGAAAATATAAAAAGAAGAACAAATCATTAAAGAACAATTATTAGAATATGAAGAAAAACAAAAATCAAAATAAAAGGAAGTTCCAATAACCATCGAGGAATCAGAACAAATCATTATTGATTTGAAGACTCAACTCCAAGAAGCCAAAAGAATTGAAGAAGTCATAATTAAAAAACTCAATGAAAAGCAATTAGACTGTGAAAAGCTAGAGGCTGAAATTGTTTTTCTAAAAAGAGAACTTAAGAAAGGAAACAACCAATCAAGATTTGAAAACAGTTCAAGAATCTTGAATGATATTATTAACAGTAAAATATTATCAAGCAATAAGTCAATAATGGGTTATGGTCAAAAGAAGTCTAACAAACGATCTAACTCCACATCTCAAGAAACTAACAAAAATCCAAAAATTTATGTAGTTGCCCTTCAGAGCTCTTTCAAAAAGGAAGAAAGAAAAATAAAGATTGATTCTAATCAAAAGTAATTTTCTCTCCCTTCAAAAGAAAATGAATATAGAATGAACACAATTACAAGAAGAACTCCCCCCCAAAGGTATCAACATCTCTTTCTTGGCTATTGTTTCTATTGCAATAATTTTGGGCATAAAGCATTACATTGTAGAGCTTATGGAAAGAAAAATCATCAGAATGTTCTAAGATATGGTTATAAGAACAACAAGAATAATAATAATCAAGAGAATAGAAACTATAATATTTCATTTTTTCTATTACAAGATTACAATGTTGAATTCTACAACTGATTGTAGACTACCAAAGCATCACATAAAAACTTCCAAGATTCAATAAGAAAAGCATAAGAAGATGTTGGGCGGGAGCCAATTTTGAGGAAACGTTCATTTTTGGAAAGTAAAGCTTAATTTGGAAAAAAACAGCTAGCGGGAAAAGCAACACATGCAGGGAAAAGCCGCATGCAAACGAGGAAAGCACGCAAGGCGCGTATGTAGTAAAACCTAACCACGCACAGTGTTAGGGGTTTTGTAAGAGATTGCAATGGCTGATAAGCTGAAAATTAGTATAAATAAGTACCTAGGAGGTCTAGGTCGAGGATGTTGAGTTTTTTTTTGTTCGGTTAAGGAAAAACTGTAAGATCTGATACCATTTTTGTAAGTTGTTGAGCTATAGGAGATTCAAGTAGCTAAATCTTGAGGGTTAAATCATAGGTTGAGGAGCCTGGTGCAATCTAGTCAGCCTCACAGAGGTTGTGGAACCTGTCTCGTGAGTGTATGATCGAAATCGTAGTGTGTGTGACACCATATATTATAGAAATATGAATAAAAGAGACTAAGAAGCCATATCTTTGTGGACGTAGCCCAGGAGAGGGTGAACTATGGTAACACATGTGTTATGTGTTGTGATCGATTGCATGTGTACCTTTTGCAAGTAGTTAGACTATGAATGGATGAATGGATAATTCTGTGAGATATGTTATATGTTAGATCTCGTAGAATGCATGCACAGACTTAATATATGAATGAACCTTAACAATAATAAATCGAGTAATCAGTTTAAGGATTGAGAAAGATAATTTACAATCGTAGATCCCCACTATTTCCTAGAATACAAGAATATGAGCATTGCAGTCACCCATAGGACTATCTCGGGTGAGACTGCGTAGTACAGTCTGTGTGATGTGTTGCCTTCTAGTTTACCAAGAGGGCCGATAGTTTTAGAGGGTTTTTTTGGAAACCTGTTCAAATCTGAACCTGGGTCATCCCAAGAGTAGGAAGAGAGATTAATAACCAACAGAAGACATGGAAAGAAAAACAAATGGAAGAAAAGGAAACAGAGTGTAAGGTAGACTTATATGCTAAAGATAAAAGGAGTAAATGGTACGTTGAAAGTGGATGTTCAAAGCATATGATAGGAGATCAAAACAAATTCCTTAGTCTCAAAAAGGAAAGAAAAAGGAAGAGTTACTTTGTAGATAATGTATCTGCCAAGATACTTGGAAAGGTTACTGTTAGTATAGGAAATAACAAAGCTAAATAAAAAAATGTGTTATTAGTTGAAAATATGAAGCTTAATCTCCTCAGTTTGAGCCAAACATGTGATCAAATACACATACTCATATTTGACTCTCAAAAATGTGAAATTAGAAAAGAAGGCTCAAGAAAATTAGTGGTTGTTGCACCCAGGACATCAAGCGATGTATATATATTAAACATAGAAGAAGAAAGAAAATGTTGCATGAGCCAAATAGATAAAAGTTGGTTGTGGCACAGAAGAATGGGACATATAGGTTTTGACAATTTGATAAAAGTTAGTAAAAAAGAAGTTGTGAAAGATATGCCAAAGATTATTAAACCTTCAAACTTTGTTTGTAGGCACTACCAACATGGAAAGCAGACAAGAGTAAGATTCAATACAAAATAATACTCTACATCAAAACCATTAGAACTTGTTCACACTAACCTCTATGGACCAACAAGAAATAAAACCATGCAAGGTGAAAATTACTTCAGTTTATTCATTGATGACTATACAAGGATGACTTAGGTATATTTTCTTAAAGGGAAATCGGAAGCATTCAACAAATTTAAAGTCTTCAAAGAACGTGCTCAAAATGAGACTGATCTCAAAATCAAGTGCTTAAGATAATAAATGGAGGGGAATTTACCTCAGATGAGTTCAATGAGTTTTTTGAAGCTCATGGAATTAAAAGACACTTTTCATCTCCAAGAACTCCTCAACAAAATGGAGTTGCTGAAAAGAAAAATAGAAATTTTCAAGAAGCAACCAGAACTATGTTAAATGAAGCTAAACTCCCTGATATCTATTGGAGAGAAGCAGTATATACAATAGTATATATACTTAACAGAGAAAAGCTTAGATTTAACCATGACAAGACACCATATGAGTTGTGGTTTGGAAAACCAGTATCAGTAAAACACTCCAGAGTCTTTGGGAGCAAATTCTATATAAAAAGACATTTTTATAATCTAGGAAAATTTGATTCCAGATCAAATGAAGGCATATTTCTTGGTTACTCGTTCAATAAAAACGCCTACATATGTTATAGTTTGAGGCTGCATATAATTATGGAAAGTGCAAATGTAAAGGTAGATGATATAACATCAAGAAGAATCAAATCTCAAGACAATTCACAAGTTGATGAAAGAAGAAGAGATGATGATGATGATGAGGAAACTAAAGAAATACAAGAAGAATAATCACAAAGTGAAGAAGAAAATGAAGAGGAATAATCACCAAGACAAGAGTCAAAAACACCATCAAGAAGAGTTCAAAGAGATCATCTTGAAAGTCAAATCATAGGCAACAAAAGTGTTGGAGTTGAAACAAGAAAAAGGATAGCATATGAATCAGAACAAGAAATTATCTTCTTAATATAACCAAAAACATTTATAGAAGCCATCAAAAATGAAGATTAGATCAAAGCCATGAATGAAGAGCTTGATCAAATAGAGAAGAATCGTACCTAGGAGCTTGTGCCAAGACCAAAAGACAAAAATTGGTAGGGACAAAGTGGATTTTTAAAAATAAAGTTAATGAAGATGGTCAAGTTATAAGGAATAAAGCATGATTGGTGTGTAAAGGATATGCTCAAGTAGAAGGAATTGACTTTGAGGAAACATTTTGCCCAGTATCCAGATTAGAAGCTAGTAGAATGTTCTTAACATTTTCATGTTTTAAAAACTTCAAAATATATCAAATGGATGTCAAATCATCATTCTTAAATGGATATCTAGAGGAAGAATTTTATGTAGAACAACCTGAAGGATTTATATTATCGGAAAATAAAGACTATATCTGCAAATTAAAGAAAGAATTGTATAGTCTCAAACAAGCTCCTAGGGCATGGTTTTCAAGACTTGATAATCATCTACAGCATCAAGGTTACAAAAGAGGAGCTGCTAACAACAATCTTTACATTAAAATTGAAAATCAAAATATGATTATTGTTGTAGTATATGTGGATGATATAATTTTTGGAAGTAATCTAAATCATCTAAGCAAACAATTTGCTACAGAAATGAAAAAAGAATTCGAGATGTCAATGCTTGGTGAACCGACATTCTTCCTAGGATTACAAGTTTCACAATCAAACAAAGACATATTCATATCTCATACCAAATACATTAAAGAATTTTTGAAGAAATTTCAAATGGAAGATTGTAAACCTATGAGCACTCTTATGATTACAGGATGAAAACTAAGAAAAGATGATGAATCACTAGAAGTAGATCAAACCATGTATAGATCAATTTTTGGTATCCTATTATATGCAACAACAACAAGACCAGACATTATGCAAGTTGTAGGATTAGTTGCCATATTTCAATATGCACCTAAAGAGATGCATATGAAGGCAATTAAAAGGATTTTTAGATATCTCAAAGGCACCTTGGATTTTGGATTATGGTATCCAAAAGATGAAGACTTCATATTAACTACATATATTGATGAAGACTGGGTTGGAAGTGTGGATGACAGAAAGAGAACAAGTACAGGTGCATTCTTCCTAGGAAAATATCTTGTATCATGGATAAGTAAAAAGAAACCCTCCATATCACTATCTACAACATAAGTTGAATATATTGTTGACGCCTCATGTTGCACTCAAGCAATTTGGATGAAACTAAATCTGGAAGACTTACAAATAAAGTATGATCATCCAATTCTTCTTAACTGTGACAATACTAGTGACATAAACCTTTCTAAGAATCTATCATGCACTCAAAAACCAGGCATATCCAAATCAAATTTAATTTTTTAAGGGAACAGGTTTCTCAAAAAATTGTTAAAGTGGAATATGTGGACACTAAAGAACATATTGCAGATATATTCACAAAACCTTTACCCATGAGTACTTTTGAATACCTTAGATAGAAATTGGGGGTAATATCCATATCTAATTGAATTTCACAGGTTTCATCAGAGGAGGATTACATGGACAGAGGGAGTATAACCTCAAGGGGAGCAAAGAAACATCCCTTCTATCATTGTTGTCAAAGGGGGAGATTAAACAGTAAAACTCAATTAAAATAAAATTTAGAGAGAGAGAGAGAGAGAGTTTTTACTTTGTCTCCATCAATGCCAAAGGGGGAGAATGTTAGACATGATGTTATGGAGTTGGCATTGATGTCAAAAAGGGTATGTGATGTTGGTATTGGTATTGATGCAAACAGGTCAATATTATGGTCATCATCATCAAAATTATGCATATGATATTGTCAAACTCATGCATTGTCTAAACAATGAATACTTGTGGATACTAAGTTTGTCCTATCTAAATGCAAAGGGGAAAGATCAAAGTCTGGTGCTCAATAAAATGTGCAAAAGAGTATGTTATGTGAGTATCTATTAGACATATTAATATTCGACTTGGATAACTTCGAATTATGTTGCCTCTGACTCCAACTTGGATAACTTTGACTAGCATTGCCTTCGACTTCGACTTGCATTGCCTCTAACTTAGACTTCGATAAATTAGACTTCCATTGCCTCCAAATTCGACTTGTATTGCCTCTAAATTCGACTTGCATTGCCTCTAAATTTGACTTTCATTTCCTATGACTTTGACTTGAATAAACTTCGACTTGCATTTCCTTCTAAATCGACTTGATAAATTCAACTTG
Organism: Picea glauca; assembly: GCA_000966675.3. Lineage (NCBI taxonomy): Eukaryota > Viridiplantae > Streptophyta > Pinopsida > Pinales > Pinaceae > Picea > Picea glauca. The sequence continues at coordinate 430,337 of JZKD02S1674696.1, forward strand.
CATTTATTGACTCTTGGTCGAATCGACTTCGGTCGACTTACTATGCCTCAATCCAACTTGCATTTTGGCCGACTCATTTTTCCCATTTCGAATTCCGAATGGTCAACTCTATTTTATTTTCTGACTCAACTTGGGGCTTGAGTGGCTGAGAATTTACTTTCATATAAAGAGTCAAAGTTATAATTTTTTTAAATAAATAATTTTTTGTTGGTGAGATAGATAGGCTATAAGCCTCTTGTTTACATATCATACATATTGATATTCAATGATCTAACAAATACAATATGCATGGAGTAATTGTACAGGAATAATTATTGGATGGTTCAGGTCAACGAACAATGAAATCATAAATTCTATGAATCAACAACGGACAATGAATATTGACCGTACATCGTTGGATCGATATGGAAGTGTGACAACAAAATAAGAAGAATCAATCCATAACTGAGATCGACTCATAAAGACTAAAAATATGATTAAAGATAATTAACACCTCATGATCAAGGTTTGTTCAAAGAACTGTTACAACAACAGTAAACAGTTTTTAGCACCTGGATATTCCATTAATGATGAACAACTTACAAGGGATTTTGAAGTACAAAAAAATTTAATGACAAAGTGTTAGAATTATTATTAAATTAAATGAAGAAGTGCATTGTTTCATACAAAGAGACATAGTGTTTCAAATTCATCTGTATTGGAATACTATATAAACAGAAAGGTATAATGCAAGGAGAGTGTCTCTATGGTATAATTCAGAAGATCAAAAACAGAAGTAGAGTCCAAGAAAGTATATGAAACATGAAACATACACATGAAGTGAGGGTGGAAGGGAAGAGCAAGGGAGGATTGAAATGTGTATTAGAGCTCCAGTAATGCAGTTGAACTAAGGAGAATATTTCAGTTGATTTGAAGAGGATATTTCATCTCTATAGGCTAGCGCACTCCATCATAAAATTGATCAGTTAATTGTTAAAATTTTTTTAGGGAAAATAAATTTTATGTTTCTGCATATGAGTGTCTAGAGATATTGTGAAATTTCAGATTTAGTTCATGCGGTTCCAAGGAACAGGTGTGCAGGCGAGTGATAATGTAAACCAAGCCAGTGATAATGTGATAGAGTCAGTTCCGTAGAGAAAAATGTCTCTAAATCCTTTCACCCCAGCTTCTTCCAGGGCTTCTCAGCATGTTGCCTCTTCCTTTGTTTCATCATGCTCGCACCCTCCCTTTGGAAATAGAAGGTCCTATCATCTCTGTGGTGTGACCATAATCACTTTTAGTTCTAGCATCTCTGTTGAATTACTATTGCAATCATCAGCATTTTTCTTATACCTGTATGAGATACACTCGACCACAAGGCAAGACCCATCGTGATAACGCTGGCGATGTCAACTAGTTCTTGCAAGATAATGAATTTGAACTGAATGTTTATATCGTAACCGAAATGAAGGCCCAAATAACAAGACAACAATTCCTTCAATTCCCGTAATTATTCCTCTTCTTCTGCAGCCAAATTTGAAAGAGAAAGTCAGTGAGGGTGAATTGCACGGGGGGTCGAACCGATGACCAACATGAAAACATGCGACATCTCTATAGTTGTCAGTCCCATCAGGTCTCGAACATGGAAGATGCCCTTCCTTAAGCTTAACTGAGTCGATGAGCCCATTTCTGATAAGAATTCTAATCTATTAATCTAATCAAACCCCCCAAGATTCCAAGGGAATTAGTTGTCAGGAATCCAAATTTCACATCGCACAGAGCCATTATTGAACGAGTTGCCACCAGAGAGTGTCTACGCGCAGATAATATTCAGCATTTGTTATGAAACAGAAACAAAAATTTGAATCTCGAGAGTTGTCATAGAATATTAAGCATTAAATCACCCTTCATCTGTTGTGTATGTTTGTCATCTATTGATGGTTTCATTATAGAACAGTGGCAACAATTTACAGGCAGCACCCAATGAATTTATAATCATCAATACCAGTTGGTTCATATGGAAACACTCCATCTACTTTTTCATTTTCTTCCAAAGACAAAATCAGGTATATCAAAGGATACACGCATATCAAGTGATTTTTTGGGTAACAATTTGTTTTTTGTAACTCAAAGTATTTTTACTTTAAGGGGATTGAATTTTTTTTTAATTTGAAAGAGAATTGTAAGGAGTAAAATTTTGAAAGTTACTTGGAATTTGACTAGAGCCAAGTGCCAAGCTCAGACATTTTTCTCCTATTTCAACGAATATACGAGGGTCAAGGCCAAGCCCCTATAGATCGTTTTTTTGCGTGATGCGTCTGGTGTGTTGCTCATATTGATATTTTTTGCTTGATTATTTTTTGGTGCGAAGATTCAACACTACAATTTCGAAGTTAATTAATTTGTTCTCTGACTCCAATAAACTTGAAGGCATAAAATCATACAAGACATGCAAACGTCTCATTGAAAGCACTCTCATTTATAATGAACTTTGGTGTGATATATGTAATGAAGATACTAAGCCAAATAAGCCTACAGATGCAGCTACATTAGCAAAATAGGAAGTTAAAAATGCCAAAGAAAAAGAACTCATTAAATCTTCAGTTAATGATGAGATGTCTGTTCACATTGAAAATACTATTGATGCATGGTCTGCTTTGAAATTTTTTAAGGATTTATTTGATACCCAGCCTGAATCAAAGAAATTTGATCTTCAATTAAACTTTCTCCAACATAAATTGATTGAAGGAGGTGATGTACATGAATATATTTCCAGACTTAAGAACATTAAGCAGGAAATACTAAATGTTGGTTTTCAAGCAATAGATGATAGTTTCATGACCACAATTTTAATTGTTGGATTGTCTTCTTCCTATACACATTTTTTGGAAATTTTACTAGTAACTAGAAAGTTAGACAAGCTTACGTTTGATGAGCTAAGTGAAATGTTATCTCAACACAAAAAAAACTTTTGGAAAGAAAAAGCAAGTTGGGGAAGATGTTTTTCTCACAGAAGCCAACACAAGTAAATCTCCAACTGACAGTTATAGAAGAAGAGGAAGTGGACATTTTGTACAAGGTCATGGTCGAAGCCAAAGTAGAGAAAATTGTCAAGGCAAGGGGTATTTTCAAGGCAGAGGAAACAGTCAAGGCAGAGGGTATTTTCAAGAAAGAGGAAATAGTCAAGGAAAATTCTATTTTCAAGGCAACAGTGAAGGAAAAGGACAAAATCCAAACAGAGTCAGAGGACAGAATTCGGGCAGAGGAAGAGATTTAAGCCAAATTGTTTGTAGAAGATGTAACAAAGTTGGTCATTATGCAGAAGATTGTTGAACTTCCATTGATAAAATTTCCAAGTTTCATCAAAACATAGCATAGTTTGCAAATGATTGATATGATGATGGTTCAAAATATGTCTTTACCTCATCTTCAACATTACATATTTCCACTGATTTTCAAAGTGATTATGAAGATGCTTGGATTCTAGATTCAGGACCATCTCAACACATGACTTTCAGACGTGACTTCTTTTGGAATTTTCAAGAATTCCATCTTGATTTCGTCTTTCTTGCAGATAATACCAAACATACTCCTTATGGAAAAGGTGTAGTTAAATTTTATTTACCTAATATTGGAGAAAGAATGATTTCCAATGTATGGTATGTACCAACCTTTAAAAGGAATTTGTTGTCTTTAGTCACGATTCGACAAGCAGGACATCAGGTGATTATGGAAGATGGATTAGTTAAGATTAATTCAGTCAAACAGAATATGAAAACAATGATAACAGGTTATGAAGATGGAAAACTGTTAAGGATGAAAGGGACAGTTATTCCAAGGCATTCTAACTTTGAGGGAGCAGTAAGTACAGGTATTTCACCTATAAGATTGTGGCATGTGAGATATGGACATCTCAACTTTGAAAGTCTCTCTCAATTGCAAATACAAGGGATGGTTAAGGGACTTCCAACTTTCAAAAAGGAAAATACAAAATGTGAAGCTTGCATTTATGGAAAACAAAGTCAAGAGAGTTTTCCAACAAGTTCATGGCGTCCAAATAGGTGGTTGCAACTAGTTCACAGTGGTGTTTTTGGACCACTAGAAACTTCTTGAGGTGGTTGCAAATATTTTTTACTCTTTATTGATGATTTTAGTAGAATAACTTGGGTTTACTTCTTGAAGAAAAAGTTGGAAGTATTTGAAAAGTTTAAGATATTTCATCAACTTGTTGAAAATGAAGTTAAAGAAAAGATAGGCACTCTCGGGACAGATAATGGAGGGGAATTCACGTTTAATGAATTCAAAACTTATTGTATAGACAATGGGATAAGAAGACATCTTACAAATGTCTACACTCCTCAACAAAATGGAGTCGTAGAAAGAATGAATCGCACCTTGTTAGGAATGGAAAGATCCATGTTAACCTTTAAAAAGTTAAATTATACATATTGGGTAAAGCAATCCATACAACTATCTACTTAAGGAACAAATCTCCAGCTGCTTCTTTGGATGGAATCACACCTTATGAAGCATGGTTTGGTTTCAAACCTTGAGTTAAACATCTTAGAGTTTTTGGAAAGGTATGTTATGCCTTAGTTCCAAAAGAAAAACGAACTAAGCTTGACTCAAGAAGCTTGAAATGCACAATGATTTGGTATTGTTATGAGAAGAAATGGTACCGTCATTTGTCTAATGGAAAATTTATTGTAAGCAAGGATGTAATTTTTTATGAAACCAAAAGTAAGAGTGGTGAAGAAATAGAAAGTCTTCTTCAAAAGTTAGAAACTAAAGGCAATCAAAGAAAAGGAAAAATGCAAAGTCAACCGAATTCACATAATTGGTATGAACTTGATTTTCCTTCATCTAAAGATGATACATCTAGTCCATTTACTTCGACAACATCATCTAGGTCTTCTAGCATTTCATCAAACTCTCCTAGCAATGGTAGTTCATCTGACAATGATTCTCCACCTCCTGAATCTTCAACTAATCGACGAACATCAGTTTACATTAATCCAATTTACAATAATGGAAATTGAGATCCCCAAACAAGTGAACATCAACTACCAATATGGGTTGTTCAACTATTGAAAGATGTAAGGCCTGATGAGCAGAATAAAACAGGAACAAGGGGATCACACAACAGTGAAGGAAATTTTGCCTTGGTAGCAAATGATTTTATTGAACCTTCCACATACAAAGAAGCAGTAAAACATAAAGAATGGCAGCAGGCTATGGTTGAAGAGTATCAAGCAGTAATTGATAACAACACTTGGAAACTTGTTGATTTTCCTACAAGTGTTAAACCCATTAGATACAAAAAGGTTTGCAGAATTAAATACAACCAACATGGAGAAATTGACAAGTATAAAGCACGACTTGTGGCTAAAGGTTTTGTGTAGTAGGAAGGCATTGATTATGAGGAAACTTTTTCTCCTATAGTTAAATGGAATACCATCCGATTAACACTTTCATTGGCCGCTCAGAAAGGTTGGAAAGTTCATCAAATGGGTAAAAATTTATTTTCTCAATGGAGACTTACAAGAAGATGTATATATGCAACAACCACCAGGTTTTGAAATTGAAGGGCAGGAACATAAAGTCTGCAAATTAATTAAGACTTTATATGGGTTAAAGAAAGCTCCATGAGCTTGGTATACCAAAATGGATGAATATATTAGGAAAGTTGGTTTTCAACGAAGTGAATCTGATGATACTTTGTATATCCATCGACAGGGTCCATATCTAGTGATTCTTGTTATGTATGTAGATGATTTGATCATTACATGAAACAATTATGATCATATTGCACAGGTGAAAAGGGAGTTACATGCAGGTTTTAAGATGACTGATTTGGGACTACTTCACTACTATCTTGGAATTGAAGTATTCCAACGTCCACATCATATTTTCATTTCTCAGAGTAAGTATGCAGCAGAAATTGTTCAGCGATTTGGAATGCAGGATTGCAAACCATCTCTTACCCCTATGGAACAACACTTGAAACTTTCAAAATTTGAAGGGGGGGGGGGAATGGTAGACAACACTATTTATAAACAGTTGATTGGCAGCTTGATTTATTTGACAAACACTCAACCAGATCTATCTTATGCAGTCGGAATTCTTTCACGCTTTATGCAGAAACCACGGGACAACCACTGGAATGCAGCCAAAAGAGTTCTTCAATATATCCAAGGAACAAAATATTTTGGTCTTCTTTACAAAAAGACTAAAAATTGTGTACTTGGTGGATTTTCAGATGCCGACTTTGCTGGAAGTATTGATGATCGAGCACCAACATCAGGTTATGTAATGAACATGGGTTCAATAGCAGTGTCTTGGAGTTTTAAGAAACAAGCTACAGTTGCCACTTTTATAGTAGAAGCAGAATACATCTCAGCATGGGAAGCAACATGTGAAATTGTTTGGTTACGCAGAGTTTTACAGGACTTGGGAATTTCTCAAACAGAAGCTACATCATTATTCATTGACAGCCAGGCAGCCATTAAGTTTGTCAAGAATCCATTTTTTCATTCAAAGACAAAGCATGTGGACACCAAGTATCATCATATCAGATCACTCATTGCAAAGGATGTCATCAAGCCAATTTATTGTCCTTCAGAAGATCATATCTCCAACATTTTCACGAAACCTCTTGGCAGAATAAAATTTTACTAAGTTCGGGGATGAACTTGGTATATGTTGTAATGTATCTTTGGATCATAGGGGAGAATGTTATATGATCCAAAATACAAATATCATAGTTTAAAATACTTTGATAAAATAATTATTAATTTAGAATAATAAATTAATAATCTAGAATATTTGATTAATAAATGGAGACATTTAGAAATAGAGTATTGTTGTGAAAGATATTACTCTAGAAAGGTGTCGTATCTTAGGCTCTAAATTAGGAGTATAGTTAGAAGATTGTTAAGATATTATTTATTGTAAATGGACACTTTTTTATTTAATAAGTGATCCATAACTAGATTTAGTTAGGACATTTAGCTTATATATAGCTCATTGCAAGAGTGTTGAGGTGTTCGGGTGTAAACTCTTGCAAATTCTCATATGTAATTTCTTTTCCTATTTAATAAAAGTGTGTGTCTGAAGACACTTCTTCCATTACAAGAAAATAGGAATATTCAGATTGGTGGCGGTATGAAATTTTTTTTTGTAAAGGCACAGAAAACATTGATAAGATGTAGGGGATACCAGCAAAATGAAAACATCAAAATAGTCTCTTTTTGGAGATATGCAATATGTATATTCATTCTTATGAATATAAATCTTGTTTTCATTGGAAAAAAATGCTTATAGAGTGTGTGCATGTTCAATAATACATCCACATTATTCGAATTCATTTTTTTCAACATGAGCATTTCTACTCACCCACGAGTTAGCTGGCATTCTTGCTTTGGATTTATGTTTGGCATTCTTGCTTTGGATTTATGTTTGGTATCATGACTAGTTTTGGTATAATGACTATTCTAATGGTTCCAAGTGCATAAACAAAACCTTCATTTCCACAGATGCTTTTCAATATCCCCATTTTTCACATTATTTTTAAGTACTTTGTACAAATGAAACTACACATATATAAATTTGAATATTCCAAATACATATTTTTTTAAAGTAATATGGTTTACTATTTTTAATTTATATTTGTCTTGACATATATCAAAATGTTAGTGCTATAATTTTGTATAGCTTTTGCCCATTTTAAAAGATATTATAAGCTCTACTATTAAAGATCATGATTTACAATCTAGAAAGGAAAAATTGCTTGATGATGTTAATAACATCAAACCTTTCACTAATACATGTCCTTGTAATTTAAGAAAAAAAATAACCATGCACAAGAAAAATGAGCTCTCTATAATTGTATAATTTCTTTTAAGGAAATTTCATCATTTAAGTACTCAACACTTTCACTAACAAGAACATATGCATTATATTTTGTAGGAAAAATAACAAACCATTGTTAGAAAAACTTAAATATCGAATGGACATAGAAAAATTACATATATTAAATAAAACTTATATGTATTACATAAACTGATTGGATTTCCTCCATTTAATCTTATACCATATTCAAATTCATTGTAAAAGTATCTTGAGTCATCCACTAATGTGTCATGAAATTATCATAAACTTGCACTAACCCTATGATCCAATGAAACCAATTTCCATTTATCACACCTTAAGAAAAAAATGCAAAGAAAAACTATCATTAGTTTGCACTAATCCTATGGTCCATTGAGACCAACTTCCATATATCAGAACTTATGAAATAAAAAATACAAAGAACCAGAATAAAATAATTATGCCTAAAGGCGTACACTTATTGACAATGGGCAAATTTAATAGGGGTTTAGTGCTTAATAAGTTTTCTATGGACACGATTAAATATGGCTGGAATATTCTTAATAGTCACACAAAATAAATGGTTGTGATTTCAATCATTAACTTCCTAGCTATTATAAAGACATAAGTTTATGTGTTTACTTTTTTACATTTACCGAATCATATTTAAAAATTACTTTGATAGCTAACTCTCTACCAGTAAGTGATTAACAGAAATTAAAATATTAACACTTAACATATTCTTTTAAGAAGTCGTTTCATCTTATGAACCTTTCCGTTAACCAACAGCTATATAACTGCTGTGCTAGTATATATATTTATGATTTTGATGATGATAATCAACAATGTCCAATCACAACAATTTACATGTTGACCATTAAATAATTGCAATAATTAAAATATAATTAAATTAGGTTGGTTGCAAATCATCCTTTGTTGCAATAATATAGTTTTAAACGCTTTATAAAGATTTTCTGGTTCTCATGGTTTATTTTTAGGTATTGAAAGATCACGCAAAGATTTACTCGAGCCCTTTCGAAGCGCACTGTATCCCACTAATAAGGCAGGAATGATAGATTAGTTGGAAGATAAGTATAAATGCCGACGTTGTTTAAACGCTTTATAAAGATTTTCGGGCTCTCAGAGTTTATTGGTTATCTGTTAAAAGATTTTCTAAGCCCTTGAGAATGTAGCAAAAGTTTATCAGTCGGCATGACAATGGCTTCTCTGGATTCTCAGTGGACTCTCATTTGTTTACTGTTGTTGTTTTTTACTACTGTCGCGTCTGCTATTAACGTGCGGGACATGAATGTCGACGAATATGTCAATTATATCAATCCTCCAGCAGTGCACAGATTTCTTGTAATTTTGAATCTAATTACCTCTTTAAATTTATACTGCATATGTTATATTACATACAATCTTTTGATAGTATTTTTCTTCGTGCAGAATGAACATGGTGATACCATTCTCTGTGTATTATATACTGATCAAATATCTCTTCAGGTGAGTAAAAATTCGAGACCTCTCAGTTGGGGAGCACATTGCTTCTTTTACACAATTAAAGAAAACAATCTGACTGCATGCATGTTTGTTGAAGGGTTCGGAGCAACGGTCTATGAAAATCAGGGATGATGGAAAGACGAAGTCGGGACTCAATTTTTCAAGGTATGACGATAAAACTGAGTGTCCAGAAGGCACAGTGGCAATTATGGAAACAAAACGTGAACATGTGGAAAGGCTGGGATCTGTCACACGTTTTATAAGCAAACGAAAAAGCTTGAGATACTCAGCTGAACAAATCAGAGAAACCAGCGATGGCTTGCATCATGAGGTATTGTTATTTTATTATTATGGAATGTTAAAGGTCAGAGGTATAGTCTATTATGTCTATTATGGAATGGTTAAAATTAGAGATTGAATTTTTGAGTTTGAGAAGGTAAATGGATTGGAGGTTTAGGTAATGAGAAAGGAGAGTAGTAAAAAGTTAATAGTTGATTTCGTCTTAAATGTTGATCTTGTTGAAAAGAAAAGTAGAAAAGCAAAATCAACTGTTGATTTTGTTATAATTGTAGAAAAGTAAAATAGATTGTTGACTTTGTTATAATTGTTTATTGTTAATTAATTATTTTTGTGAGGATGTCATTTTTTAAATAATAATCTATTATGGAATGGTTAAAATTAGAGAGTCACTTTTTGAGTTTGAGAAAGTAAATGGATTGGAGATTTAGGTAATGAGAAAGGAGTGCAGTGAAACAAAGTTCATAGTTGACTTTGTCTTAAATGTTGTTGATTTTGCTATAATTGTAGAAAAGTAAAATGGATTGTTGGCTTTGTTATAATTGTTTAGTGTTAATCAACAATGTTTGTGAGGATGTCCTTTTTAAATCATTATTTTAAGACTAGTAATAATAATATTCTATTTTTAAGGTCACCCTTAAGCTAGACATTAAATCAGGGAAACCATGGATTACATCATTAGGTATTGCTATTTTATTATTATGGAATGTTAAATGTCATAGGTATAGTCATTGGTTTTCCTATTATGAAATGGTTAAAATTAGAGAGTCACATTTTGAGTTTGAGAAGGTAAATGGATTGGAGGTTTAGGTAATGAGAAAGGAGAGCAGTAAAAAGTTAATAGTTGACTTCGTCATAAATGTTGATCTTGTTGAAAAGAAAAGTAGAAAAGCAAAATCAACTGTTGATTTTGTTATAATTGTAGAAAAGTAAAATAGATTGTTGACTTCCTTATAATTGTTTATTGTTAATCAATCATTTTTGTGAGGACGTCATTTTTAAATAACAGTCTATTATGGAATGGTTAAAATTAGAGAGTCACTTTTTGAGTTTGAGAAAGTAAATGGATTGGAGATTTAGGTAATGAGAAAGGAGTGCAGTGAAACAAAGTTCATAGTTGACTTCGTCCTAAATGTTGTTGATTTTGCTATAATTGTAGAAAAGTAAAATGGATTGTGTAGAAAAGTAAAATGGATTGTTGGCTCTGTTATAATTGTTTAGTGTTAATCAACAATGTTTGTGAGGATGTCCTTTTTAAATCGTTATTTTAAGACTAGTAATAATAATATTCTATTTTTAAGGTCACCGTTAAGCTAAACACTAAATCAGGGAAGCCATGGATTACATCATTAGGTATTGCTATTTCATTATTATGGAATGTTAAATGTCATAGGTATAGCCATTGGTTTTCCTATTATGGAATGGTTAAAATTAGAGAATCACATTTTGAGTTTGAGAAGGTAAATGGATTGGAAGTTTAGGTAATGAGAAAGGAGAGCAGTGAAAAGTTAATAGTTGACTTCGTCGTAAATGTTGATCTTGTTGAAAAGAAAAGTAGAAAAGCAAAATCAAATGTTGATTTTGTTATAATTGTAGAAAAGTAAAATAAATTGTTGACTTTTTTATAATTGTTTATTGTTAATCAATCATTTTTATGAGGATGTCATTTTTTAAATAATAATCTATTATGGAATGGTTAAAATTGGAGAGTCACTTTTTGAGTTTGAGAAAGTAAATGGATTGGAGATTTAGGTAACTTCTTCTTAAATGTTGTTGATTTTGCTATAATTGTAGAAAAGTAAAATGGATTGTTGACTTTGTTATAATTGTTTAGTGTTAATCAACAATGTTTGTGAGGATGTCCTTTTTAAATCATTATTTTAAGACTAGTAATAATAATATTCTATTTTTAAGGTCACTATTAAGCTAGACACTATATCAGAGAAGCCATGGATTACATCATTAGGTATTGTTATTTTATTATTATGGAATGTTAAATATCATAGGTATAGCCATTGGTTTTCCTATTATGGAATGGTTAAAATTAGAGAGTCACATTTTGAGTTTGAGAAGGTAAATGGATTGGAGGTTTAGGTAATGAGAAGGGAGGGTAACAAAGCAAAGTTCATAGTTGACTTAGTCCTAAATGTTGATTTTATTGAAAAGGAAAGTAGAAAAGCAAAGTCAATTGTTGATTTTGTTATAATTATAAAAAAGTAAAATCATTTGTTGACTTTGTTATAATTGTTCATTGTTAATCAATCTCTTCTAAATTTCTTCTACACATATTCTAAATTATATTTGGTTAAATATAGCTAATAATAAACATTAAAAAAAAATCATATAATTAATCAAATATTTTATATATATATATATATATAATCTAAAACCTATAAAAACTATTTTATTAAAATAATTATAATTTCTTCTTATTTTATTTTATAAAATTTTATTTAAATGTATACATTCTTTAAATTAAATGATTTTAACTTTATAGGAGAGGGCTAAAAATCTTATTAAGAATACCTTATAAATGTTATGTTTGATTTATAAGGTTATGTTAAATTTAAGAAATTTAACCAGTCCTCTTTGAAACTAACCCCTCATTTGTTGTTTTGTCTTTAAAAGTACGGCGTTGCATCATTCAGAACTCGTGAGCCCATCAATGGAGCAAGTGGAGGGATAAATGTATGGCAACCAGATGTGGTCAGTAATGATAATGGTGTATTCAGTTTGGGTCAAATTTGGGTTGCAAATGACCTTGACTTATTGGAAACCATGGAGATTGGTTGGATAGTAAGTGTCTTCTCGGAGTATATTTAAGCATTTAATAATTTTAAGTATGAATAATCAAAATATTTTTTATACTTAAATTGGGAACTAAAAGTGAAATATTGACATGGTAGCATTGTTAACTAAAATTGAAATATTGACATGGTAGCATTGTTTTTATTGGACCAGGATAAATAATTATTTCAAAATAAATAAATTATGATAAATCCAAATTAATAAAGGTTATGACTAATTGTTAATTATTGTATTTTTTAATGACAACTATAGGTGAATCCAAGTGTATATGGAGATTCTCGGACACGTCTTTTCATATATTGGACGGTAATTACATAGTTGAACTTCTTTTTTATATATTTAAATTTTTAGTAAATAGTTATGGTCTAAATATAAGTATAATAGGTTGTTTTCGTGGTTAAGTTTTTAGAATTGTATATTCTCAAGGTTTATTAGATGTTACATAGATTTACATTATTAGGGAAGTTCTTCATCTCTATAAGAATATAGAAGGAATGCAAAATTTCTTTTTTGGTATTTACATTATCAATTTTTACTTAAAAAAAATATCACTTAAATATGAGTATAGACTATTTTTTATGTAGGCTGATGGGTATAAAAACACGGGTTGTTGGAATACAAATTGTCATGGGTTCGTGTTAGCACCTGGTTCTCTAATGTATCTAGGTTCACCAGTGACACCAGTGTCTACATATAATGGAGAACAACGACAGATCACTATAAATGTTATCAAAGTGAGTGATCTCTCTCACCACAAGAGAAAATCTTGTTTTATATTGCAGTTTTCTTAGGAGACATGATATGTTGAATTTTATTGTATGTATATACAGGAGATGCAAGGGGGTAATGGCCTCTCACCACAAGAGAAAATCTCGTTTTATATTGCAGTTTTCTTAGGAGACATGATATGTTGAATTTTATTGTATGTATATACAGGAGATGCAAGGGGGTAATGGCCTCTCACCACAAGAGAAAATCTTGTTTTATATTGCAGTTTTCTTAGGAGACATGATATGTTGAATTTTATTGTATGTATATACAGGAGATGCAAGGGGGTAATGGCGCTAGATGGTCTTTATATATAAACAACCAACTTTTAGGTTGGTGGCTTGGCTCATTGTTTAAGAACCTTCAGTTCAATGCCAATAGGGTGGATTTTGGAGGTGAAGTTGCTTTTTTATATGGATCAAATGGATTACACTTCACTAAAACAGACATGGGTAGTGGCCATTTTCCCTCTGAAGGATTTGGTCGTAGTGCATATATAAGGGACATACAAATCATAGATGATCGTGGAGTGCCAATTGATATTCCTGGAGAAAGGCTTGTGAGTAGACAACAATGTTATGATGTCTCAATTTTCACTGACAATCAAAAGGGTAAGCATATCTTCTTTGGAGGCCCAGGAGGAGATAATCCCACTTGTGTCTTATGATATATATTTTTAGTTGTGTCATCTAATATATTTGAAAAAAACAAAAAACTTAATTTTATGCATGCACTCTTTTTCATTAAATTGTATTTACAATATTTCGATATAAAAAATATTCAAATTCATAATTTTTCTTTATAAATTAAATAGATAATACATAAATTTTAGGTAAAATTTTCAAAACATCCTTATTTTGAAATCAAAATATATGTCTCCAATTATTTATTCTATATGTTAACTTTCTCTTGATATAAAATTTACACTGATAATATAATAATGTCATATATGAAATTTACATTAGTAATGTAATAATGTCATATTTTCTCTTTTATATATATATATATATATATATATATAATTTAAAATTAATTTCTAAATCTTTTAAAATAATGTATGATTTATTTATATGTATTATTAATTTTGATATAAAAAAAATTATATAATTTTAAATATTTTATTTATATAATTTAAATATTTTTATATAAAAATAATAATATTAAAAAAAATTATACTTTAATATATATATACTTTTCACATTAAAAAAATCTACACTTTAAAATATATACAACTTTTTGGCATTAAAAAAATCTAAAATTTAAAAAATATATAACTTATTTAAAATATATACAACTTTTCACATTAAAAAAAAATCTCCAATTTAAAATATAAATAACATTTTCATATTGCTCTCTTCTAATATTTGTATATAATTATTTCTTCATGCATTTTTTAAGTTATCACTGTTTTAGTTTAAACAATATTAAATTTGTATATCATAGTGTTGCCATAGACATTGTCACACATAAGAAGTAAAAGTTTGCACATCACACTACGTTTATGGATGTGTACACTTGGACATTAACGAAATACATATATGTGTTAGCTATCGTGGATGACAATAATATTGTAAGTTTTATTATAATATTAATGGGATTTTGTCCTAAACTTTCATTATATGGACTAAGTATTGGAACTTTATATTAAAGCTATTCTACCTATTAAATTCATTTTTTTATTGTAATCATCCTATTCATTGTGGAGAGGGTAGGTCATAAGGCATTTGGTTTATTTCTTAGCTATCATCCATTATAACGAAATAATATTGTAATTTTTATTATAATATTAATGGGATTTTGTCCTGAACTTTCATTATATGGACTAAGTGATTGGAACTTTTTATTAAAGCTATTCTACCTATTAAATTCATTTTTTTTAATTGTAATCATCCTATTCATTGTGGAGAGGGTAGGTCATAAGGCATTTGGTTTATTTCTTAGCTATCATCCATTATAACGATGAGGTTTTATGTTAAATTATATTGAATATGAATTTTGTGTATTTAAGCTTATGGTTGATCACACGAGTAACTAGTTTGATTATAATATTAATGAAATTTCGCCTCAAACTTGTTATTATATGGTTATATGGACTAAGTTGTTAGTATATGGTTATTATATGGATTAAGTTGTTATTATAGGGTTATTATATGGAGTAGGTGATTGGAATTTTATATTGAATATGTTTTAATAATTGCATTCATGTGTTATTTCGATTATAATGTTTATTTGTTTTATATGGAGAGGATAGTTCATAGGAAATACATTTGGTTTATTTATTAACTATTATTTATCATATTTATTTGTTTTATATGGAGAGGATAGCTCATAGGAAATGCATTTGGTTTATTTCTTAGTTATTATTCACTTTAATGATAAGATTGTATGTTCAATGGTTATATGGACTAAGTTGTTATTATATGAAGTAAGTGATTGGAATTTTATATTGCATATGTTTTAACAATTACATTTATGTGTTATTTCGATCATCATATTCATTTGTTTTATATGGAGAGGATAGTTCAAGGAAATACATTTGGTTTATTTCTTAGTTATTATTAGTCCCCAGGGGAGGGACTATAGCTAGGAGAGGGACTATAGCGATGAACTCATCATATATATATAAGTTGTTTTGATTTTCAAAAATTTGAGCTCACCATATATAAGTTGCTTTGACTTTCACCATATATAAGTTGCTTTGACTTTCAAAAATTGAGTTATCCATAGTTTTAGGTTATAGTTTCATTTTTTTATTAAATAATAAAATTAGTATTGATTTATCATGATTTTGATTGAATATAAACTTAGGGATCTTATTGCACACCCGACGAAGAAGTTTTATTGGCATTTCCCATGGTTCAAGGTAATTAATATTTGTTATTCAAGGTAATTAATATTTTAATTTTTAATATTTGTTATTACGGGAATCAATTTGATTCTATTTCTTCTGGATTTGAACATGTGACTTCTTAAGAAAAAACATCTGTTTTTAATCATTAAACACACTCAAACATATACTATACAATAAGATAATTTTCATCTCCACTTAAAATTTCATGTAATGTGTGCCGAATTGACACTTAGAGAGTGTCCGTGGTATAATGATTTTAATTCTACAAAATCCATATCTCAACGACTATTATGGCTATTAGGGCCTTGATAGTCGGCACTGCAGTGTTTTTTAATTTGAAAAACTCGTTGTTTATTTAAAATTGGAGAGGATAAGTATCAAAATACAAGACTCAGCCCGGGCTTAAGGCTATAAGTGGAAGTAACCACGGATGATATGTTATCGCGATTTCTAACCATTCTGGAAAGTTGCCCTTATTCATATACAGTGTTGATGTGGTAATATATACATCTACAATGTTTAAAACGTCATCCAACAATTAGTATATGATATATCCATTGAAAACACAACTCAAAGTATTAAGAATGGAGAGGGGTAAAAGGATAATAGAAATGTAAATTTCAGATATTTAAAACTTTATAATTATATATTTTTTCAATAAAAAATTATTAAAAATAATAATAATAATTTAATATCAAACAAATTAATTTAAGATTTTTTTTAATAGTTAATATTTTATATAATTATTATATATATATGATAATTATTATTATTATTATATTTTTATAAATNAATATTTTATATAATTATTATATATATATATATGATAATTATTATTATTATTATATTTTTATAAATAGGTTCAATATTGTGAATATGATAATAATAATTATTATCTAACAAGTCTGTAATTCTACTCATGTCTAAGTAACTATCACACGCATATGCATTTGGCTTATTTGTGTTGTGATTTTGTAAAGTTGATGTTAATTATTACTTTCTTATGTATTTGATTTGTACACTTCATAAGATGTAATTTGTGTCAATTTTTTTTCATTTAAAATTTTTAGAAGTTGAATTTTTTTAAGACTATGAAGCTAGCACCTACTTAGTATATTGTTGATGTTTCACAATTAAAAATCTTAGTCTTTTAAATAATAGTTCTCCATGATTCTCATATTTTAACATGTTTGTACTCACCCATATCAATGGCGGTTAATCATCATCATTATCAATAATTTTAGAGTGTCAACTATCATCTCCATTTCCTAAACTACTTGGCACGGACTAACCTCCCATGCAACATTTGTTCACTTTAATGATAAGTTTTTATGCTCAATGTTATTATATGGTTATATGGACTAATTTGTTATTATATGGTTATTATATGGAGTAGGTGATTGGAATTTTATATTGAATATGTTTTAACAATTACATTCATGTGTTACTTCGATCATCATATTCATTTGTTTTATATGGAGAGGATAGCTCATAGGAAATGCATTTGGTTTATTTCTTAGTTATTATTCACTTTAATGATAAGGTTTTATGCTCAATGTTATTATATGGTTATATGGACTAAGTTGTTATTATATGGTTATTATATGGAGTAGGTGATTGGAATTTTATATTGAATATGTTTTAACAATTGCATTCATGTGTTATTTCGATCATCATATTCATTTGTTTTATATGGAGAGGATAGCTCGTAGGAAATGCATTTGGTTTATTTCTTAGCTATTATTCACTTTAATGATAAGGTTTTATGCTAAATAACATTGAGGATGAATTTTATGTATGAACTTATGGTTGATCACATTTATAACTAGTTTGATTTTTAGATTTTAGGTTTTTTATGAGTTTCATTTTGTATTTGTTTATCATTGTTTTGGTATGATAAAATATGTGCGAAATTTTATGGTTGGTTGATTGTATTAGTAACTGGCTTGATTTTTGGGTCTTTTTTTATCCTCATTTTATACTTGTTCATCATCGTGTTTGATATGATATAACATATGTTTACTAATATGGTACTCATTTTGGAACTGCTCATCATTATTGTAATAGGATACTAAGTCAAAGGTATTTATCCTAGTCAAGAAAGGCCATACTTATCTAATTTATTTTCATTAAGAAAAAGGACATGTATTGTGTAAACGCTTGATCACTAAGCAAAGCATTGATTTCCAACCAATTGATGGCTAAGAAAAGAATTGATTATCAAGTGAGAAAGTTGAAATTACCTAGTATGAGATTAATGAGAAATAGGTATTGTATGCTTGGTAGGAGATATAAATTATAGTTCTCGAGAGAAGGTAACAAGTGGCTATGTTGTGAATATAAAGAAAAGATCAATATGATTTGATAAGAGAGAGGGAAGGACACATCGAGTGACTCAATATTCTGAGAAAGGGTTTAGGAAAGTGGGAAAATTGGCTATGTGTGGTTCATCAAGAAAAGAACATTCATTTGCATTGAGGAAAGGACTAGGTCATGGATGAAATGTCTATATATAGTGTGTTGAGCATAGGAAAATGACCAAGTCTACTCACCATGAAAAAGGGATAAGTGTCTCACTCAATAAATCTCTATTTTAAAGAAACAATGAATCATCTAAGGCATCCATTATCAAGGATAGTGAAAAAGGTGATAGGCACAAAGGTTAGTTCTCAACAAACAAAAAGTCAATATGTCTTGGTAGAGTGAAATAGAAACTTAACCTACAAATCATTGATGAGATTTTTTTGTATAATTAACACTACCAGATCCCCACTATTGGAAGGCTTGTGACCGATAATATGTGTTTTACTTCACTAAGCTAAGAAATAAAGAAGAAAATGAGGTTTTAGTGAAGAAGGGAAGAGAGGAATATATAACTTGTTCTTCTTGATGGATCTCTCAACCTTAAGTTGACAAGAAAAAATGATTCCTATCTCCAAGGATCATGCACATAAGACAAGAAAAAACACCTTCGTACTTTTCAAAATTAAAAAAACACTAGATCTGACTCACAAATCTAAGTGGAAACTATCCTAAATCTATTTGGTTAGCTCAAAGAAGAAAAGTAAAGCATTCAAATAATAACATTAAATAAAAAAAAGAACAACAAATATCAAGGGTGTTGAACAAAAAATCACTTATGGATAAGAAAATCCCTTCATTGGATGTATATAAACCAATGGTGGAAAAAAGGATAGATAGAGTACCTCTTTCCTCTAGAGATAATAATGCATTTCATAAGGGAATGAAGGATATAAGGGAAATCATACTTGAATTATGATGATTGTCTAATGTATCCAATATCTACTAGATAGATCCAACTCCAATGATGTTCTTCCGCTTGGTTACCTACACAATCATCAGATAAGAACAACCTTCCGCATACCTTGATAATATAAAAAATGAAGTATAACATGAATTAAATATAATCTAATAGCTCAATCTTACATATATCAACAAATTCTAATTCAAGATACATGATAGATCAATGAATACAAATATTTTGGAGGGAAAAGAGAGTAGTTCAATATTAATAAAATGAAAGATATTACAACAAATATAATGTTACCTTGAGATTTATTGTCATACTCCTACTTCAAGACTTAAAGGCCTTCTCCTTAGCCACAAGATCACCTTGTTGAACAAGCATAATCATGGATTGTATCATGGTAAGATGCCCTCACCTGGGCCCTAATCACACTAGTGTTGATACAATTCATGATTATTATTGTTCAACAACATTAGCACCTATCTAGTGTTGATTTCTAACACTCAACAATTATGGAAATCAAAAGGCCAAAGATTCTTTCTCTAATCTATTAGCATAAGGATGATTCAATGAAAACTCTCTAACCATTAACATCATCGCTTATCTTTGGTTCCTTCTTATAGATTCTTTGAGGATATAAGAATAGGCTTCATGTCATGTGAATTTGATGAATCAAAGTCATGCTCAATTATGATGTTTTTCCATCTCGCTGCTTGTTGATCTCCTCGTAGCTCTCCACTTCTCGAAGGTCTAAGGGGTGGCCTAAATATTTATATGTGAAACCCATGACCGCCTATGAATTATGTATGAATAACTTGTGACCATTTGTGACTTATGTATTAAGAACCTACCATTAGCTACTCTTCTACTAGGAAGAAGCATAGTCAAGGCTCTTTATGGCTTTTTATGAGCAATTTCCTTGGTGCGAGTGCAATTTCATGTTCAATACATCTAATAACATCCTTGAAAGGATTATGGTTTCAATACAAGTATAAAAAATTCCCCCTAATGTACGATGTCAAAAGATATATTGATGGAAAAAATGCATTACAAAAATAGATGACGATAATTGGATGAATGAGGACTGATAAGATAAAAAAAAAAAAAAAAACTAGGAAGTACTTGCAATCAATGAATCAACCAATCAAATAAAAACCATCCTTGAGGTAGCCATACACATGTTTAGATATATGAATAATAATGGCCACCAACACCATACACTACATATCCATGAAATGAAATGAAATACCATGGCCACAAAAAAGTACAGGATGGATCCATGGCATATAAGAGATCATAGCCACAAGAAAATACAATGTGGATCGATGTCATAGCATAAATCAAGAAGACACGTAGAATGAATGAGAGTGTCATTCAATGTTCAAATTACTTTATCAATAAGTGATACATTCTTGTACAACTTGGGAACATAGCATTGATATGAGATGCCCCTAACCCAAGGTCTTCAATCCAAAATAATCAATAGTATGAATTTACATCATGTGAATATATGAGTTGATGTTGGGCATGGTAGGAACCATTTGATTACCATTCATAAATGAATACCATTAAAAAATGTGAGGGGATTCGCCAATAATGAAAATGGATCCCAATAAACCTAGTAAAAACTAGTGAGTATGAATAAAAGATATTATGTTGAACATTGATAGAATCAATCAATTAGGGGTCAATGATGGAACCAAATGTTAATCATGAGGAATCTTTCCACTAATGTCTGGAAGTCCTAAGGTGTTATTTGTTTTATATATCTACTTATTATATAATGATATGGTGCCAATACAAAGATATTCATTGAAACAGGGACTTAATGTATCCCACACCAATTGACAAAAAATAATAATTGGGACATTTGTTGAAGAAAGAAACTACCAAGTACAAACTAACACAGGGATGGTTGACTAAGAAGGTCAACAAGACTACAGAATGACCAACTCGGGATAAAATTCCCTTGAAAATATAACATGAAATGATGAGGACTTGGATAGGAATAACTCAAAAGGACCATTGACATAGTACAACAACATAGGAGGCATTCTTCGCTCTCCATTGTGACTAGAAGAATAACTAGTTAGAGAAGTAGATAATTCATAAACATGGTACAACTCCTAAGGCTTGGAAATCCAATCCCAACTATAACACAGTGACACAAATAGTTTCCATGTAGAAGAGTGGAAATGGTTGATGGTTGCCACATAAATTGAATAAATATTGAAATTATCTACCCCTTCCCCTTCCCTTTTATTTTAGATATATTTTTGTGTCTTTTTCATGTTTTTATGAGCAATGAAAATATAAAAAAGTATGATATATTGGAGAAAATGAGTCTCTAAATGGTATTGAATTACATTCCAAGTGCATGGAATAGACTTATGAGAAACAGATGCAAGAGAGGCGATGGACTAGTGATGTCCACTCATAGTTGTTTTGTCCATGGATAAAGGTCACAAAACAAAGGTAGATTGATGAAAATGGTAAGAGGTAAATGGTAACTACAATGGAAATAAGCAAGACCAAATGAATTATAGTGTAGTAGTATGTACCAAGATATAAGAAAAAATAAGCATATGCTAGTGTAAATAAACAAAAATAATGGGAACCCCTTTAGGACATGGATAGAAAAAAGATTAAGAGATAAGAATAAGGCCCCAACTTTTATGTCATGGTGGGAATAATTATGGGTTTGTATTTTTGTGGATAAATGAAGCATGGGAACCAAGTGGAAAAATTGGGATGTTAACTAGTGTATCCCATGAAGGGCAGGCACTACTACACAAGTTGCATGTGCAATAAAGAGAAAGGATAATATAGCAACATGGAGAGATTAAACCTAAGGAATAATGTCAACACAATTGATGGATAATAGTGCAATATTTATGCAAGGGTGGAAGGTGCAGGGGAACTATTTGTAAGCTCGGAGATCAACTAGTCATCAATTATGCTTGGGGTCTTGGATCAATGACTAACAATCAAGAGGAGGCCTATGCTCTCTATTCATGCTCTCTATGCAAGAATCAAAATGGCTCACTGCAAGAGAATTAAAAACCTTATCATTTGCAGAGAATCCATGTTGGTTATAAGAGAAATTGTCAAAATAGATATCACTAGAGGAGACATATATGTTTGTATCATGTCTCGTTCTCTCGATGCACTTAAAAATTTTTGAAAAAATCACCTTTAATCATATCAAAAGGGAGTTAAATGCAGAAGCAAACAAATATGCAAAGGTCGGTTCAAAGTTAACTAAAAGTAATTTGGTAGTCAATGGGGAATTAAGGTTTCATCCCTCCCATAATCTCATGAGCTTAACACTAATTGGTTTGGACGGATGACCATGCTCAATGGTATTTAGGCCATTGTTATAGCCCTAAAATTCTCTACCTATGCATACATGGCATTGGCCTTTCTACTTGCATAATTTTCCAAATCACTGTTGAGAAACTCTATTTAAAAAACCATTTTTTGGAGCATGTACACGCCTTGTTGCACTACTTCCCGTGTACATATGCTTGTTGCATGCAAGACGACCCACATACATACGCTAGCCAGGGATGATTTTAAGGATGGAAATTTATTTAAAAATTTAGAAACCTTGGCGAATCTTACTAATCCTTCATATGCCAACTATAAATGTTTGGCGATATTTTTGTAAAAATATTCAAATTTCTAAGGATTTTATATAGTTTGTATAAAATTTTGGCGATTTTTAAGGAAAAATAATTTTGTCCTATAGAATTTGGGTGAATCATTTTTAGAATAGTGAATCTTTTTTGGAGAAAAACCATGGAAAAATAGGCCATGAGCAAAATTTAGCCCCTAAAATCAACCCTAACACTAGCTGCATAATAAACATATTGCGTTTACCTCCAAAATTTGCAACAAAAAAAAAGTTACAAGGAATTCAGTGGAGTTTACGAGCTATCAAGGGTTTCCCAACCAATTCACCTGATGTAGCTCGTTCCCAGACCAAATAAATATCCTTTTTCATATAAAAGGAGGTCTTGGGGTCCCATTCCATGATCAAGCATTAGAAAAGTGAAACTCTACCCAAATCCATTTTTCCTCCTTGCCTTAGTATTTGCAACCTCGTATGAGTTTTTGCCTCAGCATTCCCTCTCTAGCCTTTTCTCATATAAAATCCCTTCCTTTCCCCTAAAGTGATCAACTAATTGTGACAGAAAGCATTTGGATAGTGCACTTGGAGCTACATTAAGAGGATCCTAGACCAGGTTCGTGCAGCGTCGGCCTACAAAGGTTGTAATTTTTTATATTTGGATTTGAATAAAAGAATCTTTTTCCTGTCCTAAATGATATCTTTATGTTTTTCATTTGATTTATGCATAATGGTTTATATCTAACCCTAATCATGATGAGTAGAGATAGAATATTTGTAGTTTTTTTTGCCTAAGTGTTCTTGCAAGTCAGCTTTGGGAGGAGACTTTCATCCTGGGAGCTACAAAGCCGAAGGTGGTCTACATCGAACGTTGGACCAAAGGTACTGCTTCTGACCTACTTTCCTATCTCTTTTTGTTCATCTATTTAGAGTGGTTTGGGTAGTTTAGGAATTAGATTATCTTTTAAGGGAGATCATAGCTCTGCCTATACTTTGACCCTAGCATAGTAATAGGGGGATTTTCCCCACTAGCAGAATTGGCGACTCCACTAGGGAGTCTATCTAGGGTTTTAGACGGAGTTTTTTGGGTTTTAATTGGCTTATTTATTGTCTTTTGAGTTTTTATCAAGTTCACTGAGTCTTTTAAGGGTCTTTGGTGACCTGCAAGGTTCCCACCATTTTTCCCTACCCAGTCAATATGCCTCGTATTTTTCTTTTCTTTAAATACCATAGGTGTACGCGCTTGGATTTGGCTCATCTTGCGTACATACGCAATCTACACAGTAAACAATTCACGTACATACGCAGGTTGTTGATGCAACATCCAATGTCTCTGTGTCTTGAAAGTTTTATTTTTTTAAGAGAGATTTCTTTCTCTTTCCTGCCAGAAGCCTTGGGTTTCTCAGGCCTTTCTTGGTCTTTACAGAGTCTTTGTTAGTGGTTTTAGCTTGGGTTAAAGATTCGGTTTCAACTTGTTTCTTGGTTTTCTTTTGCTTTCCCTAGAGGTTTAGAGTGAACTTTCAAGTTTTAGACCCTCCTTTGGTTTTTGTTGAGTTCCCCTATTTACGCAGTTGGCCTAGGGTCTGAGTAAATCTTGGGTTATTTTCTCTTTTTATCCTGTCTTTGCTTTGAAAAAAAAAATCCTCTTGTCTCTCTATTTTTCCTAGCCTTTTTGGCTTATTTTTAGTTTGATTTTTAAGAAAAATGAATTGCATTTAAAAATATATATATTAAAAAAATCTAGTTTTTTAGGTCTCTTTCTTTCTTTGCATTTGTTTTGCATTGTTATTTGAAAAATAAAAATAAATTAGCATAGTGTTGTGTTTTCTTCTCATCTTGAAAGCATTTCAAAAAAAAAATAAGAAAGAAAATCCTTCTTTTCCAGTGCTCTTATAAGTTTCATTTTTTGCAAGAGTCTCAAACAACATTAATTGCACGTTCATATCCTGTTAGTAAATCAAGCTTTAAAATTAATGATTAACTTAAAATATATTAGACTTTATGCTTGTAGGGTTCACCGACTAGTTTAGGCTTTTAGGGCCTTGAAATAGGTGTGAAGAATAAACTCTTCAAGGCCATTTAAAACAAACATTGGAGTCTGAGATAGGGAGTGTCTAAATTCTAGCATTGTAAGAGTTACTCGGGACCCCCCTCTAACACAGGGGATAAAAACAAGGTCGTGTGAGGAAAGGTAGAGGAGATAACCCCTCTAAATTCAAACCAAATGTAGTGGGGTTTGTATATTGAGGGTCTTTCTTGGGAACAATATTGATCGCATTTTCCTACGATGCCTCGTGGACCTCCAATCCATTTGAGATCCTCAGTTGTCTTCTAGACCAATTTATTTTGGCACCCTTGAAGGGCTTTGGACTTGTTATCTTGCTCACTACGATCAGCTCGACTATTGACTATACCCGCTTGGTGACTGACTACGAGCTGGCAACCTAGTTTCCAATTTTTATGGACTCACACGGGTGACTGTGGGGGTATACCGTAGTACCTAGGGCAGACGTTGGATTACACTTTGTAGAGTATACCCAGAGGGTGCTTCCGTGTTCGAGTTGCACTTGCACCGGTAAGCTTCTCTAGTGTTGATTGGCGTAACTATCCTTCCCACTAGTTAGTTGTCTGCTTGATTTTCCTTTAGGATGTTTTAGTGTTTGCTATGTGCTCCCTAGTTTTCCATAGTGAGTTAGTCATTCATTACCTTACGTCTCTGACCTAAGGTGGTAGACTGCCCACTCTGTCGGTCGTGAGGACTTTTTGGTCTTCCACTTAGAAATGTGGAGCCGCCTCTTTATAGTAGTTTTTTTTTTATACCACTAGTTCGCCAGAGTCAGTGCGTGAGACTTTTATAGACTTGAATGAGCCCGCAAAGGAAGGAACCTGTGCATAATATCTTCATGGAAAAATTTACTAACAATACCAACCAAGGAATCCCTTTGCAAGGGGATTCTTGTTCTTTTCCTTTATTTTGAAATGTTGGTGTCCCTTTGATGGCCACGTTGTACATTCCTGGGTTGAATGTGGGACTCTTGATTTGGTTGGGTACCATTCCAAATGTCCCTAATGCTCTTGGTGCTTCTTAGTTAATCACCTTATGTCATGGGCATCATGTTGATGTTCCTTTGTCAACACAGTCTTCTCCTCCTCCTTCTACCTTCTCTGGTGAAAGTATAGCTACTAGTAACCAGAAGTCTAAAAGAAATAGAAAGAGGAAGAATAGGAAGAAGAAATCACCAACCTCTGTGAGTCATGTTGGAGATAGGTCATCGACCTCTGCAAGTCATGTTGAAGACCAGCACCCAGCCTTTGCAAGTCATGTTGGGGGGAAACAACCAACCTCTGCTAGTCATGTTGGAGATAGGTCGTTGACCTCTGCAAGTCATGTTGAAGACCAATACCCAACCTTTGCAAGTCATGTTGGGGGAAAACAACCAACCTCTCCTAGTCATGTTGGAGATAGGTCGTTGACCTCTACAAGTCATGTTAAATACCAACACCCAGCCTCTGCTAGTCATGCTGGGGGAAAACAACCAACCTCTTCTTGTCATGTTGGATATAGGTCAACAACCTCTGCGAGTCATGTTGAGGACCAACACCCAGCCTCTACAAGTCATGTTGGGGGAAAAAGTCCAGTCAGTGCTATTCATATTGGCGATAGGTATGTAGCCTCTGCAAGTCATGTTATTGACCAATCACTAACCTCTGTGAGTCATGTTGGAGATGTGAAACCAACCACTGCAGGTCATGCTGGGGGCACAAGTCTCATCAATGCAAGTCATACGAGTGATATGTCCACAACCTTTGTGAGTCATGTTAAAGGCAAGAAACCAACCACTACTAGTCATGTTGGGGGCATTGATTCGATTGAGAAACCCAAATGGATAGGATGTAAGCCTAAGTTCCCTTGAAAGATTTGAAAGGGAGATCACCTTACTCATTTATGCCCTAGACTTCCAAAGGCACGAAGATTGTGGTCCTTGTCTGCAAGATCTTCTGATTTTGAGTCTTTTGAGGTTTCCACACAGTCTATTCAACCTTTGGTTGATGAAGTGGTCGTGTTGATGCAATCTTTAGTCGACCCCACTCCTCTTTTGGGGGGTGATATTCCTTTAGACCATGTTGTCTCGCAGCCTATTCGTCCAGTGGTTGAGGAAGTGTTTGTGTCGATGAAATCTTCGATCAATCCCACACTTCTCTTGGAGAGTGTCGAATGTACCAAAGAGGTCACGCCGATGCAATCTTTGGTTGATCCCACTCTTCTCTTGGAGAGTGTCGATTATACCAAAGTGGTCACACCGATGCAATATTTAGCTGATCCCACTCTTCTCTTGGAGAGTGTCGATTCTACCAAAGTGGTCACGCTGATCCAATCTTCAGTTGATCCCACTCTTCTCTTGGGGAGTGACGTGTCAATCGACTATGTTTTTATCATTTCCAGTTCAATACTTTCAGAACAAGGGGGCATTCTGCTCACTTCGAGCACACCTCCTCCAAGTCCTAGGATGGTTTTATTTGATTGGAATGAACTTTTTGAGCCTCATCTTCCTTCTTTTGTACCTTTTCAAATAAAGGTTGAAGTTAATTCATTTTTTTTTTACCAATGTATTATAGATGAAGGAGCCTCCACAAGTATTTTATCCTCCTCTGCTTGGCAAGCCTTGGGATCTCTCGAGATTTTTTATTCTTCACATGACTTGTTGGCTTTTTTCATACGTCCTAGTGAATATTTGGGGATTCTTCCTCAGTTGCATATCTTGTTAGGTGGGAAGATTGTCCTTGTCAATGTTATAGTGGTGCAGGACTCGTTAGATTTTAATATGCTTCTCGGGCATTATTATGTATATTCTATGAATGATGTGGTGTCTCCACTCTTCTGGGTGATGCATTTCCCTCACAATGGAAGCATTGTCACTATCAACCAATTGGAATCTAATAATCACCATCCTAATTCAGCGTTAGTTCAGGCTGCCCCTTTATGTGTTCCTAGTATTCATGTAGACTCTACCCCACCACAGGTAAATTATGTGGTGTCTTATCCTTGGTGTTCAATTGCTCCTGAGCAAGAACTTTCTCACTCATGTTTTCCTTCTCGAGACTTGGTCTTAGCAATTGATCCATTGGTTTATCCAATGGGGGCATGGGAGCCCTTGCTTCCCCCGCTTAGTCCTAGTGATCTCGAGTTTCCTTTTGAGTTTGATCTCACTCCTTGTATATCCTCAAGTCCTCGTGCTTCTAATTATTTGTTGATAGACTATGTCAGTCTTGGCCAGAACCTCCATCGTCATATGGAATATGGTCAGTTTATTTCACCCTTTTGGATTGTCAACCCTCCTCGTTCATGTGATTTCTTAGATTTTGAATTTCCTTCAGATGAGGCTATCCTTGAATCCATGACCATAGTTTCTATACTGTGGGAGGAATTACACCGTGGTTTTTGTTTTCTTCCATTTTGGGAGACTTTTCAGGTTGACTACCGAAGAGACTCTTGGTCAAAGCCTAGCAGTAGGCTCTACCTGAACCAATATTATGCATGAGTCATACGATTGTGCAGTACCTTGTACATATTGTACAATCCAGGTTTGTTATTTCCAAGTTTTGTATTCAGTAGCACCTCTTATTTTTTGAAGTATCTATCTATTTTGGATTTATTAACTTCTATATGAGTGTTATTGGATTTATATACAGGATCTTGGAGACATTTTTCTTTGACATTTGTCCATCGTATCGATCCGTTCTAATAGGTATTGACCTTGAAACTGGCATCTAGGTTACGTTTTTCCCTACATGATTTTTTGTATTATTTGTTTCCTAGTTTGTTTGGTCTTAGGATCGACCCCACTAAATTTCGACACTAACCTTCCTTGTTGATAAGTGTGTCGTACTTTAAGTGGTAGAGCCTTCCTTCCATGGGAATCCTAGTTAGAACCTTGTTTTCCATTTGGTAACCATGTTGAAGTACTTCATAGGCATGGGAGACCCTTTTAGTCCCGCCATGACTTTGTGTTGAAGCCTCATCCTTCTTCATCATCATTTTTTTTGGCCTATACTCAAGGGAATCCCCATGAGCATAGTTTGTTGTCTTTCAAGCTCGCTTAAATTTTGAAAGAAACATCCAACGAGACTTCATTTATTCTTTTTGATCTCGTTTGGATTACTTGAGAAAAGAAGCCCCCATGGAGTCTTCTTTAAGCCCTTTTTAGACTCTCAAAAATTGAAAATATTGTCGAGCAATCGTGTTTCCCTTCATGCTCGCCAAACTCAAATTTGAAGGCACATCTATCTAGTGGTTGTTTACCCCTTTTTGGGTCTGGATGGATAATTTTATGAATAAAGGTATTCTCTAGGAACTTTGGTTCGCTAGAAGAGTATTCTCAAGCATAATTTTAACCCTTTTTCAGGCTCGAGGGACTAAATTTTTGAAAAATGGGACATTCTCCTTGGTTTTGGGTTATCTCTTTTTCGGGCTTGGAGAATACTTATGAAAAAGGAACCCCCCTGGAGTCCATAGTTAATCTCTTTTAAGACTCTGTAAATATGAAAATATCGTTGAGTGACCTTGTTCCTTCACACTCGTTAATTTGGTCCAAAAGAAAATCTATTCGGCATGAGTTTAACCCTTTTTCCAGCCAATAGATTATTCTGGAAAAAGGTACGCCTCGAGAGATTCATCTCGCCGAGAGTGTTCTCCTCAGTTATATTTTATACTTTTTTGGGCTAAGGAGACTAAACCTAGAAAAAGGTTGTGAGTCCATAGTTAATCTCTTTTCAGACTCCTTAAAATCGAAAAGATATCTGAAGGATCTTGTCTTTGTCACACTCGTTAAAACGGTTTTGAAAATACGTCCCTTCGGTGCAAGTGTAACCCTTTTCCGAGTTGATTGGACTAATTGAAAAAAAGGTACCCCCTAGAGTCTTCTTTACATTTTTTCAGACTCTTTAAACGTGAAAAAACCATCAATCTTACCTTCTCTGGGCTCGTAAAAATTTACATGGAAGGGGTCTTGTTGTGTCATGCTTAATCACATTGCGGGTCTCATCTTTGTGTATTTGGCCTAATGTTGGCTCCATGTTGCTCTCAACTGAACCTTTAAATCATTCCTTATGCACAAGCCTTGCAACATTTTTTGCCTCTATGATCTGACACCTTGAGCCATGTAGGAATTTTCCCCTAGTGTCCTTGTTGTGCACATGTCTCCTTGCCTTGAGCATCGGTATGTTCCATGCGCTTGGAACTAGTTTGATTGCTTGCGACACTTGTTCCTCCTTTGTAACGTAGCATTTTTTTGTTCTTTTTCAAGCTCATTAAAAATTTGAAAAAGACAAAAAAAAAATCAAATATTCCAAAAAGAGGGGACAAGA
The DNA here is from genome assembly GCA_000966675.3 of Picea glauca. Classification (NCBI taxonomy): domain Eukaryota; kingdom Viridiplantae; phylum Streptophyta; class Pinopsida; order Pinales; family Pinaceae; genus Picea; species Picea glauca. The sequence continues at coordinate 460,676 of JZKD02S1674696.1, forward strand.
AATATACATTATTTTTTCGGCAGCAAGATAGTCGCCCTTGGACAAAGCACATCATTTTGTTTGTTCGCCAAGCATTGGGATCTAGTATTACCCTAGGAAGTTCTTCTCTCTACATAGAGTTGTGTCCTCTTTCATTTGGTTACTCTTCCAAACATATCGAGAGTTTGCAGTGCCTCCTGCACCACATACTTATGTCAATATTACGATGCCTAAGTTTGATAATATTTCGTTCTTTTTCCAAGGGAAGTTTTATACAACCTGAGTCTTCCATTCTGCAATTTGTCTCTTGACTTTCATGAGTCCAGTTAATTCCATATTCAAAATTGATGAAGTTTTCTTCTTGATCATTGAGATCCTCCAGTCGTTTCCCGATGGCTTGTCAAAGACCTCCAAGTAGTGAGTCTTACACTCTTATTGTACTCCTACCTGAGATGTTGAAGATCTTGAAGTTTTTTCTCGAGCTATGAAGCCCTCATCTCCGGCCATATGCTAATGCTTATTGATGATGCATATTGTATTGTATTCGAATATCATCGAATGATTTTGAGATGTAGATCTGTTGTGTATTGCTCGTGACTACACTTTATATAGAAATTTATATGACATGGATCTGCATTGTACTTGATTGGAAACCATGATTAGTTCGTCCCAAGCATGGGTATTCCCACCTCTGAGAGATTATTATTGTCTTGCATATGGCGACCTCACGAACTCTGGTCTCGGGCTCACTCGACTACGTGCCTTTCCACTGGTAAAGATATTGTAATGTGTTTCAGCCATCAGTTTCTCTTCTAACCTCACACATTACGGGGCATCTATTATAGCCCTAAAATCCTCTACATATGCATACATGGCATTAGCCTTTCTACTTGCATAATTTTCTAAATCACTACTGAGGAACTCTATTTAAAAAACCATTTTTTGGAGCATGTATACTCCATGTTGCACTACTTCCCTCGTACATACACTTTTTGCATGATAGATAACCCACGTACATATGCTAGTTGCATACTAAACATCCCGCGTTTAACTCCAAAAGTTGCAAAAAATAAAAAAGTTGCAAGGAATTCAACGAAGTTTACGGGCTATCGAGGGTTTTCCAACCAATTCACCTATTGTAGCCCATCCCCAAACCGAATAAATATCCTTTTGTCATATAAAAGGATGTCTTGGGGTCCCATTCCATGATCAAGCATTATAACAGTGAAAATCTGCCCAAATCCCTTTTCCCTCGTTACCCAAGTATTTGCAACCCCTTCTGAGTTTTTTCCTCAGCATTCCCTCTCTAGCCTTTTCTCCTATAAAATCCCTTCCCTTCCCCTGAAGTGATCAACTGATTGTGAGAGAAAGAATTTGGATAGTGCACTTGGAGCAACATTAAGAGGAGCCCAAACTAGGTGTGCGGAGCGTCGACCTACAAAGGTTTTAATTTTCGATCTTTGGATTTGAATAAAATAATATTTTTGATGTCCCAAATGATATATTTATGTTTTTCATTTGATTTATGCATAATGGTTTATATCTAACCCTAATCTTGATGAGTAGAGATAGAATATTTATAGCGTTGTTTTCCTAAGTGTTCTTGCAGGTCATCTTTGGGAGGAGACTTGTATCCTGGGAGATACAAAGTCGGAGGTGGTCTACATTGAACGTTGGACCAAAGGTACTACTTTTGACCTACTTTCTTATTGTTGTCACTGAAATTTCGTCCGCAAATGGTTACAAGAATTCAGCATTGTCAAACAGTTATGAGGTCACCCATGGACCAAAATTACCACAAAATCATTTCCAAAGGGTCAAAAACTATACAACCAGTGAAAAAATTAAAGTGTGTTATGACTACACAGGGCACGCACACACATGCACAAAATAGAAACGCAAGAAAAGTGCACATGCGCCCGATGCGCGACTATGGTCGCTAAAAGCCACACACATCTGAGAACGGTGCATTTATGAGAGTGTTCAGCCTCCCACCAACTTTTGGTTCAGCTTCCAAGTTGATTTGACACTCAAATCTGGACTGGATCTGACTGGGTGGCTGATCAAAGACCTAAAAATGCCCTAATTAGCCTCTTTCCACACTACAAGTTGGTTGCACAATACCTCAAAGAGGTGCTATAAAAAGGCCATGGGTGCACTTTGTTTTTTAAGGAATTCAATAGCAAAGTTATGCTGCTACTATTCTCTTGAGAAATCCTCTATTCTCATCAAGAGTATACTAACACCATTACATTGGGCAATCCATCTCACCCCTTGAGTGGATTAGCAAAGAATTCTTTCACCATTTTCATTCAAAGTTTTAAGAAGAGCTTATTTGTGGGGGTCCAGGAGCCCTCCCTTGCAGGAAGAAGGGACTCATAGTCCTCTTTCTTCTTGGTGTTTTCTTTCACTAATATAAACCTTACCATTGGTGACATGGGTCTTATTGTTTCTTTTGTCCTTATGTCCCTATGCTCATTAGTTTAGTTGTTATTTTATTTCTTAGTTTAATTCTTAGTTGTTCTTTTATATTTCTTTCTCTAACCCTTTTCCTTATAGATGTCATGCTTAGCAAACCCAACTAAGCTTGCAAGCACCTCTGTTTTGCTCACTAAGGTGATGAAAGAGGCGCAACACTTATCTCTTTATGTTCATCTATTTAGTGTGTTTGTGATATTTTAGGAATTAGATTGTCTTTTAAGGGAAATCATAGCTCTACCCATACTTTGACCCTAGTATAGTAATAGGGGGATCTACCCTGCTAGCAGCCATTGCTTGCACACTCCACAATCCATTGGAGTAATTTCACCCCTCGTCATAGTGCGTGTGGAATTGAATTCTTAAGGAAGGGAGCAATGGGTCCAAGCATCACTTAAGAGGATGGCAGAAATAGGAAGAACGGTCAAGGAATTCGAACAGTAGAAGACCTCCCCTTCTACCCATTCCAACACTCTGGTAAAGGCTCTTTGGATTTAAGGCACCCCTAGTTATACTCTAAGCAATGCAATTTCAGTTCTCTTTTTTAAAATTTAAGCACTCCTGAAATTATATTTGATGGTCATATTTCTTGTTTGTGGGATGAAATATCTGATGGGAATAATGAAGATATAGAGTCAAGGTTATTGTTTTCTTTTTCTTTCTTCCTTGAACTTTGTTTTACCTATGATTCTCAAAATAGTCATTCACTCATTATCCTATTTCCCAAAACTGTTTTCCTGGAGTCCCTCCCCCCTAGTTTATTTAGTCGTTTGGGGTTTTAATTCCCACAAGGAAAACCTAGTATTGGGTTTTAAATTCAACCCCTTCAATCTCTAGAGTGCCCAATTCAAGCTCCATCTTTAGATTCCCAACGCTGAGAACTGTCAGGACCAGGACATCCATTATCCAATTGCTAGGGTTATTTTGGAAAAAAATATTAATTGTTTTCTATGTGTAAATATTTGGAAGTGTGAAAGGACATAATTGAGTGAGTATCTCCTAATGGACCCATCATGGAGTGAGATAAAATGAATCTTAAGAAGGCATGAGGACATCTTTGAAGGTTCTATAATACAAATTGGAGAATTTGTAGCCAAATCCAACAATACAGAGTAGATGATAAATTCCCTCTTCACATAGCTAATGCCTTATAGCAAGAGAGGCAGAGAACCTATGCATTGGAGAAAAAAGTGGCAACATTGCTTCAAATGATGGACACCATGGAATGAAAATTCAAGCAATCCATAGTAAGAGAGGAAGAAAGACAACAAATAAATGAGTTAGAGTATACCATATCAATTCTTCTTCAACATATGGACACCTTATAATAGGAATGAAATCAATTAAGAGTAAGGGTTGTCTCCTAACACTCCAATTCAGGATCCAACAATTAAATTATAGGGAATTCTCGAGCTGGACAAAGTGGTGTTGGCCAATAAGGATGGGAATTTGAGCCAATGGAAACTGAAGACAAGGCACCAAGTCAAGTTGAAATTCAGGAGGGACGTGAAAATGAATCGGCATATTGAATATGTATTTTCAATGTATTTTTTTGATGGGCCAATATATCAAAATATATGGCAGTTGGGTTGCCCAGATGTATAAGTTTTTTCATATTTTCTATGATAGGAGGATAGTAGAAATGGATTCAGTCTATGATGAATCAATTTTTGTAATAATTTTGATTGCAGTTTTGCATAGACTCAACCTTTATATATATATATATATATATATATATATATATATATATATATATATATATATATATATATATATATATATATATATATATATAATCTTCAGTTTCTTTAAAAAATGAATATAGTGTAATATTTATATGTAAGTAAAAACCTATCGCTATATGACATATTATAAAACCCACCTCATGGTTCATTGGCGATCACCATAGAATGTACCAAAAATATCATTAGCCAATCTTTTAAAAATCACCAATAAACACTAGTCCACAAGTTTAAAAATGCATTAAAAATCCCATAAAACAATATCAAAGTGAAATCCAAACGTAATGAGAGGTTTCATTTTGATGAAGGAAAGAAAAAAATCATTTTGGACTTCAATTTAGTAAAAAATTGGTTTATTTATGGACAATAGGGATTATTTTTACCATTTACTTTGTCAGAATCCACCTTTGGTGAAAAAAACTTTAACCCTCAAACTTCCAGATTGGATTGCGAGAGATTCCATTGGTGAAATTTGACTCCATTAGGGCCAAGTAATACCTCATTTCATGTTCTTCACTTTTGTTACTTCCATTTTTAATCTAGGTGATTTTGGGGAGCATGGATAACCTTATTAGGTCCACTTCTACGTAGACATGGATTCATAACCCAAAAACCATAGATATAAGGCCCTAGCCATGGATATTCCATGGAAAATACATGCATGGCCACACCTATTCCCAAGAACAAGTGAAACCATGCCCAAAAATTAATAAAATGCAATTGTTTTCTCAAAAATTGATTTGCAAACTAATATTCTCTTTTTCATGAATTGTGTGTAGGGAAAGTCACCATGATTGAGTGGAAAGAACATGAAAACAAAGCCAAAAATGTAAAATCATTGTGTGATCAAGACACTCTTAATGCACTGAGGGATTTTGAGCTCCTAAAATTTGTCTGAAGCTAGAACATGAGATCACATAGCATGTTATTGCAGAGGTTGATTGATTTTTGGAATCCTAATTAGCAAAACTTATGAGTTAGACATTATATTCTAAATATTGATGTTTAAGATATTTACATCCTTACAGGACTATCTCTATGTGGGAATTTGGTAGTATTGAAGGGAGGGAAAGGTGGTTCCACTGGTACCATGGATTACTATATTTTTACACATTTTCATCCTAGGTCGTGAAGAAGTAGTAACCAATTACAAATCAAATACATACTAGCTATTTTATCATATATACATATGGTTCAATTTGTGCTTGTGAGTTCAAATGATGAGATTGAATTTGCATGTTTATTCACATGCATGCTTTCTTAAATGCTTAGATTCTCGGAATCGTATTCTTCAAAACATGATTAATAGATTTTACTTGACCATTGGAGTGAGCATATTAAGGTGACTAGATTTTTTGTTGAAAACCCAACTTGGCCACCAATTCAATCATCATCTTATTCTGAAAAATGAGACTTGTGATTAGTAATGATTTTTTTTGGCACACCAAATCTAGCAATGATATGATTGAATACGAAAATAACTATTGTGGTGCCATTGTTGGAAGAGGTAGGCATAGCTTCAACCCACTTTGTAAAGTAGTCAGTAACCACAATGATGTAGTTATGGGCATAATTAGTCAAGGTTGGCCTACATGTCATAAAATCAATTCCCCTCCTTGTGAAGGGACCAATAAAGACCATAAGGTACAATGGAGCAGGATGTACAAACATCTTATAGGGAAAAAATTGACAATGATGACACTTATAGACTGCATTAATGCAATATTTAAAGATAGTGGGCCAAAAGTACCTTGCATGAAAGACTTTATGGGTTACAATGGCTATTCCAGAAAGATGACCACCACATGCTCCTACATGGCCTTAGCTTTGGCATGGTCTAGGAATCAATGAAATATTAATTCAACACTGTGATGATAAAGTGTATCACCAATGACGAGATAATTCCTAGCATGATGGGATATACATCAACGCTCATATATAGATAATCGAGGGTTAAGAAAATGGGTTTGAATATATACTAGTAAATCTCCATAACAGGGATCAGAAGAGTCCATTAGGAACAAAGACTCATCAAGTAATGATTTAGTAACCATAGATTTCTCACTATATCTACAAAGATCAAACATCATTAGAATTGGGGGAGGGATTATGACTTCTTTGTGACCCTTGGTTCTGGTTATTTTTCTTCCTTTTCCCCTTATTTGTATTTTTATTCTAGTTTGGGGGAATAGGAGCATTGTTTTGCACATACACTTGTCCTAGAGGAGGAGGGGTTGGCAACAAGGAAAATTTTAGGGGCTAAATTTCACAACTGGGCTAATTTTCCATGCTTTTTCCAAAAAACAAATTAGCAAATTTCTATTTTTCCTAAAAATGTTTCACCCAAATTCTATAGAATAAAATTATTTTAGCTTAAAAATAGTCCAAATTTTATAGAAACTATATAAAATCCTTAAAAATTTGAATATTTTTACAAAAATATCTCCAAACATTTTATAGTTTGCATATTAAGGACTAGTAAGATTCGACAAGGTTTCTACATTTTTAGATAATTTCCATCCTTAAAATCATCCCTGGTTGGCAGACCAATATGGGGTTGGGATACAACTATTGGAAGAGTAGATGTAGCTGGTGATGGACCAGAAAAAGGGTAGTAAGGATTCATGGTAATACCACAAGAAACATTACCACAAGGGGGACCTTGACCATGACAATGGGAGTGGGCATGAAATGTAGGGTAGGAGATGCTAGTGCTCATCTGAGATAAGGAAAATGAAGGATCCTGATATGGGATTTGGTATCCATAGGGAATGGCAGGCCCAGCATAAGGATTACTATATCCACTAGATCTGAGTGAGAGTGGTGGTGGATAATACTGGGAGACATATCCAATTAATCCATCATATGTGTGATATGTTCCTAAAGTAGTCGAGTCACATGATTATAGCAAGGGGTGTCAGGAAGGATAGTGTAAAGGTATTTGGACTGGGAATAAATCAAATCGTATTAATGGACGTTTTGGATATCTTCTTCCTAGGATCATTCTTGGTCATTTTCATGGCGACATCCTTGGCGTTAAGAGGGAGAAGGGATTTCAAAACACATTCCTTCAAGAGGACATCATCTTGCTTGGCCTTGCATAAACTACGTTTTCTACACCACTCATGGATGTGATCCGAGATATGGGTGGTAGTGGTTTGGTAAAAGGTGGTAAGGATTTGTATCCCTACAACATGGAGGACCGATAATTGAAACAAAGTAAGAAACACCTTGGTAATGGAATCAAAGATTTAATGTGTGTTGCTAATTTGATCAATATTCCACTTGGCAGTGGCACCCATCAAGGTTCTCTAGAAAAGTTTCAATCTAACTGAGTCCTCCATTATGGAGTTAGAAGAACACCAAAGGTGGAAATACATAATATGGTTGGACGGGTCTTCTCCTGATTTACCCTCAAACTTGGGGATATCATATGGTAATATGGTAGGCATGGGAGGGCAATTAGGGTCATGATGGTTGGGATAATTAATCAACTAGTTTAGGTCTAGGAGGCTCAATCCAACCATGAAAGGAAATAGGGTTTGATTAGTTTTGTCCATGGGGGAACCAGGGGAGGGTGGTCCTAGTGAAGGGGGTGAAAGGTTGGAACTAAGTGCACCATCTCTCAATGGGGAGGGATATTTCTACTTAGATGAGCTAGAATCTATGGACAGGTTAGGGTAGGGGACCCTAGTTTGTCTAGTGGAGATGATAGAACATATAATGGGGAACTCAAATCGAAGTCATTTCATCCTATGATAGTATCTCCTATGAGGAGTTATGGTGTCCTAAGGAAACTTTAAGTTTGGTCGGTGTGTTGTCGTGGTTTTGAAACTATAAAATTGTTGAAGTAAAAATGTTGAAAAAGGAACAATTTCGAAAATAAAGTGCTTGAAATAAAAATCCTACTTATGCAAGCAACCTAATCAAAGTAATAATTTCTTACTTTTCTTTTGAAAAACTAAAAAAATGTTGCATGTAAATTCATGATTCTAAGGTAGAAAACTTTCTCTCAAAATATGCGTCTAAATTTGAAATGAAAATCCCTATTGGTAAAAAAAAATTGCGGTATTAACAGGCCTTCGTCTTTTGACTAAGGGTTTGGTATGCAAACATGAGCTAACTAAAGTTTTGTAACATCAAACTTATAACAACCAATGGTTGTAGAAAATAAAAATAAACTAAATGCATTGCAACCTAATTTGAATGTCCCACCCTATATGCTCTTTTTGTATTTTTTAAATGCATTAAAATGGTATGAAAATAAAAGAAAGAACCTACAAGTATGAACATCTATTGAAAGGAAAAGCTACATCCCATTTTCAAAGGAAAACAAAGAATAAAACCCTCAAAAAACCTCTTGAAGGGAAGGTATTGAACCCCCCTAGGGGTTTGGTCCTCAATCTCCTGGGTCTTGTGGGGTTTTTATGCCAAGCAATAAACTAGGAACACTAAGGGAAATAGTAGGCCCTAAATGACACCTACACCAACCTAACAAGTCATTTCTTCCTATGAGAGTATCTCCTACGAGGAGTTATGATGTCCTAAGGAAACTTTAAGTTTGGTCGGTGTGTTGTCGTGGTTTTGAAACTAGAAAATTGTTGAAGTAAAAATGTTGAAAAAGGGAACAATTTAAAAAGTAAAGTTCTTTAAATAAAAATCATACCTATGCAAGAAACCTAATCAAAGTAATAAGTTCTTACTTTTCTTTTGAAAAACTAAAAAAATGTTGCATGTAAATTCACGATTCTAAGGTAGAAAACTTTCTCTCAAAATATGCGGCTAAATTTGAAATGAAAATCCCTATTGGTAAGAAAAAATTGTGGTCTTGAAAGGCCTTTGTCTTTTGACTAAGGGTTTGGAATGCAAACATGAGCTAACTAAATTTTTGTAACATCAAACTTATGACAACCAATGGCTGTAGAAAAGAAAAATAAACTAAATGCAATGCAACCTAATCTGATTGTCCCACCCTATATGCTCTTTTTGTATTTTTTAAATGCACTAAAATGGTATGAAAATAAAATAAAGAACCTACAAGTATGAAGATCTATTGAAAGGAAAAGCTACATCCTATTTTCAAAGGAAAAGTTACATCCTATTGAAACCCCCTAGGGGTTTGGTCCTCAATCTCCTGGGTCTTGTGGGGATTTTAAGCCAAGCAATAAACTAGGAACACTAAGGGAAATAGTAGGCCCTAAATAACACCTACACCAACCTAACAATGCACTTGAAATAGAACAAACTTTGAAAAATGACCAATGTAGAAAAATACTTAGAATAGTCTATATCAATCCATTTGCTCTTGTAGCACCAAACAAGAATCTTACCTAATTATGTTTATCATGTATGCAATGTTCACAGAAATCAAAATCTAGTGTGCAATTAGACATACCTTCAACCATATATTTACCATGTAAAGCTTGAAGGCCCTTCTCTCTAGTATGTCCCAACCATAGAATTGTCTTTTATTCATAGGGGTTATGCATTTTTCATTTCCACCCTCAGGAGAAATAGTACTATTGCACCCATCAATAATGGTGCTTCCCAACATCTTATACATAGTTCCATTCCAAACTCTCCTCATCAACATCATTGCTCCTCAAACCATTTTGTAGGTTTCCCTTTCAAACATAATATGTACACTTGCATTACTCATCTCACTTATGGATATCAAGTTTCTATCCATATCCGGAATGTGAAAAACCCCAGGGAGTGAGTGTTATAATCCTTCCTAGGAAAACGTCACCTCCATTATGATTTTCATATTCATAAAACCACTCCATGTGTGGAGTCATATGAAAACAAGCACCTGATTCAATCAACCATGCTTCATGATATGCATGTATGCTTGAAGAAGCCAAGTACACATCCCCTCCTTTGTTTGAGGAGGTCTTCCCTTCTGTGTATGTAAGGTCTCTGTCCCCACAGAGCCTTATAAAACACAAGTTAAAAATAGAGAGTAACTAAATGTTATCCTGTACAATTTAATCTTCAACATTTAACCATAATTTATTCAGCAGAAATTAAATTTATTAATAGCATTAAAATAAATCAGGTAACCATCACATAACACAGCATATTCAACACCTTAATGATAACCTCCTAACACAACGTAATCATGAAAATGCATACCTCTGTCTGATGTTATTTCTCCAATCTCTTTCTATCCTCACTGTGGCTTTGCCCAAACTCTGCCCAAAACCGAATCCTTCCTCCCTGCCAGCTAGGAACAGAGCCTATTCAGCTCCCTAGCTCTAGGATTCTGTGAGGATTCCTAGCCCCCAAGCCCAAAACTCCCAGCAACCTGGTGCACCCCTGTAACAGTCCACCCAAGCTCCAAACCAGAAAAATATCCCCAACAGAAAAATATAGTCCTTGCTCTCAAAATGCTCCATTTCCCCCAAAATTCCAAAAGTCCTTCTCCCGAATGCCTTTGCCCCCTCATATCATTTTCCCCATTCACCGCCTCCTACCTTCATTTAATGCCACCCACCTTATCCCTCCATTCAATACCTTATCCCTCCATTCAATACCCTATCCCTCCATTCAATGCTTTATCACTTCTTACATAAAGTTTTCTAATAATAACTTAATAGTTATTAAGCCTTTAATTCGTTACCCCAAACATTAAATGTGTTAAATAATCAATTAATTAATCAATCAACATATATTAAACAATAATTAATTAATTAATTAATTAATATTATTAATAATTAATCATTACTTAACTAATACACATTAGGACGGTTAATTATTTAATTAACTATACTTGATAAACCTTAAGCAACTATTTAACTAGGGTTGTTACATACACCCACCCTTCAGGAAACTTCGTCTCGAAGTTAAAGTATTTTATGATACATAGGAAAAGAAACATGGTTCACACATTCCTAACAAATAACCGACATTTATTAGTAAGTAAGCCAAAAACATCATACATACTAGTGTACATGTGCAAGAAATGCATGTGTAGCTAGTACATACAAGTCTCGTTCATGTACTAATATCAATAACTATCATCTCTATAGTAATTTCCATATGCATCCAATCCATTCAACAAGACTATTCATTTTATAAAAGAAAATAAACCAATCAAATGTTTGTGAAATCCTTTAATTTCAATTATCTAGATCAACAACGTTATTTAGACAATTGTAGTTTAGTTACATAATTATGAATATTCATATATATATGCATTTTATTTTCAGAAGGAAAACAATAAGTTCCAACATAAGACAAATCTCCATACACTCTCAACTATTTGTACTCATTCGTCCTCCCTAACTTACTTCCATCTTCCATTCCTATCCTTCCTCTGTTGGACTATCTTGGAGCGTCAACTATATTGACCTAACTCCAAATAGAACCTGTAAGCGAAAGTGTCACTATCTTGACCAAGCTTCCCCAGCAGGCAACTGACAGTCATCATCACACGTTTAGGGGAGCGTGAGCTAACATCGTCCTCCCATGACTTCAGGTTTCGGAGGATACATGGTGGGAAATGCCTCCACCCCTCCTAACAGAACTAGGGTCCACACCCTACAACGGAATTTACAGTGGCACCGTGTTGCTGGGAGTTTTGTCATCGTTTATTCAGTTTTGGGCAGTCTCACCACCTGAAATCCTGCACTAGTCCACATATCATAGAAATGCATCCAAACCAATATAATTTCACATACAAAGATTCATACCATATTGTTTCTCAGCTAGTGGTCATGACATCCACTTTCATCATCATTATCCTTTGGTTATTTCATAGCCCATAACCTGCAAATTAGTTTGTAACACAAACTCATACATTTCTATGCATTATCATCATGTAATTGCATACAACCATAATTTCAATTCGGTATCCGCGTATCAACAACTTAACATCAAAGTTTTCAAGTTAGAAATAGATCTCATAATATCCCATAATTCAATTATCGACACCCATTCATAAAATTATCATTTACAAAATAGATTGCATCATATCCAACATCATTCTAATAACATTTCAACCTTCATAGGATTCTCATTCACACAATATGTCGCATCATATCCATCATCATCAATAACAATTAGACATTCATAGAATTTGCATTCACATAGTAGATCACATCATATCCATCATCATCAATAACAATTAAACATTCATAAAATTTACATTCTCACAATATATCGCATCATATCCATCATTATCCAAATACATTTAAACATTCATAAAGATTCATACGTCTTAAAAGTTCAAGTGTATCATTTAATAGTTTCACTTGTGAATAGAAAATAAAGGTGTTTAGACCTTAGGTAATCTTGGTTGTCTAAGTCAAAAGGTGGTGTTACATACACCCAATCTTTAAGAAACATATTCTCGAGGTGGTCAAAAAAGTGAGGGATAATCTCGTCGTAGTGTCTCGGTGTCTTCCCAAGTAGCAGATCCTGGACTATATTTGTCCCACTGGACCTTAACTTGGTCTACTAGACGGTTCCTGAGCTGTCAGACTCTATGGTCCAATATGTGTAATGGTTCTACCGTGAGGGTTCCCGCATCCAATACCTGCAATTCCTTCAAATTTAGTTTATGTGATTCATCAACAACATAATGATGTAGATCAGATACATGAAAAACATTATGAGTTTTATGCAGGTGGGGTGGTAGTACAAGACGATAGGCAACGGGTCCAATTTTCTCTTAGATTCTGAATGGTCCTATAAATCGAGGTGACAACTTTGTCCCCTTCCCGAACCGTATGGTACTCTTATTAGGCCTGATACGAATGAAAACATGGTCTCCCACTTTATAACTTCGATCAATCCTGTGTGCATCTGCATAAATTTTCTGCCTATCATGTGCTTCCTTTAGTCTCTACCTAATCTGAATCACCTGTTTCTCCTCTTGAATCAATTCTGGCCCAACGGTTACTCAGTCTTCTAATCTTTCCCAACTCAATGGTGTTCTGCATGGCATTCCATACAGAGCTTCATAGGGTGGAATTTCGATGGAGCTATGAAAACTGTTATTGTAGGCAAACTCTACCGAAGGTAGGTATTTCTCCCAATGGGTTTGATTATCCATGACATACATCCTAAGCATGTCTTCCATGACTTGATTTACTCTCTCAGTTTTCCCATCTGTTTCAGGATGATAAGTTGT